>CM026215.1:18741790-19234290 GCA_014839995.1 Xenentodon cancila
AAAGAGGTTTTCATCTTCTAATATATAAGGGAAAAAAAAGAAAGATAACTGTCTCAATTAGACTTTCGAGCTTTCTTTACTGTCTTGTGATTTTGCCCTCACTGTATTTCTAGTTTTAAGCAATAGTTTCTGATGCAATTATTGCACTTTGATCCATTTTGATGGAATTATTATCAATTATCTCCAACTATTGTATGAACAACTACATTTTTCCATATAGTTAGTTTTTCTTGTTTGTATTCTGCAACAGTGAAAATCCATGATTTTTGTAGTGCCATGTTAATATTTTCTTATTTTCTGCAGTTAAAATTGAACGCATGCTGGCCAGTGCTGTATAATATAACTTAATTACCATTTCACCATCATAAGCTGTGTTCCTGTCATTCCCAGCCTTCATGTCATTGTAAATTCTCACGGTTAACATCTAAGCTCTAATTTATAGCTCCATGTTGTCATCACAGGGGCCAAGGCCCCTCCTGGCCTCTGCCATCAATCAGATCGCCTGCAGGTAATAGGTAAGTTGCATAATGTCACAATTCCAATACATTATTTACCATGAGACATTAAAAAGTAATGTGTATTAATAAACAGGCCTAAGACCAGAGGGCACGAGCACCTTCACTCTAGTCATATTTCTTCTTACCTTCATTGAGACGACACTTCATAATAAATGTATGCTAAAACCAACACTCAAGGGTCTTTCGCTTGCTGTTGCTCCTTCTGTAAGTCATTTTGGCAAACATATTTACTCATTTAGCATATTAGAATTTATTTAGCCTAGTCAATTATTTCTACTTATGTCATTGTCAGTTTATATCCATGTCATATTGTTCCTCTGGTAAAATGTCCATCCACTACCTTGGGTTGGGTTTCTTTAGTCTGATCCTAACTGTCAGTGTCATCATCTTCAGATTCCTCGGCGATATCTTCTCCTGGATGAATTCTGTGGACTGGCCCCTTCACAGGCGACTAAGATGTCACAATCTAGTTGTATCTATTTATCTGCAAGAGGACAGCCAAGTCCTGAGATTCTGCCCCGGTACTTGTAATCTGGTCAGAGTCCGTTGCAAGGATTTTATTTTTTTAAAGGAAGGCTAAACAAAAAACAGAAAGAACACGACCGCAACACAATCACAGCAGTTGATGTCCGGAGGGGGCTACTGACATTAACTTACTTCCATTCAATTAGGATGGAGAAATTAAACTTTCAGTAGCACCTAAACTTACTATTAATTGCATATGGCGCATGCTTTGAATATTTATATCTTATTTATACCTTGCAATTACTACCACATGCCCTCCAGCTCAACCAATGCTGTCTCTGCATAAAACTCAAAACGCTTTATTTTTAATTCTACTGCCAATCAAAAACACACAAAAAACCTGCAGGATTTTTGTGTTTTATAAAGTCATGTGGCCGCATGACTTCTTGTTTCAGTGCCATGATTCACCACTGTGGGTTGGAAACAACAGCTATAGATTACATATGTGCATCTGATGTATACTTTACTATTTTTGAAACAAAGATACAAGGAAGATCAAAAGTCTGAGATATTAAATATTTATATAGGCTCTGTTCTGGGCTCTCCATCCCTTACACCACTTGGCAACTGCATCAGCAAACAGCATGTTTTTTGGATCAATATCTTAATAATGAAATCCACCATATCAAACATCATTCAGTTTAACCAGTTTATTCTCTCGCGGCATTTCAATTTTAATAGAGACAAAAGGTTTTTAATGCTCATAAATATAATGCAAAGCAAGTAAGATATGAGAATACAGCTATTAATGAAGTCGTGCATATATGGCCTAAGAAGAAGGAGGAATTAAAGAAGTGTGGTAAGTGAAGAGAACAGTGGTGTCTGTTGGAGATGAAGTACTTTTGACTGTTATCACAAAACCAAAGGAGAACGTTCAACAGCTGTCAGTAACAACATCAGAAAGGTCTATTTTAAAAGGGAGAATTGATAGTGTATGTGATCATTTATGCTTTTATTCATCTAAGAGACCAAGAGCACCAAGCGCAGCCAGCCACATCGACACCTGGGTATGTATGTATAACAGCCAAATACCTACAAAGAGTATAGTAGGTCCTGAAAATTAAGAGGAGAAACAAAGTCCTCAACATATATGCTTTCCCAGTAATGAGATATCATCCATCCACTCATTAACTATGCTCACCTCTTCTTCTTCTTCATTCAGGGTCACGGGGGTCTGCTGGAGCTTATCCAAACCTTCTTTGAGTGACACCCCTTCCTCAAAAAAACTTTTTTTAAAAGCACTGATTTACTAACACCAGCAACACCAGAACAGGCTCTGACAACAAGAGCAGGCAGAAAGCTGCCAGACCAGACAAGAGTTCAGGTTTAGCCATTGAAAAAATAGAATTCACAAGACAAAACAAGCACCACATACATGGCATGCCAACTGTCCCGAGTATGGATCGAATTCTCAAAGTCATTTTCTACCACATAAAAAAGGGTAAAATAAATGCGGCTTCTTCATTGTAGTGGCCAAAAAAAACAAAACAAAAACTCTTCAGAAGAAGCCAGTGGCATTAAATACAGCAATGCAATTCAGCAGTCACCTCAAGAGGCACAAGAAGCTTCCAAAATACAAATGGGAAACAGAAAAGATGTGGAACGTGAACACAACTGCAGTAGAAGTGATAACTGAAGCATTCAGCCCTGAGACCTCCAAACTGGGAAAAACATCAGAGGCCTCTGTCCAGAGGGGCGCAGTCCCAGGAATAACTAAGATGTTGCGTACAACCCTCAAGCTCTGAAGGGGAACCACCCACACAGATTGTGATCAGTTTTATGTATTTTTTATATTAAAAATATATATTACACAATCCTAGAATTTGGAACTGTGACAAATAATCTCATAAGAGATTCTAGATATCATGCATTTTGTGTTGAATTAATTTCTTTGGATATTTTCTAAATATACTTAACTTTTACACTGTATTAACACAAACACGCACAACAACCCACAGTAAAAACACGCGTCATTAAAAGTAGGTGGTGTAGTCGCTAAATAAAACAGTCAAACAAATCTATTTTCTTAAAAGAAAGAAAAAACACACACACACACACACACGTGTCCTTGTTAGCTGGTTTATGTTATTTTCACGCAGAGAAGTGCTGTCGCTGCCTCCACATCTGCTGCAGTTTATATAAGGATCAGCAGCTGCATCATCTGCTGAGGGAGAACCAGCTCCATGGTTGAGTTAAAATGTTCTCATCCCTGATTCTTGCTCTTGGGGAAAATACATACATTTCAAGGCTTAGCTCCTGTTGTGAAGGGAGTCGGGTCAGTCAACGAGATGGAAGACGGAGCACGTTTATTTTATCTAAACTCATGCAAAACTGTTGCATCTTTGTAAAGAACCGTCAACCCAGGCCCGTGTGTTTTCGTCTACGTGGTAAATTTCCCCCAAGGGATTTGTTTACATTTTAAAATTATTATTATTATTTCCAAACCAACAGAAAATCAAAACAAGTAAATAAAATACCAAAAATAGTACGAGAAGAAAAACAAACGCACGCATGCATGTAGCTTGCAAAAGAAAATAGCATTTTATGACCAAACAGCTGAAAGAAAATTAGAAAAAAAAACTACAAAGGAGGAAGTTAACATTTTTGCATTCAGTCTGAGCTACAGAGCTACATAAAAAAAAAAATCTAAAAAGGAACCAATATCGTGAGTCATAAAGAAATGTTTTTAGCCCCTATAGTCAAAACCCACATCTGAGCTTTCCTCACAAACCGTTTGGACACCCTGCTGAAGCTGCAGTACACACAGCTCTTGCCTACCTCTATATAATACATATACTATAATAGTGTTTCCCAGCCCAGGTCCTCAGGGCCCCCTGCTCTGCATGTTTTAGATGCGGCCCTGCATCAGCACACCTTGATGCAAGTAGCTGTGTCATCAACAGAGTTGTGCAGACCTTGATGACAAGCTAATGAAACATCTAAAACATGCAGAACAGGGGGTCCAGAGGACCGGGATCAGGAAACACTGTACTATAATACTATACTATAATACATATTTGAGAATGCTCTTCATCGTTTAGAGCTCAGCCTTCAATACAAACAGCATCTTGGAAATGGTCTTGAAGCTTATGAGAGAATTTCATCTGCAGTTGGACATTCAGCTTTTTCACCAACAGGTCGCAGATGGTTAGAATTGGCTACCACATCCGCTCAATGCAGATGCCCAACACAGGAGTGCCACAGGGGTGTGTTATCAGCCCCTGAGCTAACCTATGAGACAAATAAATCTCAACATTGTGTTTCTGGTTCCAATGTAATCAGGTTTGCCTGAAATGCCTAAAATGTTCAACTTACACCATACTACAGCAGGTTCTTCTCTGCATCTCAGAACTTGCACAAGAAAAAAAACATTTTTTTATGGTTAATCTCACTTGTGTCCTAAAAAGAAATATCAAAAACAACTGACATTATTTCAAATATTGCAATCCACACAGTGCCATCAGATCACCTGGGTGACCACAGTCATTACTTCAAACCATAAATGTGTTCTATAATAAATGTGAACACCATGGAGGCCGAGAATCATAAATGTCCATGCCACAAAGACTAAGTTTAGTCAGGTTAAGTCAGCTGTAACAAAATAAAGACATCAAAAGTTAAGTTTCCATATTTCATGTGCTCTTGCATGAAATGTGCAAATACATCTTTAAAAAAACAGATTGAAGCATTGCACAAATGTATTTAAAATATCCCCTTAGATAATTCCTCTCCTTGTTTTTTTTTTTTGTTTTTTTGTTTTTTTTATTTCTTTAATAAATATTTTCCTTAGATTTCTGGAGGTTTGATCTGCATGCTGAAGCTCCCAAAAATATAACCTCTGTCAACAAAAAAATTGTTTTTCATTGAAGTTGAATTCAGAGTGACAGTGAAGTAGTGACAGCTGAGGCTGCAGAGGTTATCAGAGGGTTAAGTTCTCGTGGAGTTGCTGGCTGGTGATGCATGGCTGCAGTGGCAGGGCAGGTGAGAGCATCTGGGTGATCTGTGAAGCGTGACACACCTTGCTCCCAGGCCATGGATGGAAAGTACCCCAAGTTGTGCGGCTGTGCCAGGGGTTGGGATAGAGTTATAATGCCTTCTGGCTTGTCACACATAGCTGCAGTACTCCACACAGACAGCATCAAGGTATCATCTTAAATGGACCATTTAAGGAGTTCAAGTGTTTCTGCTGCATGAATTATTCATCACTTGTCATGCAAACATCTCCTGAAACATTGTAAACAAAAGCAAGATGCAGACTTCAACCTAAAATAGAACACCGGCACCTTAATTACAAAGAAGAGAAGTAGTCATTTGTTGTCATCTATGTTTAGTTGCATTGTGTCACATGTTACAATGTCCCTGTCCTCTTCCTGCCACACAGCCTCTTAGATGAGACTTTCTTGTGACAGTGAGAAGAGATCCCCCGTGACTTCCTGTCCACTGATGTGTTTGCTGCAAGTATCATGAGTAATGGCACTCAATTTCCATGTTTTGACATAAGAAGGGACATTTGATAAATAGTAGGAGGACTCAAGCACATAAATGAGGCATAAATAATGCATAAATTAAGTGCCATTTTATGGAGAGATGTCAGTGCATTCCTCCAATAACGGGAAGATTAATGATGCAGCTGCAGAAGGGGAAATACTGCATCGGAGAACGGCAGAAAGATCAACGGATGAGTCCTCACTCTGACTGTTTTCAATCAATATACCCCATGTATTTACAGAGGCTGGATGGATGATCTCAGCAAAGCAAACATCAGCTGAAGTTTCGAGGAGGAAGAAAAAGTATGCACTTAGAATGACGACTTACTCCGGAGAAAAAGTTCTCTCTTGCAGCATGCAACCCACCTTTGTGTTTTTCACTAAGAGGGGGGTTAATAAAACTGATGGGTTACATAGTTTAATTTCAATTAAATGTTGCACTTTAACACACTGCAAATGATAATGTCCTTGCTCACTAATACGTATGCTCTGTGTATTTAAACTGCCATAATTGGAAGAAGCTAGTGGCGCATGCTCTCCTATGGTGGAAAGAACAAAACAATCAGGTTTCATCAGTTTATCCAAACTGTTTCATTCTCAGGGAATCAAATACACAGTTTGTTGGCTTGTCCACCATAGTAACATAGTGTCATAACGTCATGGAGTGAGGAGAAGGACGGACTGCGGCATCTTTGAACAAAAAAACAATAGCTGGTATCAGATTATGAACACTTTATTGTTATTTCTACGCACTTTACACAAATGCTTAAAGTTATTAATAATATTTTACTTTGACTCTTTACTCAGGGTCACTGGAGAGAAAAAGAGAGCAGCTGGGGATCACAAACACACCAAAGCTGCTGCAGCCATCTACAAGGAAGAGTACAGCCACTACCTTTTGAAGCAATTTACTAATTAACAAATTAAAGTTTTTGTTATTTATTTTTCCTGCATAATCTTTATAGAAAGCTGAGCTGATAGAGATAATGTTGATGTAAAACTTGTGAGAAATAAATGAGTAATTTTATGTACTCTCCCTGTTTTGATGAAAACGTATTCCCAAGTGCAGCCTGAAGTAAGAAGAAAAACAACCACTAATTTCACATATAGATTTCCCATCTGTCTCTTTTGGTTAACATTTAATGTACATTGTCTTTTTACAATGCCAAAAGATAACTATGTAAAAGTATAACCTAACAAGCTCTGTATATAAACTGCTTTTTAAACACCAGTTTTCATGATTCACAAAACAGAAAGTCTAACCTGCATCTGCCAAGCCTACGTTAAAAATAAAATATTTTTAAAAAAAAAACACTTACTTTTTTTAAACACCGCCATCTAGTGACCAAAGTTTGCAACATCACAGCAGACTAGCGGACGATTTGAACTGCAATTGTTAAACAATATACTGTACAACGAAAATTTATCAAAAATCAATGTTGTCTTAACAAACTAAACTTTTAACTATCTGTAAACACAATGAAGAGATGTTTACCAGTAGGAAACTTTATTGGCAGTTTATCTGTTTGAAACAAACTATTTTGTTTGCTTATTAATTATTTTTTGTATTAAATCCTATTTCATAAAAAAAGTTTATGTAATGCAAATGATCTTATTAAATAGAATCCAAAACTATCTATTGATTTTATGAAAAGTTATGTTCGATGTCAAGAAGCGAAGACAGAATTTGCCTCCTGGGAGTTCTCCGTTTTTCCGTCTGTATATCCAGACTGCTTGTGTCAGGAAAAGCAACAAATAGGGTTTGTCAGCACCGAGGTCGGTGTATGTAATCGAACCTTTAAAAGGAAACATGTTAATGGAATAATATTCATTTAAATTAAAAACTGTCCTAAGTATCACATCGGTTAAAACTTGGGGAGAATCCTGAAAAGAAAGCTTTAACATGGTGGCCAGTGTCCACATCCAATAAAATCCAAAATACAGAATGACGTTAGTCACAAATATGCATGACACCAACACAGTGCACAGTCTGGTAAGGATGCCTCCCGGATGCTTCCCAGGGGAGGTGTTCTGTCATTGTCCGACCAGGAAGAGAGGCAGATCCAGGACAAGCTGGAGAGATTCTAACTCCCGACTGGCCAGGGAATGCTTCGATGTCTTCCCAGGGGAGATGGACGAGGTGGCTTGAGGAAGGGAGGTGTGGATCTCTCTGTTTGAGCTGCTGCTCCCACAGCCTTAACCTACTTACGTGGATGTTAACGGAAGGAATAACATGGCAAAGAACGAGCAAATCCGGGCCACTGAATGTATAGGAGGAAGTCATAAATAAACAACAGGTGGAACTGAAAGCAACTCTGGAGGAGCAAAGCAGAGAGAGAAATACACCAGAAGTAAACCATTTCAAAATAAAACAGGAGACAAAAAATCTAATGGGTGCACAGGACATGAAACTCCATAAACAAAAGACATAAAAGCACAACCAAGTTTAGAGCATGAGGCTGTCAGGTAAGGCGAAACTTCAATAGTTGCCACGACAACATAAGTGCTGCCCAGGCAAGTCCTGCTCCGTGCACCCTCGTAGCACCCTCTTAGGCCTGCAGTAATTAGTTCATACCGACCAGCTTAGAAATGTAAGTCATGGGATCGTTGCTCTGCATGCTGGCATCACCTACCTGTAGTTAAGTATCATCTCTTCTCTGACACCGAGACTATAGAGGCATGTCTGTGCGACCCCGAAGGTGGTGAGACTGTCAGCCATGCTAATGCCGGCAGACAGCTGTGTGTGTGTCTCTTAGCTATTTCCTCCGTGCCGGGGCATTCAGACATTGGCAGCTGTCTGCTTCAGTTTCTGTCCCTGGAGCTCAGAGAGGACTTGACACTGTGCCTCCCTGACACAGAAACCTCCCGCCCCCCTGGCCGCTCTTTGGCCCAAGACACAAAGAAATAAAGACGTGTCAACAGAGAAAAGGTCATGACGACCCCATCCATCACTCAGAGCCGAGCTGATGTTCACCGTGCCATAGCTGATGACTGGGGTAATTGACATTGCATAACTAATCACACTGTACATGATCCAAAGAGGCCGATGATAGTTACCTCATAGATGAGATAAAGAGTTCGGACAAAAACTGAATGTTGGCAAAGGTGACCTGCAGCTCATCTAATTCATGGGAACGACACTTAAAACTGATGGGGACACTTTTGGAGTCTTGTTCATTTGAAATCCTTTCCAATTCATCAAACAGAAAGGGGTTAATAGGAAATCTAAAATAATTGGAGGTGATTATAGAACATCTGTAGTGTTGGACAGATGTAGGCCAAGGGCACACATCTTTGTGGGAAGACTGTTGCTTGTGTCACTGTTTTTCAGATTTCACCCAGTTTCAACGTGCAGACTGACTTTACCAACTGCTGCACCTGCTTTACTGTTGACACACCTTGTCTTTGTTTTTGCCTTCTATGAAGCATCCGTTAATTAATTTAAAAGGGCTTCAGAATCCATTACAGCATACAATATATTTTTATTGATTTCACATTTTGTCTTGCTCAGTAAATATGCTTTTCCTCTAACAGGGGGACCTGCTGAACGCCTGAGTGGCTCCTTTCGTGTTTTTCATGCAGAAATTAGCAAAAGAGACAATAATCAAGAAGGAAAGAGCAAACAAAAGCAGGAGTTGACATTATTTGGAATTTATTTTCAGGCTCTTCTGACAAGCACACACATGCGTTCATGTTCAAAATGTTTAAACTAATGGAATATTTTATGGACTTTGTAGATGACTTATGTGCCTTGAGTAGGGTAAAATACTTCATGTCTGGTTTAAAAGCTGGAAAATGTGAATAAAAGCAAATTTACTGAAACAATGATATAAAAAGAAAGAATGATGTCATTGTGGATTAGGGTTTCTAAGCGATGGGTGCATTTACTGTAATTGCAGATTTAATGCACCAACTGGCAAGAACGCAAGCAGCCAAAATTTCACTCACACAGTTTGATGTGAGAAACAACTGCAAACTGAAAACAGCTAGAATTTTCGCTGAGGATCTTTTTATGTCAATTCTACATGCACGTTTTACCTTCACTGCAGGATGTGCAGCCTGCCTGCTGTTTGTAATGTGCAACCTCCGTTCCTCTGTGTGGAGGACCAAAACTAAGTGGCTCTGCGCGCTGGCGATGTTTTGCATTTGTGAAAAGTAAAGAGGAATCTCAGTAAGAAAAAGTAATACTCTGTTCATGCAGCGAGGTCGCTGATAGATGCACCTCTGTTCAGACTAGAATGTCAACAACCACTACACTGGCGATCAGTGTGGTGGCTGTTGGGAGTGAGCTGCTGCCCGCAGACAAGCAAATCCCATGGTAAAATATCCAACCTTACAACAGAAATAAACATATTTACAGCCTGGTTCACAAACAGCTTCCATCTCTTTTGTTTGATTTAAATACGTGGTACCACATTAGACACATCGCTATAAAGAAATACATTTATTTCCAATATGAGGTGAGCCTTTTGGTTGGCCGTCTGCTCAGCCAGCGCCTGCCATTAACCTGCCATCTCACCACTGAAACAATGTCTGAAATGAGAAATGTTGCTTTAAATATCCACTGGCAGCTTTTTTAGCTACTTTGGCATGAATCAGCTGGTAGACCCAGCTAACTTTGATTGACATTCAGTGGGGGTTTGTTCCAAGCTTCAAAAACGGTCTTCAGAAAACCAGTGGGTCACGTGACTGATGGCCTTTCGTTTCTACAGTCTATGGTCAAGAATCGCTGTTCACTCTCTGTATGATGTGTTGTCCTGCCTAAGCTGCAGGATGATATTTATGCAACATTTAGTCTAAAATGTTGTGTACTCTTAACACCAATAAAACTCCAAACTGACAAAAAAAAGGACTTAAGGTAATAAAATGTAATCCAGGATGTAAAGAGATTTATGACAAACTGTCAAACAAAGTAGCAAAACACAGGACCATGCTGTAGACATGCACACTCACAGATGAGCTGAGGAGGAAGAGGAGGAAGGAATCAAGACAGTGAATTGCAAAGAAAATGACGCACCAGGGCAAAAAAGAAAAAGAGAAGAGAACTAAGCGAGACCGAATCATTATTTCAAGACATTGACAATTTATATGCAATATGCATTTTCATCTGTACTTCTGTTCGTGCGTATTTGTGAAACCTCATCGATCGCAGGTGAAGTTCTGTTCCAGTCTGAAGTCCACACGTTGCCGAGTATCACTGAAGCCCCCCCACATGTGTTCATGCTCCACCCACTCTATCACGGGTGCAGCCCAGGGAGACTTGTGCAGACTTGAGATGGCAAGTGCACATTTGTTGCTGATCTATCAAGACAGGACATATTTAAAAATTTACTCTGACTCAACAGCGCAAATCATGATGCTGTTTCAACAGCTGAAGGATGGAGCTGTATTCTCGCTATGTAGCTAAGTCCAAGCTTTACATACTTGCTAGTTAGTAAAAAAAAAAAAAATATTACAAGAGTGATAATTTACAATATACATCCATTTAGGAAAAAAAAATTAATTGCGTAGAAATATATCTCAGCTATAGCTTGAATTATTTACCAGTCTGTGACTTTGTTGTTTCAGTGATTTTGTCCCATTCTTTTTGACAACTTTGCTACAGTTTATTTAGCTTTTTGAGCGTTCAGTTATGATTCTCTTCAGCGTCGCTGTCAGGGCTTCTCAGTTGGTTTGTTGTCTGGAGTACGCCATTTCCATACATGCTTTGGAATAGCTTTGTAACACTTACCATACTGATGTGCAGCAGCAGTAGCTCCACTAAGACTTTGCTTATGTCGTTCCTTCTTGGCATTGTGTTACACACACAAAGCTCCAAAAAAAAAAAAAAAAAGCTGGCCTATCTACATCTGCACACCTCAACAGCTGATAACAAAGAGCACCTGGCTGCAATTTCATTCTTCTTCAGTCCCATGGAAGCAGTAGGGAAGTACTTTCTATTGTGCACGTGACTCTTTTTTTTAACATTATTTAGTTAAATAAATAAATTTAATGTGCAAAATTTTGTTCATGTGGTTGTATTTTGCTCAAACTAAGAGGCATTATGACCAGATGATTTTTATTATATTTTATTACATAAAAAACAAGATTAAAAGGAGCAGTCATAGCTTTTGTATGTGACTGTACATTGTTCATCTTTTTACACATTGCAACCATTTTCCCTTATAAATAATAGTAAGGACCTCCAGCTCCAAATTACCTCTGTGAAAGAACTTTTAAGCATTGAAGACCCAATTCAAGACGGTTCACAAACCCCCGGTACAGGTGTTGTGTAGGACAGAACAGAGAGGTCACTGAAGAAGTGAACTCTGATGTAAAGACCAGTCTGTTCAATCCAGCAGAAAGACAACAGATTTTTTATTTCTTTTTGAAAAGTTGTGTCATATATCTGATTGAAAAAATGTGACGCATTGATCTGTGATGCCATTCTGCGGCACGAAAAAAAACCCTCAACGTTTTTAGAAACGTTTTCAAACCTATATGGGTCAGGTCCACCGTTTCTTGCTTCTAACTGTTAAGCTGAAACAGAACTAGTGTGGATAAAAATTCAATCTGATGTGTGTTTTTTGATTTGCGCCCCTGGGATGATACAAGCAGCGCCGACCACAGGCGAGCTGTGGCCTGAAGAGGCACAGCCATCTTTTTAATGAAAGCTACTCTAATGAGCCGGCTTTCAGAGGCTTCTTTGATGCCGTTAGAATCTTTGATACAGCATAATAATGGCTCTAAGGTTCTTTCAGGAGCTTTTTTCCTAAGTCTCACTGAAGAAGACAGTTTTTTCTTCCTATGACCGAGGACCAAATCCTTCTCTTTGCAACTTGAAGAGTATTCCTAACACATTTTGTTACTTTAGAACTAAAATGTAAATAATGCGCTGATCTTACTCTGGCCTAATATCTCCCTTCTGATGTTGCTTCACAGATCAGTTGTGAACTTTATGTTTACAGCATTTTGTGCTATTTAAAGTGTAAATTGGAGCAGCTGTTTCAATACCCGGAGCGATGGAGAGCTCATTTTCACTGCTGTGAGAGTGTCATCACACTATTGAGACTGTTGCTTGGGAAGAATTGCGCTTCAACAGCCAGTGGTTAAGAGGCAATGTTTCAGTTGTGCTGCTCACTTCGGAGGAGGTCAGTGGTCACATGTACTTCATATTTGCTTTAACGGTGAGCTTTCTCTTACATATGTTACATAAATGCTGTTAGGGACTCAAAGGCAAGAGCACGATTTCATGTCACCTCTATTTGCAACTTCCTTCAATATATTTATGTTTATAACGTCCCTATAAAAGGCATATTCACAAGAAGTCGACATCCATTGTATTTTGAACACCTTGTGTCAGTGTTTCCATTCATTAATGAGATAAGTACTCCTTAAACTGGTGTTGTAATAGTTGATGTAATTACTGTTTGCCAACCTGGGCCCCGATGAGATGTTGCGTGGCAATGATGTGAACTCTTTCCTTGTGTTCAGAGTCAAGCTGTTTTTTTTTTTTAACATCTTTAATCATTTTGTTCTGTTTGTACTGTTTTAAACATTTTGACAGTTAAAGTAAAAACGGTGACTGTCCTCACATAAACCACCTCCTGCAGCACTGCCGTCACAGTTTAACTTTTGGTATCTGCTGGCCAATGAAACAGAGTGGAACCAGTAAGTGTAATTATATACTCACAAGTCTGTTTAATTTCAATTAAAAAATAATGTATTGATCCCCAAAGGGAAAATTCATTGATTGGCCTTTATTGTAGACTGTAATGTCATTGGTTAACAAAGCACCTTGTAAAAGGGTTGAATTGTTCTAGTCTGCTTGCAGGAGAGACACTGTCTGTGGTGACATCACACACACCGGGTCCAGCAGGTCATCGAAGCCGCCATCTCTTTTTTATTAAAAAGTTCAACAAAAAAATAACATCTGCCTCTGCTTACACACCCACCCTTTCTTCCTTACAATTGCAAATGAACTGGAATGGAAAAGATCCCCAAATTTCCAACTTTTTTTTTTTTCCTAGCTGATAAGATTGATCAGATTGTTGCTATGAGCACAAACAAATATTGTGATTGAGAGGATTTACAATGTACTGTGAAGGTGCAGTATAATTACTTGCATATCACAATTAAAAAAAAAAAAAAAAAGGTCTGAACCATCAAGAATCCGGGTGAATATATATTGGTTATATAAAGTGTAAGTAACTATGGAATTAAGTGGTTTTCTGGATGAATTTGATATAAAATGAGGTCTTATTTTCATCCAAGTTATAATACTAGACAGACCCAATGTAGTAAAGATTATAAAACACCAACATCTGTAATTACTTGTGTCTTTTCTTAATTGACACTGTTGGAAAAAGTAAGTGAACCCTTAGAATCACCTCAAGCAAGCATTTTCAGTCAACATTCAGGAGCAATTTATGACTATTTCTCTGTACAAACCAGCTTCAGCTCAGCAAGATTCACGAGATATCTGGTGTGAACAGGTCTCCTGAGGTCATCGCGCTGCACCTTTGTGGGGTTAAAGTCTCGGCTCTGACTGGATTTTCTTTTTCTGAAGCCATTCTGTGGTGGATTTACTTCGATTCTTAGGGTCGCTGTCCTGCAGCATCACCCAATTTCTACTAAGCTTTAGCTTGAGGACAGCCGGATTAGCATCATATTCCAGGATATTTTGGTACACTTGGGAATCCATTTTTCCATCAATGATTACAAGTCCTCTACGCCATGAAGCAGCAAAGAAAGCCTTAATCATAATGCTCCAACCACTAAATTTCACCAAATTCAATTGTTTGCCAGTTCCAGCAATGTCTTCAAGATTTTAATTGATATTTGTGTTCTTCTTTTCCTATTTTTAACTTTTTAAATCAAAGTGGTGAATTGCTTAGGTGCTTTGTATAACTGAAAGCACTCACAAAACATCAACTGTTGTCTACAACAACCTTTATAAATGCAGACTGGCAATAATATGACTGGTTTTGAAGGATAACACTGTGAAGTGTCCTTTGTGAGCTGTGGTTCTCTACAGACATTCAGACAACCCTAAATAAAGGTTTGGCACTGGCAGAGATTTGAAGATGTGACACTGTCTAGCTCTGTGTATATGGAAAATCCATCCATCCATCCATTATCTATACCCGCTTTATCCGTTTCCGGGTCACGGGGGTCTGTCGGAGCCTATCCCGCCGCATATCAGGCGAAAGGCAGGGGTACACCCTGGACAGGTCGCCAGTCTATCCAGGGCCACATACAAACAACCAATCACACACACATTCACACCTAGGGAGAATTTATAAAGATCAATTAACCTACACTGCATGTTTTTGGACTGTGGGAGGAAGCCGGAGTACCCGGAGGGAACCCACGCAAGCACGGGGCGTGCAAACTCCACACAGAAAGACCCGCCGGGCCGGGAATCGAGCCAGGAACCTTCTTGCTGTGAGGCAACAGTGCAGTGGAAAATCCAACCGGTTCTTAAAACGTTCCAAAGTTTTTGTAGCCCACCCTCGGCCATCAGTATAGGGTTAAACTTTTGGCATCATTACAATGGCCTCCTCACCACTTTAGGATATATTTTAAGTGTTTACGGAACTTAATCATGTTCATATCAGAGCACTGAGGTTTTCCAACCAGATTGTCCTTAATGTTCCCAGATCCAGACTTAATCCTGCCTTTTCAGTCTCTGCCTCTATTCTTTAGGACAGCTTGCAACTACAAACTGCTCCAGCTGTTGCTACGTTCAAATCTTTGCTCAAGACTAATCTCTACAGGACTCCAGTTAAAGCTGAACTTTAACCTTTTGTAAATGTAAATTTTGCTATGTTTTTTTTTTCTATTTGTTTTACTATAGTATATCGTTAGTTAAGTTGATGTTTGAGTCTTGTTAGTCATACATTTGGTCAGTCTTGGTTTTTAAATGTGCTGTATAAATATATTTGGCCTTGGCTTTGAGCTCAACCTTCACCCAACTCTTAACTGGCTTTAGCCCTGGCCCAGCCCCAGTATCAGGTTCAAGTTGGTCTAAAAAGAGCTTATTGAGGATTCTGCATTGTGCCTTTGGAGTAATCCTGGCTTAGTCCCCACTTCTACTACTAAACTGTTTCATGTACCATCTGTCTGATTGTGAATTGAAGCATTTTGCCTGATGTACGGAGGTACCAGCTAGATGCAGCTTGGTTTACCTCAAAGCACAACATTGGGTCTGGAACCAGTCTTCTCGGGAGGGGATAAACCCTGTTCCACTGTGAAGTTACCCATGGTGAGAGGCATTAGGCTGGACTGGAATTATTAATTCCCACCTCGGCTGGAAGCGTGTTGGAGTTCATCCCGATAGATGGGAGGGTAGCTTGCCTGTGCCCCCTGGTTTTGGAATGGGCTCTGATCTGAACCCAAGTGGTGTTTTGTTGTTGGACTTCTTGTTTTAACATAACGATGACTGGCACAGAACACCTTGTTTGAGCATAAGGGTGCCCATAACTGCACCTTGCACCAAGGCACCCTGGGTTGTAATTCGATGACCGATTTTATAATTGCATTATCAGTTTTGCAGCCATAATTAGACCATGGACCAGCATCAGAACTTTAAAGTCTGTCCTCTGATGGACAGGCAGCCAGTGTAAGACCTCAGAACTGGACTGATGTGGTCCACTTTTTTAACTCTGAAGACTGGAGCAGCAGCGTTCTGGATGAGCTGCAGTATCTGATTTCTTAGGTAGACCTGTAAAGATGCTGTTACAAGAATCAAGCCTACTAGAAATGAATGCATGGGCTAGTTTTTCCAGGTCCTGCTGAGACATCAGATCTTTTATCCTTGATATATTATTTATTCTCAACACGTAAAATATTTTACCATCTTATCAAATAGCTCTAAATCAGACTTTCATAGGCATGTCAGTAATTAGACTCCAGGTGTACAGAGTTTTGACTCCAAGTAGCTTTCAAGCCCCTGTTGAATGGACACCCTTAAAGACACAGGCAATTGTAATAATTTGTGTTATTAGGTTACACACATTGTATTTGTCTAATTTTGAAACTTAGATTATGATTTTTATCATATCATTTCATCAGATATTCATATGATTTTTGTTGCCAGTGTACAGATGTAGAACGTAATGCATTATTACTGCTTTTAAAAGCTATAAATGCAATCCCCTCCCTGTAGGGACTGATGACAACTATTCAAATGCAAAATTATTATAGCATTAGTTGATGCAGCACAAGTGAAGTGTTTCTTGCCTCAGGTGGCAAGTTGACATTGAATGCTGTATAATGTTCAGAGTGTGTGTCTTTATGCATTTTCAGTGTCATTTCTTTAATGATGTAAAAGATGGATTATATTTTTATGTGCTTTATCTATTACTGTTCTGCCCATTCAGATTTTAGGGTTTTCTTATGCCATTTTTATCAGGCATCATAGATTGTCCTGGTTTTAATGAAAATTTCCTTGCCTCTTTAAATCCTCCTTCCATGGGGCTCATTCTCCCCTCCGTCTCATAATTAAGTCAGGATATGAGCCGTAAAAGCTGAATTCTCCCGAAATAAACCCAGAGAATCCTTCGCCATCTGCTCTTTTCCTCGTCTCCTGGCTGCTGCCTTAAATATGGCAGCCATCATCAGGAATATTTTGCAGGCGCTCTCCACAAAAAAGAACAAAAAAAAAAACACACATTTACAAGCATGAAGTCCTGCATGTGCTGTGAATTATGACACTGCAATTAAAAGATTTTTTTTTTTTATATTTCACAGTTTTTATGTTTAACCGTTGAACAGTTTTAAAAGAAAAGCATAATGGCCTGGATAGATTTTTATTATATATATATATATATATATATATATATATATGCAATCCGATATTACAGAATCTATTTAGTCAGTCATGTAGTGTGAATGAAAGTTCATTCAACATTGCTGATCAGTGACAGTACATGATCTGATAGTGACTTTGTCACCAAATTCCTCAATCTAGTCTCCAAAGCACATATTCTTAAAAATATTCAAGAAGTGGCACCATGTTTGGAAATTGAGCTGTTTATTTGAAAACCAACTTTTGAAGAAATAAGCATTGCAAGCTGCTTGTGGATTTTTTTCTTTTAGTTTTCAGAAAACAAATAAAGAAGGGAAAGATAACTTTAATTTGGACTCTGTCCAATTTGTTTTGCAGGTTTCCCTTTCTTATAGTGATCTCACTTCTATCTTATCTCCTAGCTGTTTCAGCTAAAAGCTTGTGTGTCTAAAGGTGCAGGTGGTAAGCAGGCTGTGTTTTGTTGCATGTATGTGCATTTTAGTGCAAACATTGTGGTTACGGGAACCGTAACTGATGAGTCTTATACTTTTATACTCTCACACTAGAAAAAAAGATGGTTTTCTTTAAGACAGCTTTGATTATTGACAAAGATGGTGTTAAAGGAAAAACAGACGGTGGGTAGCTGAAAGAACGTAATCTGTAATGTTCCGTAATAGCAGGCTATGAACAGTATTTACGAAATGTTTAGCTGCTATCTTTGTCGCAGTTCATTTTGCTGTCCACTTTCATTTTCTGAATCTGCTTTCTGGCTCAAGCATGTATGGGAGGATTTGAGGTGTTGAAATTATTTACATGATTACAAGTTAAAAAAAAAAATTGACATCAAAAGAAGTTGTGAGCTATTAGTTCTGTCCATTGGCACGACTCTTTGAATTTGAACAATCAGAAAAACATTTTCAAAGCTCATTTTCAAACCGCTCAGGTTTACAGCTGTTCTGCACCACCTGTTGGAAATCGTGGTCATTCTAGTCAATGAGAGTTGTAGCACAGCACATGTCATTGAGCAGTTAAGAAGCGTCCCCAAACTGGCTCTGCTTCACTAAAGGTATGCACTGGTCCACTGCTAAACCACACCCATCTACATGCAGCAGTATTTGCTGCCATGAAGTCATCCATGTGGGCTCCAACTCACACATGGACATTACCCACCACCTCCACACGTTAAAAAAAAAAAAAAAAAATCAGAAGGTTTGAAAAGAGATTTAAACCACGTACAAAGAGAGACTCAGTTTAGAAGTCAAAATGCTATTTTTTTACATCACTTATCCTTTTTACATGTATAAAATTCTCCAAAGAACATGACATGGTAAATGTACGCCATTAAATGAGCATATCATCTTGCAATTTTCACGTGATCCCAAAGTCTTTTGGTAAACACATATTTTCATGAATCCAGCCAAAGAGGCAGCATTTCTAAGCCCTCCACTGTTGAAACAGTCAAAAATAACTGAAAAAAACCTTTTGCAGAACTAGACTATGACCCAATTTTCGGTATTGGTCATTGAGAAATAATTACAGCATTTTGGAGCTATGCTGAGTGCATGACTAGTCTAGGAGGTACCAGGGATTTAAACTAGATGACTGAAAAGTACCATAATGCAGTCATTTTAAATGTTAAAAAGATTGAAGAACTAATTTGTTTTCCTTTAACAGGTTTTCTAATATTACACAACACAACCGATGAATGGAACAATAACACTGTCAACATCATAACAAAGTGATCTCTGAGTGTAGTTAACTTTTTTGTGTCTCTCAAATTATCTTGGTTCTGTAGTTTGCTGTAAGTTATTTGAGTTTTAGTCATGAAAGTTGTGAAGTAATGTAAGTGGGCAAAAGGTCATGTCATAGGTTGAGGTGCTTCGTGAGCCCTTCAGCACTGTTGCACACAAATGATGGTAGTAAAAAAGTGAGCGAGTGACCTTGGGTCAAGAAAGTGATACGGTTCAGTAGTGGCTTATCATCAGGGAAAAGCCAAAACTAAAATCCTTGCAGATTCCTAGGAACCTCAAAACCCAGCCGTGACGCTGCCAAAAGCAGTAAACAGTTCCAGGAGTCATTCTCTTGCTTCATTTCATTGTTGTAAATGAAGGTTGAGAAGATCATCCAGAAGCAACAGCTTTAGTAGTTTTACTTTCTAACTTAAGTAGGACTCATCAAGTTGTGGGATTTCTAATTGTCTTTACTGCTGAAAGTCCATCCAAAGGAAATTTCACTGCAGTATAAACAATGAATCTAGCTGCTTTCCTTAAAAAAAGATACATGTTCAAAAAACACTAAAAGCAAAACAAATCAGCTTTGTGACACGTTCAATAAGCAGCATTAAAAATACAATATTGTCACTAAGCTTAATCATCTACTTAGTTCCAAATGCGCTTCATGTTCTCTGCTGTTGAAATGGACCAAAGACTGAAAGCAAGGTGTGAACGAATGGGCTGTCTCCTGCGTAATTGGAAGCATTCACTGATTAATGATTTTGTTCATGCAGCCATCAGAGGTAGCATGTCCTGCTGGGAGGGAGATTTCTGTGTAATCAGCTGATTTGCTCTGATTTTCATCTTTTATGAGCACCAAGCTTTTCAGGCTAAACTTCCTTTGTTTGATGCAAGGTAATCATTTAAACCATGGTCCCTTCATAAGAAATAAAATGCCTCCACATGTTACATCAAACTGAATCTTTGGCTTTCCAAGATGAATGTGAAGATTTTCATGCTGCTCAAAGGCAGATTATATTACCATACTATTGTCAATATTAATTTCTATCAAAGGAAATGCGATCAATGTACAAAAAGATTTAGAGTCACGATTTTCAGCAGATATGTATGAAAATAATTAGGTCATTTTTCACCCTGTATCTTTATATTGTTATTTATAGGTCATTCAGGGAGATCAAAGCACAGCATTTATTAATAAACTTTTTGAGTGGCAGCTACACTGCAGTCTGTGGCGTCAAAGCGTGTGCTTCTTGGCATTTTCACTGAACTTGACTTACTAGCTGTAAATAAAGACCAAAAAGACCATTCTTATTTTAAATATTATATAGATTATTGTGGTGTAACTGCATTAACTGCCATAACTGAAATGATCGGCTTGGAAGGGTGCAGATATGAAGCAGCCAGAAACAAACTTTACCACCAGTTGAATAGATTTTATCAGCATAAATATGAAGATGCAATAGTTATTCTTAGTATAAGTTAATCTGAAAACGCTTGCTTCATGTCAGTGAGGTTAGATGAGGATGTCACAAACTGATATATAACTGATATATAAACAATGTATTATTTTGCACATCTGAATTATTTTTTTTCTGCAATTTCACATTCAAAACAAGTGTGTAAATACATTTTCTGCGGGTGAAAATTCACATGCAAGTTCAAAAGTTTTCTACATTTCGTGACTTCAAATTCATTTAACATGTATGCATTTGTTTCTCAGTAAAAGTTTAAACATGTAAATTTTATTTATCGGTTGCTTTTCAAACTGCATGCAGTTTGCCGCGGACTGTCGGCAAAACAACAAATACATCTGCCTTATAAAGAAATAACTGAGTGCTGTCTTGTGTTCAATTTTTGAAGATAAAAATCAGAATTTTTCACTGTCAAGGCCAAAGCCGATTAAAACTGCTTTTTATTCTTGGCTGTAGCCACCAACACCGTTTACCATCCAGATCGACTCTCTAGGATAGAATGGTTTAATGTGGTCCCCAAAATATCTGAGCGTAGTTAATGAGCTCCAACAGATGGTAGCTACATGTACCTATAAAGAAAATTTAAACTTTCTTGTGGTACATCTGAATTTCTGCCTACAGAAAGGGCTCCTCTGTAACAATTCTTAAGGAGTGTCAAAAAACTCAGATGAGAGACAAAATTTCCACCATGCCAACTGCAGAACCCGTAGTTCCAGATTCCACACATTGCACAATACTTTTTGGAAAACATCAGCACCGTATGCACAGTATGAAGAAAAAAAAAAAGTCTCATGTGCATTAAAGGCTGGAGACATTCCATCATAGACCAAACTAACTTGTACAACTATTTCATTAAACTATCAAAGACACAATTATTATCAAGGAACACAGCATCAAGTTTTAGAACCACATACTGTACACTACCGCTGATGCTACTGTATATGAAGTAGTAAAAATATAAATTAATTCCAAGCATTGTTAAAAGCAATAGTTATCATAAAATTGACAGTCTGGGCCATATCCCTGTTTTTTCCTGGAGGTTTTTTCTCATTTCTTTTGTCTCTTGAGATCTCTTGTCTGTCTCCATCTGCACGTTTCCATTCTCCTGCCTTCCAGGCTGCCAATCTGTCAGCACACCTGGTTCCCATCAGCTCATCAGCCTCTGTAGCACTTCGACCCTGGCTTCTCGTTCACTCTCTGTCAGCTCTGTGTCAGCCAGTGAGGTGCACATCCTTTGGCTTCTCAGAGTTAGAAGAAAAACCAGATGTTCAAATTGAATGAGAAGCTTCAGTTTCATTGTGCAACAGATTCCACACACACACAAACCAGCCGTCTCATCCGGTTTTCCAGTCAGCTCATGCCAGTCTGCAAGTTCACTAGTCCAACCCCCTTACTCCTCTTCAATTTACGCTGTCAACCCTGAATCATTCAGCACATTTAGTCCTGACTGAAACTGAACTAAACTGAACTTCTCCTAGTTGGAGTAACACCCAAACAACGCAGTTCAAAGTCTGCGAAGTTCATGTATAGAAATGTTCAACTGCACTGAAACTCACCTACACACTATTTTCATGCCCCACAGTTTCTGCCTTAACTGTACAGGATGTACGAAATGTGTAATTTAATTTTACTTCTGTCCAGTTCAGCTACTTGTGTCATCTTTTATCTATTGGCAGGTGGAAAATATGTTTTACTCTGGACCCCTGCTAATGAAAATATAGTTTATATTGGAAAAATGGAAAGATTAAAATGAAATGGCCTGGTCAAGCTATAACCACAACCGAACTGTGTGTGTAAACTTACAAACCAACCATCATGCAATTAAATCATCAACATCGAAACGCTGAGACTTTGTGGGCCAGCTGCACTGCATTCAGCTTAGCCGATACTTAGAACTTCACATATGTGTTTAAAAACACATAGACATTTTCTGTCACATATGTGTTTTTAAACACATATGTGACAGAAAATGTCTCATGGTTTCATCTTTAGTTTATGAGATTTAACCTGAAGGTTAGCTTGATCTCAATATCTGTCCTAAGATGATACCACAAATCACCAGACCTGTTTCTTCCTGCGCATTTGCTTGTTTTTTACAGGTATGCTTTAAATTGAGTTGAACTAATTTCTTTAACAAATTAAGATACGTATGTTATCCTACGGGCAGCACGGTGGCTTAGTGGTTAGCACTGTTGCCTCACAGCAAGAAGGTTCCCGGTTCAATTCCCGGCCCGGTGGGTCTTTCTGTGTGGAGTTTGCATGTTCTCCTTGCGTGCTTGCGTGGGTTCCCTCTGGGTACTCCGGCTTCCTCCCACAGTCCAAAAACATGCAGTGTAGGTTCATTGATCTTTCTAAATTCTCCCTAGGTGTGAGTGTGATTGCTTGTTTGTATGTGGCCCTGGATAGACTGGCGACCTGTCCAGGGTGTACCCCTGCCTTTCGCCTGATATGCGTCGGGATAGGCTCCGACAGACCCCCGTGACCCGGAAACGGATAAAGCGGGTATAGATAATGGATGGATGGATGGTGAGATGATCTGTGTGCATATGTATGTTTCTGCAAACTGTGAGATGATCTGTGTGCATATGTATGTTTCTGCAAACACACAAACATAATCTTGATTGAAGTGATTGGAAATTATGGTTTATTGAAATCCACTGCCAGTTGGATTGGATATTGGATGTACTGTCATGTTTGTGTCCTTTAACGCATTAAATGCCTATCAAATGACAATTCCAGCACAGCTCAGATTAAGTGCACGATTTTCTTTTTTTTTTTTTGCATGAGATCAACTCATCTTCCATTCAAACCCTTTGATGACATGATTTATTCACTTTCCTTACAATTTAATGTAGGTTATGCAAACTCACATGGCATTTCAAAATGATAGTGCACTCCTTACGTGAGAGGTGAACTGCAAATTAGCTGAACCCGTCTGTGTTGAAACTCTCCAATCATGTTTAACTTAAAGCGCAGCTGCAGTTTAAATACTGAATCTTCCATCGTAAAATGGAGGTAAACTGGCCACACACTGACCACCAGATCAGCTCTATGTGTATGTAGACTCTCTGAATTACACTCAAGTACATTTGAGATGGCCTCAGCATTTTTCAGACGGATTGTTTTGACATCACACAGCAATTTGGAGAGTTTTAGTCAAATACAAGTCTGCTGTCAGATTCTCAAAAAAGCTCATATACTGTCTAATGGAAAATTAAAAATGATCATCAGCTCTCCAACAAGGAATCCAGCTGTGGTTTCAATACCAACTGAGTGGGCATGTGGGTTGGGCATGTTTCTGCTCGCTTGCATGACTGCGTACGTTGTATCACATTAAAATTGTGAACTCAAAATTAAAGCTCCTCAACCCCCAAGCTCAACAGAAGTAGAGCACAAAATTCAGCTCAGGCCATTTCACAATTAACACTTATACTTTTACCCTGAAATATGCCTTTGCACACAGAAACACAAGATTAGGATCCATGCCACAGAAAGGTAAGGCATTGATAGATCAGTGAAAAATGTGAAATCTAATAATAAAAAATGTACTTTTGTTTTTCGGGCCACATTGGAACAGATGTGTTCTAACCCTTCTGGCTGATGTAAAGCGATCGGATATCAATTCAAACAGCTTGTATCAAACTGTATGATCTTAATCAAATTCAACAGATGTCATAAACTCACATTGGCATCATTATTTAAAGGAACTCACTGAAGCAGCAGGAGCTCTCAGCATGTTGTTTCTGTCAGGTTTCTTTTTCCAGTATTTAACTGCATTGGTCCTTATTTAAAAATAGATGGAATATTCAACTTATAAGAAGAGTTTTTCTTTTTTCTTTTTTAAAGAAAGAACAGAGACTTGAAACTTAAAGGCTGATACATAAGCCACAAGAACAGAGACATTTATTCTTTTTTCCCATTTGTTTGCACATATAATAATGATAAATACCAAGTTTGGTAGAACCCAATAGCTACATGCATATATATATATATATATATATATATATATATATATATGCATGTAGCTATTGGGCATATATATATATATATATATATATATATATATATATATGCATTTTAATCTTGCAACAGGGTTTTTTTTTTCTTCCCTTTTTTATGTGCGCATAGGTATGTGTGAGTGTGTTCCCGTCACCAGCCCTCATGACTGTCTAAACATATTTTATTGATCCCTGGAGAAAAAAGAAAAGGAAAAAAGGAGGGAGGGAATAAAAATTCTGCCAAAGAGGGCTAAGATCTCCGTGTGTGGGATGTGAAAGACTAGAAAAAGAGGGACATGAAAGCGCAAGAAAGAAAGACGAGACGGTGATGGGTGCAGTTTGGTGTCTGTCTGATGTGTTGTAATGTGTGTAAATAAGTGTATAACGTGTTGTTTTTAGAATAAAAGTAGACATAGGACAATCATGTATTTACAAGCAAAAAAAGGAGAGAGAAAAGGGGGAGGAGCATTGTATGTACAATTGTTTTAACTGTGAGCATATCTGAGTGTTTGGGGGGTGGGAGTGGGGGGACAGATGTATGTATAAAAGACATATACACAATATACATAGAAGTATCTTTAACTGCTCGTATACATCTGAGTATACCAATATAAAGTCATATGCATGCAGTCAACTAGTAGATATTCATATAAAATGTGGGAAGAGAGGAAAAGAGAGAAAAAAGATCTCCTGGAGGCCCTCAGAGGCCCCTCCCACTGCAAAACGCTCAAAATGTGCAGCTCGCATACAGGATTGAAGATCAGAAAAATAAGCAACAGTCATATGAATGGTGAAAACACTAGTATGGAGAAATGTGGTTATATATCATGAAAAGAGTATGGATCAGTATGAATAAGATCAGGTGTGAGGTCATCAGGAGTGGTAGCCTAGCGGTTACAGAGGTGGGCATGGGCCTGGGGCACCCAACACAAGTGAACTGCTCGGGGCAGAAAAACAAATGCTTACAAACCTGGTTAATATGCTGTTTAAATGACAGCACCTCCTAGAAATAGGCTAACAATGGCCCCGATATAACCGCTTACTGAAGCTTTGTTAGCCGACTACCAAAACTTCTTGGTGTTTTGGCAATTTTGCAAAAGTCTGGAGTCAAATATCAGTCCAGGAGAAATTGTAAATGGACTTCTTTTTCTTATCCTGACAGTCAAACAGCTTTTTAAGCATTGGCGCATCTATCTTGTAGACACCCATTTGTATTTGTGATAATGACACAAAATAAGTTTAGCTACTATGTTGAAGTGTTTTGTTGGTGTATATTTTTTTTTGATTGACCATGTATATTGATCAAGAAAATATGAGTAACAAATCAATATTTGTGTGCTTCTCATTTGGCTGTAATATTGACATATTTCACTCACTGGAAGATGTGTTGATGTGTGCAAGTGATAACAGGTTCGAGAGAGGAGCCAATTTTTATGTTGTATAACTTACATGTATTATAGCTCCTTTTCATCGACTATAATTATTAAATAAAATGCAATGGAAATAATGATATCATTCTGTACCTCACCACACTGCAGACATCAGGAGTGAATTAAGTCATATTGATCTGTTGAAGCCTCAGTAGATGAGGTTCACGCTCGGATAAATTGACAGTACTTTGAAACTAAAGGCAAATATTTCATCGCATTGGAAGTTATTCTTAAAAATCAATTCATATTAATAAATCAGAGAGACATTGGCAGACAAGAAACCACAGTTCTGGAAAAGTTGAGGCGCTGTTCATAATGTAAAGAGAAACTGAATTCAATAACCTGCAAATCACAAAAAAGAAGACATATTTTACTCATGATTAACAATTGTTTTTTATTAAATTTGATAGCAGGAACAGGTCTTAAATAAGGACATTAGCAACATTTTGGAAAAGTAAATGTTTCTAAATTAAGGCACCTGACAGAACATCAGGCAAGTAATTAGGTTAATTGACAACAGACAAGTGACAAGACTAGGTAGAAAAGAAAAAAAAGTATCTTAGTGAGGCAGTTTCTCAGAAGTAAGAATGGGCAAAGCTTTACCATGCTGCAAAAAATGCAAATTCTGAAATAATTTCAGAATAATATTCCTCTGTATAAAATTAGAAAGACATTAAAGACATGAATATATGATTTAAAGTTTCAGTACTAGATGCCTGTGATCTTTGGGCTCTGTGTTGATACAAAGAATTCTGTAACAGAAATCACTGCATGATCTCTGGGAAGCACTAGTCTGTCAGTTATCACCACCCCAGCTTCGAATGCAGATTAGAGCTCTATAATGCAGAAAGTGACCCATACGTGAAGTCACAAAACAAAAGCAGCTGTCTTGTCTGAGCCACAGCTCATGTGAAGTGGATGGAAGCAGAGTGGAAAACTCTTCTTGGTCAGACAAACTGACTTGAATTTCAAATGTCAATTTGAAATTCTTTTAGGAATTCATGGATGCTGCCTCTGTCGTACTACTCTCCAGAGAACCGGCTTTTTATCGGCACTAACTTTAAAAGCCTGCATCTCTGATGTGTGTTAGTGTGTACGAGACGGACAGTTTACCTTTCAGCATTGCTTTCTATCCAGATGTGCAAACAGGTTTTTAAGCAATGTATTTTTCTCTTTTTTTCTTTTTTTTTAGGGAAGGCTTTTCATCTTTTGGCAAGACAATGCTACACCACACCAATACAAAAGCATGGCTTCATACTGAAAGAGTTTCTTGGTACTAGACTGGCATTCTAACAGTGCAGATCTTTGAACAACTAAAAATATTTGGCAGAACAATAAACAAAAAATACAGGGACAGGGAGAGCCAGGAATGTGAGGCAGCTTGAATCAGGCAACATCAGACTCTCTCGGTCTGCTCAGTTGTCTGATGTATATGGACTCTTGTTAAAAGAAGAGTGGATCTATGCACTGATAAAACCACCTTGTTACAACATGTTTGGGATATATTGTTTCCATCACATACAATTTATTTTCTTCTTAAAATACATCTGATATGTTTTCTGTCTGCAGCATGTTTGACTGCTTTGTCTGATTGTGGTTCGTTTCATGAATTATTGTCTGTTGTGATTGAATTTTTTTACTGTCTCTTTTCAATCTACAAGCTGACCAACATGACATAGAAAAGCTCCTGGATAAAAAAGGGAGTACTACTTGTGAGTACTTTTTTTCCATCCCACAATATGCAGCAAAAAGCTGCAGATCATCAAGGGGATATGGAAACTCAGGATCAAACATGAAATGATGAATAGAAAATGTAAGGAGCCTCAGACGAACTGTATGAAAACTAGTTTGATACAAATCCGCAGCCATCAAACATGAAGCTGAAACAAGGACACGGGAACCAGAAGTTGGGGGAACATTTTTGATGTTTTTAGCTTCATGCCTGACATTTGAAAGATGTCCCTTCTCTTTCTTTAATCTTCCTTCTTCATTATCACTCCAATATTGAGTAAACTAGTTTAGTCTATTTGGTTATATTTTCAAGCACCAGACCCACCTTTTGATTTTAGGTCATTACAGCATTGTTCCCATCTTCCCATCGTCTTTTAGCACATCCAGGTCCTCCTTGGTCTTCACCTTTTTTGTCCTGCCTGGCACCTCCAGCATCCTATCAATACATTCACTATCTATCCTTCTTGTGTCCAAACCACTTCAGTCTAGCCTCGTGTTTAGGACATTTGTTCTTCCGTCAAAGATTTTCCACATTGGAGCAAATTAAATTTGGAAGCATTTCATTTAACAGGCCAAGTTACTCTTAAGGTGGTATTAGTTAAGGATGAAAGGCACCATTTGCAGCATTTCCAACCTATATTATGGCTGTTGTATTTTGATCTAGAAGGTCTTTTATCTTCTGGAAATGGTCTAGTAATTTATCTTCAGGCAATAACACCACTTTACTAAACCACTTCAGTCTCTTCCTGGTCTAGTTTAGGCAGTAGCATTGCTTCCCTACATGAAACACTATAAGAACTACAAACGCCAAGTAATTTAAAAAGCTATGATGTACTGATTCACACCACTTTTGACAGTAACGTAGAACTCCCACAGCCATGCAGACAAAGCCTTTTACCCAACTGGACATGACAGCTCAATTGGGTAAAAAAAAAAAAGAAAAAAAGAAAATGCACACTGGATTTCTTTTTCTGATGATTTTTCCATCTGTTCTGCCAAAAACAGAGCATTTTCTTCAAAGAAGGTCATTTCATCAATAACAAGCAAGCCTCGAGTTTTGAGTCTGATCGTACAATGATGGGTTTCCTTTAACTTGAACTCACGAGTGCTATTCCTGTCTGTCAGTGTCACTTTACCATGATTACATTTACAAAAAAGAAAAGAAAATTGCAGACTGCCCTTTTTCCTGAAAAAAGGCAGCGCACTAAACAAAGCATCACATTTTGTCATATGAATCAAGCTATGGTGGCAGTTCACTAAAAACAAAATATACTTTGACAAAAATCTAAGTTTATATCATGGAAATGTTTAAGTGGGTCCTGAAACAAAACATATATCTAGATTGCCTATCTGTGACTGCAACATTCTGTTCCCATTGACTATCTTTGTTTTATGTTTTTTACACTGCCTATTCCCATTAATTAATACATTTTATGCTTTTCTTTTCCAACTGGTTCCAAAGGAAACTTACTGAATTGCAGCATATTTGTTCACGTGCTTGCATGTTTTATTGCGCATAATCCTGGAGGACCAGCATAGTGGTGCCGCACAAAGACTCCAGACTTACAAGACGTAAACAAGACACGGAGAAAATGAAGGGGTTTAACATCAACCGAAGAACAGCTTGGGCAACAGCTTGTAGTGTAAATGTATGAGGAGGCTGAACGCCTAAAAAGGTACACCTGGGAGACAATAGCACACATAATGAATGTGTAGTAGTCCAGTATAGACTACACTTAAAGAGCATGTTTGCCAATTAAATTCTTACGTTGAGTGATAGCAGTCAAACTGAAGTTGGGGACCTTTGACTAGATTAGAATTTTGCTTAAGACAAAAAGATCTGCCAAATGAAATTTTTACCATTGAAAAATGTTTTCACTTTTTAATATTATATCTTCATAGAACTAATAGGATAATTTCATCCAGTTGACAGCTAGACAGCAAGACATAAAAAGGAGCAAATAGTGCCACTTTATTCAGATTTTATGCATTTAAAACATTCTACATTTAGGGGTGAAAAAACAAATCATCTGCTGACTATAAACTATCCTTTAACAGCCTCAAAGCATCAAATAAGTATATAAACCATTTTGTGTTCAGTTAAACTGTCTTTGCAGTCCTGCATTTCTTTTTGGTCAAACCTTTTTGGCAATATTAAAAATATAAAATGGTCAGTGTTGCTTTCATTTACCTGGTCAATCATTAAAAAAATCTATCATTTAAAACCAATTGTAATTGGTATTTGATGAAAACATTAATTAAAAAAAAAGTATAAATTGAATTTCTTTTCTAAATGTACATTTTGCAAAATGATTTTGCAAGTCATCTCTTCTTATTTGACCTGATATAAACCTTTTTCATAGAAAGTGTATGAAAAATCTCCATGACAGACAAATATGTAATGCTTGGTATGGTATGTCACCCTGAAAATATGTAAATGCTGTGCATTATTTATTCCTGATTTATGGGAAAACCTATATCAACAACAAGCTCCTTTGTCCAAAACATCATTTATAATCAGCCAACACTGTGAAATAAAAGCACATTATATAAATGGGATACTACGCAGCTTAGACTGTTGCAGTCATCATTGACTTTCTTGGAAAACACCCAAACTCAGCCATTTGTAATCATCATCAACAATTGAAATACTACTGAAGAGAAAAGATTTGCAGGGTATTGATCAAATGTCTGAGAGCTATGTGAATTATTGCCTTTAAAATGCCCACCACCTTTCATAAATATAGTCATGACATTGCATCTCACGTGGCATTAATTTCAGAGGACGAACACCACCAAAACTCTAAGCAGATGTAGGATGTGCATTTAAAACTTACTTACTTAAAACTTAACACAAAAAGTGAGGCCTGCACATACATCAGCATAAAGTATTTTTTAGCACGGAGGGGCCCCCTGTAAGAGTGGAGGTTAACATGCTTTTATGATCCTGTCCAGGATTTAATTTTGTTTGATTACTTATTCTGTCTACTGTCCTGGCTACTGTGATTCTCATGGTCGCTTATGCCATATTGTCTGGTGTAGCTGGGTGAGCAGGCTTCATCGTTATTGATGAGTAGCATAGTGCTGTAAAGTGATATGACATTTTCACGACAGGTCAGGTCAGGAATCCAAAGTTACTGTGGGTGGTTTTCCTGATTGTAGTGATGGGACACTGCAAAGAATAGATGATGCGTCTTTGAAATGTAAACACAAAATCCTTGAAATGAAACTGATATCTTAAAATGGAGAAAAAAAAAAAAGAATATGTGTGGCTTTAAATGTTGATGTACTTCTTCAGGAGGTGAACTCTGCTGTTTGCTTTGTGGGATTAAACATTTATTAAATTTAATATGGCATGCTATGTTGAAGTTATACTATACTGGCTTCAAAGGGCCAAAAATAACTTTATGTACTAAATGATTTGTTACACAGAATCATCAGTGAAGTGTTGGAAACAGCAGACACAACATTTCACGGGTGAGTGGACAAAGTATTTTGCACCAGAGCAAACTTCATCTGTTTAGTTCAATGAATCGCTTCGAGTGGAGCCACTCAGTAAACAGGAGCTGACATTTTACATCGTCATCACACCTACAATCCAGCCATACAACCTGTATAAAGATTGGGACAAACATGGAACTGAAACTTTATGGACGCACAACGCAAAACAACAGATGCACAAACACGGCGTGTTACCTAAGGTGACCGCAAAACATGCTGCTGCAAATGTAATAAAAGCACAACAATTTACCAGTTATCAACACACAGCTGAAAAACCAGGATTTGTGATGATTTGAGGGTGCATTAGAGGAGATGTCATGAGGCAATGATAACGTCTTTTTAAAGCTTGCGAAAGAACCATTATTGCTGAATAATATAACTGCATCTTGGTGAAAGATACATGTATCCAGGCGCTGTGTTTTTCAGACCCACACAGGTCGGAGCTGGAAAAAAAGAGTGGTGAAAAGCTAAATGAAGGTGGCGGAAAATTAAATTAGATGTTCATTCATTGTGTCATTTATAGACTGATCATATATAATACAGAGCTATACAATTCAAGTTGTATGGTAAAGGGGGGGGTATATTTTTGTAGTTTAAAGGGGGAGGTGTTACGGCCGTGGGGGTTTGTATGCTGTTGAGATGTTGAGGAACCACCTTTGGGACTTTGGGTGCAGGATTGGATGTCTGGATTGGGAGCAGTCCACGTAAAGCGAATGAATCAGGGAATCAGGGAATCAGGGAATCAGGGAATGGCCTTATCTTCCTTGTTGGCCAATGATGGTCTGCTCTTTAAAAGGACTGAGAAAGCTTTTGTTTGGGGGCAGCTGTTTGGCTGGTAACAGCTTGCCCCTCTTGTGGTTCAGTTATGGTGGTTGTTTTTTGTCCTGATTTGGTTCCTTTGAGGTGCACCTCATTGTTAGAATAGTCTTCTAATTTTCTTCATAATTTACTTTACAACTACTTTAAGTCAAGGTTGAAAACCTTTGTATTTACTGCTGCATTTTAGTAATCTACCACACTGCACTAGACCCTTTATTTCTTGCATCTAATTTGCTTTAGTCTTTTTTAATTTATGCCTTTATTTCTTCAATTCTGCTTTTAAACTCTTTTTTTAATGTATTTTTAAAAATGTTTGTAAATTAAGCACTTCGAATCGCCTTGTGTTCTACAAATAAACTTCTTCTGCCTTTCACAAGTTAACTTCCACTAAACGATAAGACAGTCTGGATGCTAAACTTGCATTTCTGCACTGCAGACCTATTCTTACATTTTATGTCGGTTTATAATCAATACAAGTTACCCAACTTTTTGGGAAACTGAGTACTGAAAGTTTCTTTTTTTCATACCTTTCTCTTCAGATTCATCCACATTATTATTTATATAGCCAGTGTGCACCGGTCATCTTTGCAGTCCAAAGTCGAATCAGAGACTTTAAAACTGACCAGCAGATATGGAACATCCATAACTGCTGGGGTGGGGTGGTAGTGGGGGAGGGGAAGTAAAGGGGAATCTACCAAGAATATCCAGCTGTCCCCATGCACCTGACCTGAAACTACCAAGAAAATGTTCAGAAGTATGCCAAAGACTATGACTTGTTTTCTTTTTTTAACTAAGGGGGAAGAAACTCCATGACATGTTCTAATTCTAGTTCATTTGACATTAAATTATTTTCTGTCAGACTCCAATGTTATGTCAGCAACTTGTATTAATTTTGTATAATTAGTCACAATATAATAGTATCTAAAATTTCACTTAAGAGAAGAAAAAGCTGTCAACACACAAAAACCCCCAAAGGAATCATCATTCTGTTGTCTCCCATAAGTTACAAGAGATTCTGCCTGTAAAGCTCACTAAATAAAGTATTTATTTACATCGCATTGATCTATTTTTGATGCCATCCAGGATTTTATAGACAGAATAACTCCTTATATTATTAATCTGAGCTTTTTACTTACGATCTAAAAACATTTTATATCTCAGGTCCAGTCTTTAAATAGCTCCCATTGTGTATCTGCTCTGTCTGTCAAGTGCCATGAGAATCTTCCATCCTAAATATAATTTTTATTCTTTGTATGTGGGCCACCAGTCATGCATTTCTCTGAAATACATATCCTCTCACTTATTCAGCATTCTGTCAGCGAGAGCTGCGTGGCAAAATTCAATTTACTGCTCCGCACAGTCTGCTGAGGGCAAAGAATGTCGCCTGGCTGTCGCTTATAAATATGGATTTGGCCCACACTAACTGATATCAGAGCATTTTGGAAAGCCCAGATTTTCCCTTTAAATATAGAAACCATCATGTGCGTTTTACTCTTTTTTTTGCATCTTAGCACATGTACGAGATGTTTTGAAATGGCTTGTCTGAGCAATTAGCACAACTCCAGATTACTTTCACACATTTGGTCACACTTTTAGTCAAGCAGAGGGCATTTTTTTTCCTCCACTCACTAAAGTTAAAGGGCCATGCCAAAAATACTGAATCACTGACAGGCACATAGCCAAGAACAACTTTACGTGATAACTTCCTTGTATCTGCAACATGAGTCCTGGCCAATTTGGCAGCCCTGAGCAGATGGACCTGGAGACCTCCAAAGATACGCTCCAGCTGTGTTTGAGAGCATCATGTATCAGGCACAACAGCTTACAAGGCAATGCAGCTGTGTCTCTGAGAGCTTCCTGGAGGTTCAAAGCTTTGTATGCAGAAGGTCAAAAGATCATGATAGATTGTGTGGAGGACTAGTCTAGGGAGAGGCTGGGAGAATGCCAGCCAAAAGCAGGCGGGTCATTTCCCATCCGTGCAGGGGGCCAAAGCTGCAGACTCAGCAGTGCTGGATTCAAACGATAATGACAGCTATGGATGCACTCCGTCGCTCCCTCTACAAGGCCATTCCTCCTCATCTGCCTCTCAGAGGGAGAGTTCAGCTGAGTCAGCACAACACTCATAAAATGTCGCCATGTGGCCTGTACTGTACTTTGATATTCATTCTTCATCAAAGTGGAAAAGGCATGAATTCCGTTTCATGGGAACCAGATTCATCCGTACAACCTCCATCTCAAACCACCTAAAAAGGTACTTTGTATGCGCAGGAGACCAGAATGCCTTTGGGAATCTTTCTGCGGACACACACACACACACACACACACACCACCACCACCACCAAATCATGATACATTTCTACATCTTTCTGTTCCCATATGGTAAGGATGCTTGCTGTGTATCTCACACTAGAGTTACTTTGAAATACTCAAAAAGAAATAAAAATAAAATAAAATAAAAACGAACTTCCTTCTTTGTGTAGCCAGGTTACTTCGAACAGAAGCCTGGCCTGTAGAGGAACCATTTCTTCTAGTTTCTTGAGCCAAGGGCTGAAAAATTGCATTAGTAGAGAATTTCTCTTGCCCTCCTCTGGCCTCCCAGTCTGCTCCAAATAAGACAGATCTAATATCTACAGATTAGATTAGATTATTCATTTTTCTTTTATTAAAGCGGCATGGACTCATTTTGTGAATGACATAGATGATTGAGGATGTAATGATGAAGATTCACTTGTTTGAGCAAAAGACAAATCTGGCCCTAATACAATATTAAATGGATGAGGAATCCAGATTCTGTGCCTTGATTTGACATTTGATATGTATGAGGACTTGAATTGCTGTCAGTGAATGAGCGCTACCTCGGGATTGTGAATCTTACTAATGAGAAGATATTAAGCATCGCAGTGTCAGGGATATCTACTTTGATTTCCTGGTGTTTACCAAATCCTCTTCTCTTCTCTTCCATCTTCCTTCCCCTCTCATAACAAAGCCCTCAACAGAGTTGCACAGGTGAGTGATGAAGCAAGACACCTCTGCATTTGATTGCCAAATAAGTGCCACAGAAAGGGACTTTTGAGTTACAGGTAAGTGTTGTTGGCTCAGCATTGACTGCACCTGTCACACAGTCTAATGACTCATGTTAGAGCATTTTGTGACTAACAGGATCTATCAAAGACATGCCGCTTCAACCTCTGTCTATTCCTAGGGCCATAATGGTGGGTCTCTGAGGTAAAACGACCAGATTACCGTCTTCTTGAGCAGGATTTATTGGCAATTCAAGTAAAAGTAAGGGATGGGTTTTCTGTAGGTTAGCCATGTAAAGACAATGATATTCTAGTTATCCTGTGCGATGTGGAAGGTTTCTGAGTGAAGCTGAATGTTAGCAGGCTCTTATTTTCCTGTGTGTTTAATCCAATAATCAGTGTGGCTGGTCTCTGGTTACCACGAAGGAGAGAAGAAGTCATCTCACATTTACAGTTATATTTAGAATGATGGGTATTTATCCAATATGTTGAATCCCTCACTGTCTAATGGTCAACAGATTGTTATTGCTGGCAAAGTTTGATCACAAGCTGAGGAAAAATAGTGTTGCTCGAGGGGTAATGTGTTGCAGTAGCTCTGGCAATGCTGTCTTCCTTTGCATCTTCTTAAGGTTTATACTCTATTATCTACTTTCTACTATTTTACATGAACCATAGCAATGGAAAAATTATAAAACCACTTTGGAAACAGTTGATTGACCTTTCCTAGACAAAGCAATGACTGTAAAAAGAATTCAAATGGAGGTGAGTTGTTGAAGAGACACTGAAGATCTGAGGTAGGAGGGGAAAAAAAAGGAGAACGATAGGAGAAAACTGAAACCGTGTTTTCATTTCATAGCCATGAGGAATGCTAATGATGACACAATGGAACTACTACTATCTATCTATCTATCTATCTATCTATCTATCTATCTATCTATCTATCTATCTATCTATCTATCTATCTATCTATCTATCTATCTATCTATCTATCTATCTATCTATCTATCTATCTATCTATCTATCTATCTATCTATCTATCTATCTATCTATCTATTTATTTATTTATTTATTTTTTTTTTGCATTTCTATGAATACATATTCTACTATTAAATGTTTTAGGTTTCTTTTTTTTATTTTGGACATGGTGCAGAGGTCTTGAATGTATGTATCAATTATGAGACAGCGGTTAGAAAATTCTTCAAGGCAGCATACAGGGTGATAAACAGATTTCAGACAAAAACCTGTATGCAAAACAAACCATCAATAAGCTCAATAAGACCGCATGAACGTAATGACACGTAAACAGATTTCATGCTGACAGATCAGTAAGCATAAAGCAGGACGGGTTCGAGTGCTTGTTAATTGTTAGATGGTGAAATCCTAGACATGCTTCTGAGCAGGGACATCTCTGAACCCTGGATTAAAAAAAACAAAAAACAAACATTGTGCTGTGATTTTCCATCCATGTATGCATTCATGCTAAGCGTTTGTTTCCCACATCTCTCACACTTTCAACTTTATAAAGAAGTTTATAATCTGACAATATGAATATCACTCATTTAACGGAATCCAAATTCACTTTTTCTTGTCGTTTTACAACCAACTAATGCACAAACATTGTAGTTATTCCAGTCAATAGTTAAGCACAACTTCAGACTCCACAGATCTTTGTCTCTCTCTGGTTTAAGGATAGATTGCTGGAACTGGAAAAATACAACCCTATCTGTGCCCCAATAACTATCCTTAATCCAAAGTCACTTTTACACTTACTGTATTTTTTTGTAGATGTGCCACAGAGCATGTTTGCTCATTGTACAGGAGCCTTTGAGGCAGTGCACCATGAGGAAACTTTGTGACTCATTTTATCCACTAATCTTTATATTTTTTTCCTTGCGCTTGCTGTTTGCTCCCCAACAGGCAATTACACCAAATGATCAGGTAGACTGCTTATTATTTCTTCGTGTATTTATGACCAAATGCCTAAAAAAAACATAAAAGATTCTCACCAGCCTTAGCTGCTTCATGTTTATTCCTGGTTTTAAACGGTATCATGTTAATTGAATCAAGATTGTAAACCTGCTGATATTATCAGCTGCATGTTGGCATCTGCGAACATGGTAACTTGTACAATTTAGCAATTAACTCTGGTTTTTAACATCAATTAGCACCACTGTGCATAACGGAGGCGCGAACAGCCTTACATATACACAAGCATGATCTGCTACTTTTGTTTCACTCTGATAGGTCTGTTTAAAGACATACAAGGTTTAGTTGCGTCCTCAACAGACCAATCACCAGTCAGACCAGATTGCAAGTTGATGCACCCTCAGCTAGTGCTCAACACAAGCCAGTGTCAAAAGAAAAATAAACTAGACGTGCTAGTGTTCCCAGCCAGCTCTCCCAAGGCACGTCATAGTCAGACATGCAGGCAAACGCTGCTGGATTTCATAGCCCCTCTGGTTTATTTCTACACATGTCATGCAAACAGTATATGTTCAGCAGCCGCCGTTCAGCTCAATATGTCAATAACACCATGAAGCAAAATCACAAATAGAGCCTAAATATGAACAGCCATGAACCATACCCGTGGGCGCAGATTCATCCAGCACAGTCAGGCACTGCAGCTGCAGCTGTGCTCAAAGCCAGCACCTGCATAGTGTCACTATAAAATGTCACCCTTTGGAGTGGAATGAGCAATAAATTTGTCATGCACAGTAGCACGTCATCCCTCGTTTTTGTGGGTTTGTGTCTGTGGAGTGCCTCCCTAAACTATCAGGGTGTTTTAAATGTGCTAGACCAAGACACCAACTGCTCATGTGGATTGGCAATTGCCAAAATGGATTTATTTAACCAGATAAACAGATACTTTGTCATGCAGACGTGAAATGATCTTTGATCTTGGCTGGTTTAGGCAGAGGAGAACCACTGCTGCTTCTTCTCACATTAAGTCGGCTTTGACATCAGAAATGCGATGCACGAGGACCCAAGATGTAAACTAAAAAGGCTAACAAGACCTGATAAACTTGATATGCAGTAATGTATATACTGGTTTATATATGTCCAGTAATGATGGAAGATGGAGTTGCTCTCAGAAAAATGTTGCTGGCAGCATAAAATGATCAATTAGCTTGTAATAGCCAGGAAAAGTACATTTACAGTGGCACACTTAACATCTCTTAAGGTCCTAAATGATGCACTGTGAATTTTGATAAGTTAACAGAGATAATAAATGTGATTTGTTTTGCTACTACCATGTCTGGAGTGGCCTTCCTTAAGTAGCAGAGTAAGAGGAATGACCTCTCATAAAATCCCAATTAAGGTAATGTTGGGATAAGCAGTGGAGCCTTGTGGATGCTGATTGTGATAAATGCATGTCCTTTCAAAGGACATGCTGCACTGAAGGTGAAAGTTGCTTTTGAGTTCAGGTAGCCCACTCATTCCTATTATTCCAGAGACAATAGAGGAGACTGAACTGATACGTCTACTCTGTTATGGATAAATAAATTTAAAAAAAAAGGCTTGCTTTGCAGCGATTCTTCAGAAAAACAGAGCAGTGCCAAACATTTGATGAGATTCAAAGCAACAAATGCATGCAAGCACTTTGACTTTCCCTTAAAGCCAAACGTAATGGTTTCATTTATGTTGAAGAAGAAAAGAAAACTCTGACATTTGAGTTATTATTGCCAAAGAACAGCTTGTCATCAAAAGGCATGAAATGAAGTGATTTTCCAAGAACAACATGGTTTAATTTGACAGACAAAAACGTGTTTCAAAAGCAGTACATGGTGGGGGCATTGTCGATTTTTAGTTATTCGTGTTGCCTGAAAAGACTTGAACATGCACTTTGTTCCCAATGCCAAGCGAGCATGTGTAATTGATAACAAATCTGCAGTTTCAAGCTGATCTATTTAATACGGTCCAGGCTTTAAAATAGTTCATATTCAGTTGGTTACATAAGTATTTGGGCCATGTTTGTATGCACCATCACAGTGGGGTTTAAATCAAGCAGTCAAGATGTGGTGAAAGTGTAAATCTTCTGCTAAATAATCAATCACAGAACAAAGCAGTAAATCATAGAAGAAAGAAAAGTGATATTTATTAACTGTTTCCCTGCAGTCACGTTCTAAAGGAAGGTATAAATAAGCCACTCTTCCACAAAACAGTCCTGGAGTACTACTAAATTCTATGTGAGTCTTCATTCAACTGATGAATGTGAATAATGCAGCAATAATTACATAACAACATGTATGTGCAATAACAAATTATTGTTTCCTCATTTAAGAACAGGCAACACTTCCACAAAGAAGAAAACTAGGTGTTATAACCTTTTCTGTCTCAACCTAGAACCATGTATTCTGAAATGAAGTGAACGTAGTGCCTAAGAAAACAACTCAGCTGGCCATGCAAACAGACTTAAACTAAAAACTAGAAACATATCCAACATAAACAATGTCACATATGACTCAGCTTGAAATCTAGAATAAACTGTTCTAGAGCTGCTGAACATATACTGTTTGCATGACATGTGTAGAAATAAACCAGGGGGGCTGTGAAATCCAGCAGCTTTTGGCTGCATGTCTGACTATAACATGCTCTCTTTATTGTTTATTGCCAAAACTTCACTGCCTACAACAGTCCACAGTGTCATTCAGGTCAAAAGAAAGACATGAAAAGAGAGAAAGAAAGAGAAAACAGATACACACACAGTCACTGTCAGTTTTTTTGTTTCTTCTCACTTTGCTTAATTCTAATTAAGAGATATTTTTCTTGGCCAGTTTTCAAAAGGCCATTGGCGAGAGCAGCTCTGCTTGGCTGTGACTCCCCAAATTCTCAATTAAATCATGAGTTTTTAAAACTCAGTGCATCTGAGATTCTCAAATGATGAGAATAATATACATCAATGCACCAACTGAACTGTAGACCGTATGGGAAAAGGCCCGTATAAACGTGTTTAAGTTTTCATATTGATGTAACCAACAAAGTCATCTCAGAGATTCAGTATATACATGTACTTCATCACAGTGTTTATATATATATATATATATATATATATATATATATATATATATATATATATATATATATATATATATATATATATATGAATAGACATATATGTGCATGTATCTCTAAATGCTCATACATATGTAAATATACCAGAAAGAATTCATATTCATGCAGTTAACTATACGGTCAATGATACATAACCACATATCCATTTGTGTGTATATACATATTAATTAATGATGAAAAAAGTCCTCAATAAAGACAAGCAAATGTATAAACATCTTTTCATTACTGAAACTTCCTAATTGTGTGGTGGGTACTAAATAATTATTTGGCTGGGAGCACGTTCACAGGTTTGCCCCCATGAAAGCTGTTGAGTAGACCGCCACTGACCTGGCAAACCCGAGACAGCAGAGAGCTTCCCACATCCGGCCCAGCACTGTCCCCAAGCGCAGGCCATGTGCTACCATTTTATCATGGTCTATTCTATTAATCAGTTTATTTTTTTAAGCTGTAGCTCCAATTTACAGCTCAGAGTAACAGAAAAATATCATAAGTGGATCTATTGTTTTTCCAAATACTCTGTAACTGAAAGAATTACTTTGAGGTTAGAGACCCCGTCAAAATTGTTTTCGTGCAAAAAAATACGAGAGTAGCTGGAAGTTTAAGGAATAAAAAAAAACAAACAACAAAACCGAAAACTCGATCAATGTCATCCTCTGGGAAAACTTACTAACAGATTTCATTTCAGTGGAACAACTATCTGCTTCAATTAAAAACAAACTACAAAGTTTGACCAAGTATGGAAAAAATGTATTTTAACCTTGAATTCGAGACACAGACATCTTCCCTCAAATGATCTTCGATAAATAATTGGATTTTGCCATTTCTATTTGAAAAAAAATAAATAAATAAAAATAAATAAATAAATAAATTTAATAAAAGGAAGAAAGGAGGAAAAAAAAAGAGGGGAAATAAAATACATATAAATAAAGGACTAATTCATAAATAAACAACCTCCCCAACTCCCAGCTCACTCCTTATTACCCTTGACTAGAAATTGGCAGACTGACTATTAGCCTGAAAATCCGCTGAACTACTTCCAAAAGTGGGGGGTGGGGCAAAAAAAAAAAAAATTAAAAAAACCTTTATGATTGTTATCGTTATTGGTGTCGTGCTCTGGTCTTTCTTGCCTTGATAGTCTGATAATCTCTTTTTTGTTTTTTTTTTTGTTCTCTTTCAAATCATTGGCTGCCCTGCCACCCCGGGGCTGCTGGGGGGTGGGTGCGGGTGGCGCTGGTGGCTGCAGGGTCCCATACCCAAAGTGACAGTAACAATGACTGATGGGGCCTGCTGGGCCCTGGGGGCTAGGGTTGTCGGTAGCGTGTGTCGGCCCTCTCGGGATGCTGGTGCCCCTTTGTGGGGGGAGTGATGGTGGGGCGTGGCTGGCGGCCTGGCTCCTGTGACTGCCTGGGGCTCGCAAGCGATGCGCCCCTGGTCCTGGTTACCTGCCTCCCCACCACCCCCTCTCTCATATTAAAAAAAAAAAAACAGATATGTATATATGTATGTATGTATATGTATGTATGTATATGTATATATGTATATACACCTATATAAACAAAATAATTATTAAAGTAATTATTTGAAAAAAAAACAAAAAAAAACATAGAGACAAACATGACAAGGAGAGCTGGGACATGTGGGGGGCGTCCACCCTGCAAATGCCAGTTTCTCAATGTTTTTAATGCACCATAACCATATATAGATGAATATATATATATATATATATATATATATATATATATATATATATATATATATATATATATATATATATATATATATATATAGATGAATATATATATATATATATAGATGAATATATATAATATATGCGGTGTGGCAGATCGCTGTCCAGGTGTGCCGGGATGTGTTGGCGGGCTCCTTTTCCCTGGCCTGGCATGGCCTCTGGGCATCGGCTGTGTTCTCCCCCTGTTCCTGTTCCTCCGCCTTGGCTCTGTATGTTGGCGACTGCGGGTGGTGGCTGTCTCGGTCCCCCGGGGCTGCTTGCTCTGCCCGTGTTTCCTCTATCCGCCTTCTCTCCCGTCTCGCCGCCTAGCCCCCCACCCGGACATGTGGCATTGCGCCGACACTGGCAGACCATTGACGGCACCATTCTTGCTTGGCGGGGGCACGTCACGTTGGGTTGCCTGGGGATCCGGGGGCGCTCCGCGCCCATGTCTTCCTGGGCTTGTCAGGCTCCTTGCAGTGGTGGTTTGACTTGGAAGGGGATGTGGGGCCGGTGGCCGCCTTCTCCTCTGCCCCCCCTCTGCTGGTTGGGTTGGCTGCGGCCGCCTCTTGTGGGGGCATGGGTTGGCCTAGGGGCGGGAGAGCATGGGGGCGATGACCGGTGACGATGGGAACCAACAAGGGATTTGTAAGAATAACTACTTTAATATAGTTTAGAATAATTATTCAAAGGAAGCAGGTATGTAAATGATTTGTTGTTCTTGTTGTTATTATTGTTATTATCATATTTTTGTATATGTATGTATTTATATGCACAAATAAGTATGTGTATGTAGGTATTTGCGTATATATGTGGGTTTCCATGTTGTGTGTGTGTGTGTGTGTGTGTGTGTGTGTGTGTGTGTGTGTGTGTGTGTGTGTGTGTGTGTGTGTGTGGGTGAGGGTGTATGTATGTAAGTGTGTGCGTGTATGTGTGTGTGTGTGTGTGTGGGTGAGGGTGTATGTATGTAAGTGTGTGCGTGTATGTGTGTGTGTGTGTGTGTGTGTGTGTGTGTGTGTCTACACGCATGTGTGTGTGTGTGTGCGCATGTGTGTGTGTGTGTGCACACGTGTATATATGTGTGTGTGTGTGCACATGTGTATAAATGTGTGAGTGTGCGTATACACATGTGTATGTGTGTGTGTGTGTGTGTGTGTGTGTGCGTGTACACATGTGGATGTGTGTGTGTGTGTATATACATGTGCGGATGTGCATATGTGGGTATGTATGTTGGTACGTATGTATGTGTGTATGTATGTATGCATGTATATAGATATATATGTATGTACTAGGTGTGTATATGTTAATGTGTGTATATGTAGATGTACTTCTATATGTCTATGTATTGATGTGTGTATGGGTATATATATGGACAGATACAGGATATATGTATATGCACATGCAACTTAAAAGCACAGGTGCACATGATTGTATCAGTGTATATTTATATGTATGAATAACTACCTACTTGTGCACATGTATCTTATCTTATGCTTAGATGTTTACACACCGATCTTTATGTGTGTGTGACTGCGTGTGTGTGTATGTGTGTGCATTGATGTACAAATTTAATTATTGTGTTTCTCTGCTTACAATGTATATGAATATGTACTAGATAACTGCATATATGTCTCCTTATCTCTCTCTATATATGTGTATGTATGTATGTGTATATGTATGTATGTATGTGTATATGTATGTATGTATGTGTATATGTGTGTATGTATGTGTATATGTGTGTATGTATGTGTATATGTATGTGTATGTATATATATATATATATATATATATATATATATATATATATATATACATATATATTTGTGTATGTGTGTATGTGTATATATGTATATGTGTGTGTATGTGTGTATGTGTGTGTATATATATATATGAACATGCATGAGTACTTAAATACTTCGATGCATATTATTACATAGATTATTATTACATAGATAACTTTTTAAATACTGCCCCTACACCCTCAAAAACTCAGGTATGTAATAGAGAATAGAATGCTCCTTCCCCTTTCCTCTGTCTTCTCATTAATTAACACCCTATTGTCTTGTGTCCACTTTAAACACCACATTACTACCACTAATTCTTTTTTTTTTCTTCTTTCTTTTATTACACACACCACAACATAGGCACCACACTGCACCACCACTGTCTCGTCTCTCTCTCTCTCTCTTTCTTTCCTTTTCTGGTTTGATCACATGGGAAACCCGGTGGGTTTAGCCCTCTCTGGCAGAATTTAGTTACTTATGTATTTATTTATTTATTTACTTCAACTTTTTTTTCCTTTATTGTCTTCTCTTTCTTTACTTTTTTTTTTTGTTTTGTACTTCATCCTACTTAGGGATTAATAAAAGAAATAATTAGACTGTCATTAGGGCCGGTGAAGGGTACACATTTGCACACACACTGCGCACACACAAACCCCCCCCCCCCCCCAAAAAAAAAACCTTGATTACAGATTAAAATGCATATATATATATATATATTTTGGGTCCTACCAATTTGGTATCAACCAATAATATATGTGCAAACAAGGGGGAGGAAAAAAAAAACCAAAAAAACTAAATTATCATCATCATCATCATCATCCTTAGCTGTATTTTGTAACAGAAGTTTAAACACAGCTTAAAAATATGTGACCTAAAGTAGAGCCACTGAGCTGGATCAAGTTTTACGATGACAAATATAGATGCTGGTTTGTTTCTTCACATATCACTGCGTATCATGGAGACACACGATGTGTTAAAATGACGTGTCAGCACCAGCGTCTCCTACATACTCTTGGTTTTCATTATGACTAGATCTGCCAGTGTGGATGACGTAACTGTGTGTGAAAATGTTGAAGTACTATTTTACCGCCGAGTGAGGTCTGGATCCGGTGACCATCGTTTTTTTCCTGAACCAAAGTTTTTTTTTAATGCTTCAAATGGAATTAAAATGAATGTAATAAACGATCTGTTAATGCAGGGTGTGACACAAGTAAATTGAAGAAATTGAATTATAATATGAAAATTAGATTAGCGCACTCCAGGAGCGAGAGCGTAAAAATCTCCCGAAGGCTTCATCTTCTTTTGAATTTTACGGTGTCTTCATCCCCAGAGTTTCTCTACTGCCATAGTCTGTATTTATGTAACTTCTACATTGTCAAGTTTGAAGATATGAAACAGTTAACTCAACTACGGTACCAGTGGAAAAGGCAGGACGTACTCTAATGAAAACATGACTGATAACTGACGAACTTGACAATGTAGAAGTTAGTCAGTTATCAGTCATGTTTTCATTAGAGTACGTCCTGCCTTTTCCACTGGTACCGTAGTTGAGTTAACTGTTTCATATCTTCAATCATGTCCATCCTTTTTGATTAATATCTCCTGCTGCTCATAACAACATGCTCTACAGTTTCTAGTCCTGACAGCATTCACAAAAAGGACTTGGCTGATTTCCTAATCCTAATCCCAATCCTAGGTGTATTCTCCTGATCACTGGGGTTTATTCTTATTCTGACTCCTGTCTCCTTCCTCCATTTACTGTTTACGTCCTATCAAAGTTTTGAATTGAAGATAAATATCTCCCATTTTCTAATAATTTCTTGTTATTTTCTAATGATTTCCCCCAGCAAAATCCCCTTCCCATTTGGATCATTTTGTTTGTTTTGTTTTCTTGCTGAACTGCTTGGACTATACTTAGTTTTATATTATATTTTTGTTGAGGAAGAAACAGCCCTGATAACCATGGTGCGCGACAATAAATGGAAGAACCTTTTGAAATTTGCAGTGGGTATTTTTCCCTTTTTGTGTTATTGGATCTAAAAGCAATGCTGTTTTTTGCACTAGTGATACGTCTTTTCTGCATACACATTGTCAGTCTTCCACTTTTATTCCATAGCATCTCCAGTTGTGAATTTGGCTTTAACTGTGTGACAGAAAATGGACCAAAGCATTTAAGAACACTGTGTGGTCCATTAGATTTTTTTTGTAGTCTTTTGTTTGCTCATTCATTCATTTTCTGTAATTCATATGTTCTGTATTTCAAAGAGAAGCAGATTCTGCTTCATACAACCTGGCACCATCGTTGTTAGTGTTATCAGATTTTGAAATCCTGTGGGAAAGGGCATTTATAAAATAGTACACAATGCACACTTTCAAACTGAATCCCATACAGAAGAGGTGGTGGTGAAGCAACTGTGCACAGCAATGGAAATGATTGCCTCACACTGCAAGAGTGATGGCTCCATACCGTTTTTCTTTATGATATCCCAACTACATACTACAAAAAATAATAATAATAATAAAAATTAAAAGCTTACATTCTGAAAAAGTAATCCAGTGCAAAAATGTCTTGTATGTGGTAGTCATTCTAATGGTCTGCATAGGATTATTATTTTGGTTTGAAAAAGAAGTCTGAAATGACCATAACGCTCTTTTTATCTCTGTCTCTGTCATTACCTTCAGTCATGGAATGATTTTCACTTTGGAAATGCTGATCCCCTTTAGATGTAAAGGGTTAAGGTAATTATGCATTAGGGTCAGACTTGTGATCAAAGATACTACCCATTGGGTGTGCATAGATTCAGTTGGTCGTAGACTAAGTCTCGTGCACTCCATTATTATCCATCCATCCATCCATCCATCCATCCATCCATCCATCCATTTTTTATACCCATTTTAATTATTTGCAGGGTCACGGGGGTTTGTCGGAGCCTATCCCAGCTCATTACAGGTGAGAGGCAGGGGTTCACCCTGGACAGGTCGCCAGTCTATCACAGATAGACCATTATTACGATGACCAAAATGCAAAACTCAAGGATTCAAATAAGAAGTCTACTTACCATAATCTCACAGTGACAATATCAGTATTTTAATACAGGTCTCTGATCCTCACAAGTACAGTTGCTGCAACACAAGTTACATTGCATTGTATTTAGCAGACATTTTTTATCCAAAGGAATTTACAAAAAAGAAAAAACCCAATTAAGCAAATAAGTAGAGGAAGACATGCAGTGTGTCAAAAGTCCTCATTTCTAAAAAAAAAAAAAAAAAGAACACACACACACCACACACACACACACACACACTCAGAGCTAGAGAACTGCCTTCAATAAAGATGTGTAAAGGTTATTGAGTTTAGATTATTTTAGGATAGAAGTCAAAGATGGAAGAGTTATCTCTTCAATTGCTTCTTAAAGACAGACCAATATGGTGGACCGCCCTGCTAACTGTGGTGAGGAACTGTGAGGAATGTGTGGTCTAAGAGTGTCTTGCAGTAGGGATGGCACTGCCAGACTATGTTCCTGTGAGGAACATAGTCTGGCCTTGCAAGCAGGATTTGAAGTCTGCTTAGAGAAGAATAGCTAGTCATCTATCATTACACCCAGATTTTTTACCACTTTGGAAAGTGTGACAAATGTAGAGGTGATGTCTGGATGTCCTTGAGAGGTTTAGTTGAAGGTGCTGTTGTTTCATCCAAGAATAGATATTAAGGAGGCTGGTCGAGTGTCTTGCCAGAATGTTAGGGTCATCTGTTGGGAACAACAAGAAAAGTTAGGTATCATTTGCATAGCAGTGATGAGAACCAATGAAAGCATATGGAGCCCCATCACAAAGCCTTGAGGAACCTGTCCAGAGGCAATGATGAAGGGACCCCTGCCTTCCAGTTCCCGGAAATGGACAGTAAGTCGAATGGAATAGTGGTCAAAAAGATGCAGAGGTATTATTGATACATTATCTTCTGCACAGTTTTGTTTCAGAAATACGTTTGTTTGTCAGCTACGTGAGTCGGAGGGCTAGAAACCCATATTACATACATTTATATACATATAAATATTATACCTGTGGTTTTGACGAGCATAACAAATTTAATTCACTAGGATTTTAGAATATATTGATTTCAGATAATCAGAACAAATAACATTTCTGCACTAACATGAAGGGTGTTACTGAGATCCTGATGGGAATGCATAGACCAGGTTAAAAAGGAGTGGTTTTGCAACCACAGAAGTGCTGCAGTGCCGAGTCCCCGACTGAGCCATTTTACATTGTTGTGATATACAACATCCTCATATTTAGCGTGAATATCAAGTAGAAACGGTTGAAACTGGCAGTGGTGCAGGCTTTTAGAGCAAATTAAATTAATATCATCTCAATTGCTGGTTCAGTGACATGATCATATTTGAGATGTTTGGTGGTGAATACTGTAATACAATGGAACTGAATAGCCTTCCCTCCTTCGCTGAGTGTGTTACAGATTAGTGTTGATAAATTGACTTTGTTTGCCAATCATGGCTAGTTTTTTATAAAGAGCCGCCATCTATTGGCTAATTAATCATTTCGACCTGTCGTGGAAGCAGTGCCCTTCGCAGGTGACTTTCCTTTTTTATAATTTATTTACAGTTACCATTTAAGAAATTGGATGAAGAGAAAGGAACATACAGCCAGAGTGCGGTTACGTAGGGCTGCTGCAACCTCTTGGTGAAACGTAACATTGCATTCTGCACATATATTTTTCATGCTGCAGGCTGCATGAAATGTGACCACTGATCTAAGTGGATATTCTTGTCCCTAAAAAACAAGCAGGGGACCATCTTACTCAGCAGTGGACGACAGCTGGGGCTCTAATACATCTAAATAAGCTGATAGGTGGTAACTGACAACTACTGATTTCAACTAAATTACTTACTAGGACTGTGTGGTTTTCATAAGAGCCATATATGTAAGAAGGCAAATTCTGCCTAAAATATCCAGTTGTTGGAAATCAATAAACCTCCATGTTTGAAGGGAACAGGAGGTATAGGAAAACAAGTAGCTGGAGTCAACCGAGGTTTGCACAACCTGAAGTACAGACTAAAACTTTCTTAATTAGCAGAAGCAAGACTCACAAACCCCTATTTCTACCAGACGACAGACTGCTTCTTGTTATATGTGATAGATAGATAGATAACTGTCAATAATGATGCTATGTGAAAGCCCATGATATAATATTTGCTTCAGCAGCTATACAATTTCTTAAAATTCAGATTTTTTTACCACTCACACTGCCTAAAGCAGGGAACCTACTTGGAGTTATTCATGCAAGTTTCTCTTGATATTGTGACATTGAAACATTGAGAGAGAAAAAAAGTGCCAAATCTTGCACATTGAGCTCTCTGAAACACATTTCTTGATTCATTCATCAGTTGTTCAGCACTTAGATGCAACTCTGTGTTATAAAATATGAATACATGTGTCACAGGTCGGGAAACAGACAAAACAAGTGTAGTAGACTGGAGGCAGGAGACTGCAAATAAGCAGGTTTAAATAAATAAACCAAAAAACACTGCAACGGGCAGGAACTCCAGAGAAAAAACTTGAAACATTGGAGATAAGGTAATGAGAAAATTAACCGATGGAACAGAAAGCACAACAGGACACAGTACAGACAAGCAGAGAGGAAGGGACAGAGAGATAATAATATACAGACAATGCAGAAGGGTTCATGGGACACTGGTGCAAATTATCAGGCGATGGGTAAGCAAAGTAAAAAGGGCCAAAGCACTTTAAAAAAAAAAGAAAACAGGACCTATGCAACCCAAAACCATGGCAATATGATTCTACAAATAATTTTTTGACCACTTCATTTGTGGTCAAAAATGCAGGTTGCGTTGATCAAACTTTACGGTTCCAGTAGCTGTCGGGTTGACTGAAAACATCGGGGTGTAATCCTTAACTGATTCCAATTAATGATTCATCTATCTAGTCTGCATAATTTTGTTATATCTTCATCAAATCTTTTTACATTTTCTTAGATTAAAAGTTTATGCTTTCAAGAGTAACACAACTCTCAATTTAAGTGATGCATTTTGAAATGAGGAGAGTTAAACCAGATTTCAATGGTATGGCAATGTATTTTCTAGACACAGACAGAGCCGTCTCCATTAACTTTATCTGGAATTTAGTCAAAGATTTGTTGATTTTTCATTAAATTTCCTTGTGAATGCTAATCTGGATGTACAGCGAGTTATTTGCATGATCTTAACAATGTGTCATAGAAGTCACACCAAAATACTTTGGTGAAAAAAAGGTAAAAGATAGGAACCAACCACTCATAATGCACCTTCTACAATGCATGTTTTGTTCCAATTTGCGTTTATGCAATTTTCTGTGGTATGATTTTGTTGGTGGAGAAAGTTATGTGTGTTACCTTGCAGTTCAGGAATAGGCTCCATGTGGGTCGACTAACTGAACCAACTCCCTTAGAGTTGTAGCATTGTGATTCAAGTACTGTAAACTCTCTCGCACTTTGGGTTATCAGTACATACTTTTTTTTTCTGGCTGAGCTCCCTGTATGATTTCCATATTCATTTTCAGTTTTGTCTTTCCACAGCTCATTAAATGTTTTCTGAGATTAATGTAGACAGTGTTTCTGCTAATGGCACAGCATATTGAAACCCACGTCTATTGTCAAGTCTTGTGTAAATATTATTTTGCATCACCAGTGCTAACATCAATCAGGGAGGGAAAAAATTAGCAAAAATATTTTTCTCATGAGTTTCTAAAGTGTCAAGACAGTTGGGGGCATGGCAAAGAGGGATTTGGTGAGAGACAACTATGTTGTGTGAGGTGAGGAAAAAAACATCTTAAAATAGAAGTGGTTGTTGCAGTTTGGTCTGATGTTGTTTGCTTACTAACGATGAGAGGTTAAAACATTTTTATAATTAAAGGTACTTTTGGCATTTAGTGCAGGTTTTTCTTTGTTTAATTTACCAACTACTTCTTGGAATTATTACTCCACTTTTCCCCTTAACGCTTTGTGCACTGCAGTTTCATAATATGCATAATATGGAAACTCTTAAATCATATTTACACATCTCCACAAATAGTTCAGAAATATATCTTTTTTTTTCACTTTAAAATGTGTCTTCATCAAAACAACTATACAACATTTACTAAACTAATCACCGGCTCTTTCTGTGACCCAGGTGGGTCCCCATGTGGCAGAGTTTTTAAAACAGACTCCCATAGCTGATTGACTCCTGTCAGTGTGTTATCTTTTCACCTTCCTCAGGTGCTCCACGGATTTGAGATGCTCACTCATCCTCCAATCAGAGCTACACTCACTGAGTGTAAACTGCAAATTGTTTAACAGACTATCATTTCTCTGTCTTGGCTACATTCCTGTCCTTATCACTCAGGAAGTGCTTTACCCTGCCATTACCACACTCACATCCTACCTGCAGGGCAAAATCAATGAATCAAGTGAAAATCTGACAGGATGCGGCAGGGATAGTTTAGAAGGAGGTAAACACAGAATGAGAGGTTAATTACTATTATTTGTATATGAAGCATCCATTTAGTTGATGAAACCTGGGTACCCTTTCTTGGTCACATGTTAAAGATTTAGCAGAGTTCTGATAATTGTCATATAATTATGGCATAATCTAACCCAATTATTTTATAACTTGACACAAAAAAAAAGAGTACATATTTATTCTGTTGTCTATTTGTATTTCAAGGCAAGGGGAGTTTATCTGTATAGCACATTTCATCCATCCATCCATCATCTATACCCGCTTAATCCGTCACCGGGTCACGGGGATCAGTCAGAGCCTATCCCGATGCATAGTAGGCGAAAGGCAGGGGTCCACGCTGGATAGGTCGCCAGTCCATTGCAGGGCCACATAGAAAGACAGACAAACATGCACACTCACACCTACGGGCAATTTTAGTATACTCAATTAACCTACCCTGCATGTTTTTGGATTGTGGGAGGAAGCCGGAGTACCCGGAGGGAACCCACGCAAGCACGGGGAGAACATGCAAACTCCCCACAGAAAGACCCACCGGGCCGGGAATCGAACTAGGAACCTTCTTGCTGTGAGGCAACAGTGCTAACCACCGTGCTGCCTAGCACATTTCATGTGCATGACAATTCAAAGATTTTTAAAAATGCATTAAAAAGTAAAAGACTTTAAAGACAGACAGACATAAGTTAAAAAGAATTAAACAAATGAGATGTATGAAATTAAGGTTGCAGTGTATTATGGTGTATTCCTGAAATGCAGCAGTAAATAAAAAGGTTTTTAACCTTGGCTTAAATCAAAGGAGAGTTTCAGCAGCCCTAAAGCATTCTGGGAGTTTGTTCCACAGTTGAGGAGCATAAAAGCTGAATGCTGCCTCATCGAGTTTGAGTCTTACTGCACTTGGTTCAAATTGGAAGAAAATATAAAGATCAGAACACTAAAGCTTTTACCACTTTGTAATGTTGACATTATTTCATACAACACTTGAAATGTGTTCTGATATTAAATATATGAAGCAACAAACCGTCTAGTTGTTTTGTCCCATTTTTCCAGCAAACAGTTATTAAGGTATGCCACAGTCTCTTATCCTGTGATTTTATATTCCCATTTTAAAATTCAGGTCGGGACTGTAGGCAGGCCAGCCTACTACTTGTTTTTGTAGCCTATTCTTATAGTGTGTGCAGAATGTGGTTTGGCAGCTGCAAAAAAAACAAAAGCAGCATGTTGACATGTGCTAAGACGTCCCGGCCAACCTGAAGGTAGCATGTGTTGCTCTAAAATCTCAATGTATTTTTCTGCAATGAAGCTGCCCTTAGAGAAGTGCAAATTCCTTTGGAAAAGGGTGCTGACACAGCCCCATTACCATAGCAGGCGCTGGCTTTAAGGCCTGTTGCTGACAACAGCCAGATTGTTCCTTTTCATCTTTGATTCGGAGCACACAGTATCCATCCATCCCTTTTCCATATCCGCTTATTCCTTTGCAGGGTCACGGGGGTCTGCCGGAGCCCATCCCAAGTCATTACAGGCGAGAGGCAGGAGTACACTCTGGACAGGTCGCCAGTCTGTCACAGGGCCACGTACAAGGACAAACAACCATGCACGCTCACACTCACACCTACAGGCAATTTATAATGATCAATTAACTTACCCTGCATGTTTTTGGACTGTGAAAAGAAGCCGGAGCACCCGGAGGGAACCCACACAAGGACAGGGAGAACATGCAAACTCCACACAGAAAGACTCCCAGGGAATTGAACCAGGAACCTTCTTGCTGTGAGGCAACAGTGCTGACCACTAATCCACAGTGCTGCCCACATAGTATCTATTTCTTAAATAAATGAAAAAAAAAAGGGATCTGGAATATCGATTTGTCTAGCCACAATTAATGTTTCCACTATGGTCCACCTGACATTGCCCCAAGTCCAGGGATGTGATGCCGCCTCTGGACAAGGTTAATAGGAGATGTTTTCATTTTTGCACAGTTAACTGACATTTGTGACTGTAAATTGGCCTTGCAGTGATTTACAAACGTTTCCCAAAGTAGTCTCTTTTTCTTATCTCATTTGCATATTTCAGCTATTGATGAATATCGGTTCTTGATGATGTGCCATCTGAGGAATTGGAGATCACAGGTGTCAAGCTTTGCATCATTTCCTTTTCCTAGTGCGACATTAGAGGATCACTTTTTTTACGGTTTTTATTTTTGTTTAATTGGATATTCTCTTTCCTCAAGACTTTTACATATACTGTAGTACTAAATAATAATTATATGTTTCTGTCGAAATAAGCAGTTCAAAATAATGATTTTTTTTTAAAGTTCTTCTTTTGCCGCATTAGTTAGCACATTAATTAGCTTTACTTGTTGAAACAGTAACAGACTGTAGCAGACTTCTGTTCCCTGAAGGGGAGGCACGAGGTACAACAACTGTAGTATGGGATATCACGCCCTTGCAGGTCGTGACTGAAGACACCTCTAATCACACTTTTAGGCAAATGACAAGTAATTACACGTGGGAGGCCCCGCCTGCACTTAAATACAGCTGTCAGCGCGGTCATCCTTCAGTTCTTACATTCTTCACCTTGAGAACAGCCTAACTTTAGTTTAACTGCTCTTTTTGGTGTTGGTCACTGCTGCTCAGCTACCATGTCTGCCCACGCAGTGATATTTTTGGATTTGGGTAGCTCATGTAGATCATCCTGTCTATGTCCGGTACAGACATAGACAGGATGATCTACTTGTTAGATCACAAGTAGATCACAGGGTGATCTACTTGGATGAGCAGGTGTCTGCTGATGGTTTGTTTGGAAGAAGAAGCAAACAGAAACTGCGCTGCATCAGGAGGGATCTTACTAACAAGTCTAAAAAGGGCAATAAAAGCTGCTGCTTTGCTAGATTGTTGATCAGGTGTTCTTCTCCACTCTACGTATTCTTGATCATTCCCACATATTGAACATAAAGTTTAAAAAATGGAGAAAGCCAAATATGAGGGGACATACTGTACGTCACTAAAACCTGGTAACATATCTGCCAAGGATGAAGCCAGTTAAATTAATAAAGGACTGAGAAATTGAGTGAAGAAGTCTAATGTACAGAAATAGGGGTCTAATAAACATAGCAGGTCTTCGTTCCGCAAAAGTGAGAAAAACGAATCGTTTTATGCAGTTTTATTCTTTTCACCCTAGCTCTTTCACTGTTCAGAAGTACAAGACTGCACAACGGAAATTCAAGTGGAATGTGAGCAATTCCAATACAAGTAATGGAAGTGAGACTGAATTCCCTCAGCTACCCTGCATTTTCAACCACTGTGTCATATGAAGCTGAAACTAAGTGGAGCCATTAAGTTGGCTTATAAAACTCTGCATGTTACATGCTGATGTGTGTTATTGCCACAGCATGGAGGATTTCCAAGATGCGCTTGCATTGCCAAGTAGCTCTACTGCAGTCAATATCTGCAGTGAGATAACTATGATGTTAAAAAGAACTGTGTTTTTTTCATCTAGAATTAAAAAACAAAACAAAAAACAAGCAATTTTCAGTGTTGCTGTTCAGCTGCAATTGATAAGAATGTTTTCCCATTAGTTAACCATAGATTTTATTACTTGTTTGGTAATGGCAGTGCAACACAATAAAATAAAGATACATTAAACACAAATGGAAAGGAATAGAGATGAAAGACATGATCCAGATTGAGAAACGTGTTCGCAGGGCTACACAGTACTGATTTACTGTATGGAGATTGTGTCGTCTTTACTGCTTTACTGTTTTGAGATTACTTTATTTACTGTGTTTGGTGTTGGACTCCACTCACCAGTCTGCAGTTTGAGTCTTCCTTTTATATCTGACTAATAATTGCAGTTTAACAAAAAAACAATAATAAAGATAATTATAAGTAACGATTATTTATAAGTATTGAAAATATTTTTCAGCAGGCTTGCACAGAGATGAAAAGTTAAAACATAAGCTAGAGTTACAGTGTAGTACTGAAATAACATTGTTTAAATTTAAATTCAGAATGGCTTAAAAAAATTTAGTTAAAGACAGCTGTAAACAAATTAGTTTTTAACCTTGAGTTAAAGGACCTAAGGGGTGTTAGGTAAACAATACCAGCATGGTCCCAAACCATAGATGATAGATAGATGTAAAAAACACAATGGATGAAGCTTTTAGTCACGCGACCCACTGGTTACTAAAGAGCAGTTTTGAAGCCTCTTTTCCTTTGTACTGAACATAGACATGTTGCCCAGGGAGCTGACGGAAACACGCCCATTGTATGTCAATCAAAGTTTTCTCTCGCGACCAGTTCGACTGATTGCTTGGTAAGTAAGCTTGGTAGCATGACAATTATAGATAAGGAAGCGATTAAGGCCAGTCACTGCCTGAGCAACTGTCAATCAGTCATATTCGAAATAAATGTGTTGCTTTAAATAAATTCTCCTGGTGTGATCCAAAAAAAAAAAAAAAATCCTCCCCACAAAGTTGTGATGGATGTGAAATCAAAATGGCTTTTTAAGGCTGTAAAAATGTTTATTTCTGCTCTAAAGTTGAAATTTTTTCCTTTTATTTTTTTTTTTTTTTTCGCATCCAGGATCTAGCGATCAGTCAGCAAACTGCAACAAATCTTAGTTTCACGTAAGCCTCAACCTTGAAGTTTAGATAGTTGGCACTTGGTATAAGCCGAATTTGTGCTTCTCTGTCGATGACATCGTCTTCTTCGTTGTTGTCAAGTTGGGTAGAACGATGGTTTGCTGCAATGTCTGTAAAAATAACTAATGCTTTACATTTATTAGCTCCAACTTGCATGAAATGTACTTTATTTGCTCCATTGCTATGTCTGAGCTACATACAGAAAGTAAACAAAAGGCAGCTTGGCATTGCGAGCTATGGTGCTGCAGAATAAGAATCTTCACTGCTGCGCAGCAGCAAACAATAACATAGTAGTATAAACGCCAGAGACGCCATGCTTGATAATGCTCTGACAGTGTTGAATGGGTACTAGGATGATAAAGTTTACCCAGCTGGTCTTCAGCAGGAGAGTCCCCCCTTAAGATCCAGGTCCTGATCCAGGTTTCTGCCCTTGTAAAGGGGAGTTTTTACCTGCCACTGTTTATGTTTACTGTTTAAAATTTCTCGGGGGTTATGTTCTGGGTCTCTGGAAAGCGCCGAGAGACAACTTGTGTTGTAAAAGATGCTCTATAAATAAAATTGAATTTAATAAATTTCTTCTGTGGCTATGAAATCTGGAGAAAAAATGTGAGAAATTAAACATTCTACGATGATAAGAACAAGGTGAAAGAAATGCGACATGCTGGCCTGAGAAAGATGAATGACACTAAGAAACAATCAAATCTGTTGAAGGAATGGAAATACTTTGACAGACTGGAATGGTTTTATTTAGGTGAGGAGCTTGTTGGTACAGTGTGTTGAAAAAAAAGCACTATACGTACTCTTGTGAAAATGTTGATAAAGTTGAGCTACCCGTACTGGTCCTTTTATTTAGACTAGAAACACAAAGACTGGTTTAAAGGTGCCGCTCCTGATTTCATCGTTTGTCCTGCAGTACCATTAATACTGGAGGACACACGGCAGCAGGACAACAGGATCGCTTCAGAACAAGCGGTGTTAATGTGGGTCTTTGTTCTGTTCATTTTACACACAGAGACCAGCAGACACTCGAGGCTGATGCACAAGTTCAGTAATTAGTTCCTGTTTATCCAGCTGATGTGCCATAATCACTAATTATCATTATACATTTTAGTAAATATTAATAAGTATCCTGAGAAATGTACGTTACTAATAATAACTAAGCCAGCTCCTGCCATATCTCCAACGCTGTGTACATGTGAAACACGTTTTTTACACACATCCTCTAAACTGCTGTGATGCTCCATGACTGTTTGACAAAAAAATGCTAAAGATTTCCATACATGTTCTCTTCTATGTCACTGTGTTTTGTCACTTTAACTCTGCAGTGTTGTTCAGTATTATGTGAAACTGACTTGTACTTTGGTTAAAAAATGAAAAGGTATTTAAATTGCAATTAAAAAAATAGTGGTAATAGTGTTCATCCTACTTGTCCTACTTTGTCATCAAGACAAAAGACTAAAAATCTTCCTCATTTCATTCTCTCTAAAATTTCTCTATTATTTTTTCCTTGTTCACATTCTCATTTTTCTTCTACCCTGCCTACAAAATAAGGACCATGCAGAACACGTCAGCAGTTTATATTTTATATGTAATATATTTTGTATATGACCTGATTCATTCGGTAAAATTACAGCCTGAAAAAAACGTTAATAACAGGTTTAACAGTTTTAACATTAAGCAGACCAAGTTCTCTGTTTTCTCTGCTCATCAAAAAGAAAAAGAAAAAAACTTATTAAGATCAAGATGTGTGTTTGAAGGCAACACTGAGATATCTCTTGATCCATTTTTTGCTGTAAATGTCTGATGTGACAGATTTTGCTGAGTCTGAACAAGATTTCTTTTCATTGAAGTGTCTTTCTTGTCAAGTTACTCGTTTTCTCTTTCGCAGTTCAGCAGTTAAACTCTGTTACAGCCTAAATGACAGTGGTGATAGAATAATAGTGTTGTCTCTCAGGTACTCACTGCAGCTTGATAAGCCATGCGCTGTGGTATGTTGCTGGCTGCAGAATATTTGATGAGAAATGTTGTGATGATTTATTTACATAATCACATTAAAATTTGCTTTTTTTCAGTTGCACTGAAAGTTCAGGATCCGTGTTTAACCAGAAGTTACATACCAATGTGACATAAAAAGTGACATGACCTCTTTAACCTCCTTGCCCTTTCCTTAATATTTATTCATACTGATCCTCATGCAGGAGCTGGTTTAAATGAAGGACCAAGAGAAAAAAAAACATTTATGGTGCATGATTTTTTTCACCAGGATCACTGCACTATATGGAAACATACTTACATGCATCAACACAAACAGCCACATCTCCTGTGTTGTGTATTGCCTTCAGCTCACATTCAAACTCTTTGATGACAGGATTTCATAGATGTGCTCTATTTATTACAGTCAATAAATGTTGTTTTTTGGTGCGTGCCAGATTATTTTATATGTAAAACTGCTTCTGGTTGCTCGGTTTTAACTGCATGTCAGTCTGACTCATGCTTTCTGTGATATCACAGTCCTGTTCAACTGGGAGCACACCAGCAGGTTTAATAAGAAATGTTATACATTTATGATATTGTGTGAAGAAACTGAATATGAATAATGCATTTTTCAAATAAGTGTTATGTTAATCCTAAGGTATTAATAAACAGTTGTATGGTATTAATAAAATGTCTGCAACATCCTTTGAAATGGTTTGAATGCTGTAAATGTTTTGCAGGGTCTGTGATGTCACTGAACCCTGCAAATCCAAACAGCAGTTTTCCTATCTAGGCACCTACTGACAAAGTAGTATTACAAAACCACCTTTGAACTTATATTCACCTTAAAATCATAAAACAAATATATGTTCTCAGTCTCAGTCATAAATAGTTTTTTGAATTGCATTATTTTCCAACATGCTGTCTATAAGTGAAAAATCTTGTGAACTACATGTGAAAAGATTTGTAAAAGGACCTGAAAAGCTTCCACTTAGCATTTTTTTTTTAATTATTATTATTGTTTGTTGCTTTTTTTCTCTCCAGCAGCAGTTAAAAATGAAGAAAATTGGTGAACTCACATTGCTCAGTGGAGAGTTCAGTGTAACCTCGGTGTTCTTTAACAAACCACATGCGACATGTGGCAAAAATCAAAGCTTTGGCTTGGGTACAATGCTAATTTGACGACCCATCACAGTCAGATAAACTTGCGCTTTGATATGCTAGAATCCCCTTGCCAATTTGTTCATAATGGCTGAGTTCACAGTGTGTCTCTTAAAGTTGTTAGCACCCCGGTGGAAGTGATGCTACCTGCTGTGGTGAAGATGTTTTATAGTGTGAAATATCCAAGAGGGGTGTTAATTTAGCCTGGCATTTTTCCTGCAAGAAGCTGAAAATAGTACCCCCCGTAATGAACGGAGCTCTGTAAACGGCTTGGAAGGAACATTGAAATATAAAAGACACATTTATGCAGAAAGAAGATATAGTTTTGTTTTTTTAAAGTGTCTATTTGCCATCGATCTATACGATGGCATGATCTTCTTTATTACCAATGTCAAAATAGTTCCTCTGATTTTAAAATTAAGGTTTATGTGGTTTCACTTTAAAGTGGTTGCATCAATTTTTTTCAGTTTTCATATTTGTCCACTCTTTGGAGGGTGGGAGTTTCAGAAAACATGTTTTGTTAATATTTTATTAAGTCTTTTTTCCTTTTAGATATATCCATCTAATGCTTCCTGCTGCCTTTTCTCTTTTTTTTTTATTTTCTTTGTAAGCCCTCTTCATCCATTCAGATCTGGCAGCCAGTTTCCCCCTTTGACTTTCAAAGGCCTGAAACAAAAACTCTGAACATGAACCATGTATTTTTAATCCTCTTTTCATTTATATCCCTTTATTTTAGTGAATCACACTTTTTTTCTTAATTTCTGACAGACAAAAGACATTTAACAGGCAACTACCAAATCATGGTACCACAAAGCATTTAAAAAAGGTCCTTCAAACACTAACTCATGTAACCTTAATCATTTCATAATTTCGAAGTCGCTCCAAATGATCTTTGACAGTAACATATAACACTTTGTTTAATCCTTTTATTTATTTCTTTATTTATTTTTCTTAATTTTTATTTTTCTTGCAGGACTTCTATAACTATCGTTACAATTTTTTAATCAGTGTAGTAATTGCTGGGGTTTAAATGATTTTATTTAAGCGTTCAGAATTGACACATATGATGTGACATGAAACTGGTAACAATAATCTTTTTGCTCTGCTCTGAATTCAATTTAATTCAATTTTATTTATACTATTACAAAACAAGTTGTCTCCAGGCGTTTTCCAGAGACCCAGAACATGTGTATGTTTTAGAACACACATAATCTTAAGTAAGAAAATGTTGGGACCATTTGAAAAATTAAATATAAAAAGAAACTTACTTCAGTCATTTCTATGTAGATGGTATGAACCCAGGATGTAGTTATTTTTCTTGTCATCTTCAAATGATCTCATGCGGTGATTGTAATGATGAATCAGTACAAAAGCAGTATCCTTGATAGTTTTTGCCACATTGGAATGATTTTTCACACATCTATTGAAATGGTTCTCACAAAAAGATGGATGTGATGTGAATGGATGTAATTTTTTTTCTTTCTTCTATAGTGCATAATGTTATTAAAGAATTCAAGAAATCTGAAGGAATTTCAGTAAAAGGGCAAAGAAGCAAGTGAAAGCTGGATACCCATGATCTCTGATCCCTCTGATGGTTCTGCATCAAAAACTGTCATCCATCAGTAGCTGATTTATTCACATGGGCCTTGTCCAGATGTGGTATCAACACTTCTGGGCTCAGGGGCATCTAGGGTCAGCCATTACATGGTGGAAATGTCTAGTGTGGTCAGATGAATCTGTATACCAAGTCCTTACCTCCCACATGTTCGGAAAAAGAATGGTATTTTTCAGACATTTTTCCTTTTAGATGTGAGAAGGAATTGCAGCATTGCAAAGTGGTAAAAATCTTACTGATTCAACTTTGCTTTAAATGTTTTGAAGGCCTGAAATACTTAAGTGCAATACTGAATGAGTGTAAATGCCTTGGGTTTCCCCCACATGAGCTTGACGAAGTGATCAGGGAGAGGGAAGTCTGGACCTCCTTGCTTAGGCTACTGCCCCCTCGGCCTGTAAGCTGAAGAAGATGGATGGATGGATGGATGGATGGATGGATGGATGGATGGATGGATGGATGGATGGATGGATGGATGGATGGATGGATGGATGGTGTTCATTTCACAAACATTTGAAACTGTATGCAAATTTCCTTCTGCCACTGAAGGGTTTAATGGAGATCTTATCCTAGCGGTAGGCAGTTCTGGTCCCCGAGTGCCACTGTCCTGCATGTTTTAGATGTTTCCCTGCATCGACACACCTGATTCAAATTAATGGATCGTCATCATCAAGGTCTGCACAAGCGGCACAAAAGGACCAGGACTATCAATGTCAATGTCTTATACCATTAAAGCAGCACAAAAGAGTACATTACAGTAATCTAGTCTAGAAGATACAGACACGTGAATTAGTTTTTTCAGCATCACTCTGGGAGAAGATGCTTCTAATCTTTGCAATATTGAAGATAGATGGAAAAACACAGTCTTACAAATGTGATTAATATGCTGGTTAAATGACAAATCCTGACTGAAAATAAAACACCAAGGTTCCTCACAGTTGAAGTGAAGGCCATCACAACACCATCTAATACCTTCCTAAGGTGTTTAGGACCACAAAACAATGACATCTGTTTTATCAGAATTTAGAAGCAAAAAATTAGTGGACATCCAGTCCTTGATGTCCTTGAGACATCCCTGAAGTTTGGCTAGTTGTTCTGTTTCATTTGGCTTCATAGACAAATACAGCTGCACATCATCAGCATAGCAATGAAAATTAATGCTGTGGTTCCGTATAATATTTCCCAAGGCCTGCATGTAACGGAACAAGATTGGCCTTAACACTGATCTTGTGGGACCTCAGCCCTGAGGTCCAGCAGAACCAGTATGGACACTAATCCATTATCTGAGGCCATAAGAAGGCCATTAGTGACGCAAACCGGTGCTGTTTCTGCCCAGGCTAGATCATGTTCTGAACCCTGACTGAAAAAGTTTAGAAAAACTTCTTCAAGTGATCTCAAGGAGCACTGAAGACCTTCAGGAGAAACTCTATCTGACCCCACCTGGGAAGAGCTTCGGAAAGGAAAGACATTAGAGGCAATATGACGGGTCATTTTTTGCCTCCAAGCCTCTCAACAACACCAATGACCAGGACCAGGGACCAGGACCTTCACCAGCCCTCCAAACCCCTGACAGGTCATCGCCCTCCTCCTCCTCCCTATATCCCTCCTCCACTCACCTGAAATTCCCTGAGGAGATGATGGGCTCAGATCTACTCCTGGGCCCAATCCCATTTTGTCCCCCATAACACTCTCACCAGAGCAGCCCAAGGTTTGCCATCGAGCCGCACTCACAACTGAGCAGCCAAAGCTGCCCACTTTAGTCCCTCCAAACCATCATCATGTGCTGTCTCCGCAGTCTGGTGTGTGATGTGTGGAGGGTCCAGGCTGCGAGGATTATGGCAGTCGTGACTTTTAGAAAGTTTCTTAGAAAGTTTCAAAATGTCAGTACTTTTAGGTGACAGAAGGAGAAATATGGCCTGGTCAAAATACAGAGTTGTTCTTTAAATAAAGTAAATGTACCTTGTGGGGCTTGTGGGCCAAACACGAGAGGGTAAATAATACCTCTAAAACACTTAAGTTGGCTTTATTAAATGTTAGGTCTTTAGCTGGGAAAACATTGTTAATTAATGATTTTATCACTGAGCACAGCCTAGATTTTATGTTTTTAAGTAAAACGTGGTTGGACCAAAATAACAGTGCAGAGTCGACCCTCCTAGTTCCAGTGTCATCAGTGAGGCCAGAGTGAGCAGGAGAGGAGGAGGGGTAGCAGTCTTATTTAATAAATCATTTCAATGTAAGCAGTTATCTCCTCGAAGTTTTCAGTCTTTCTCTCTGTGTCGATTTTGACCGTGTCATTATTGTTGGGGATTTTAACATCCATGTGGACAACCGTCAGGAGACCTGAGTAACACTCTGGACAACTTTGGTCTGACTCAGCATGTAACAGAGGCCACGCAAAACAGGGGACTTACTAATTTGTAAGGGTCTGACCATCCCAAAGATTACTGTTTCTGATGTGGGCCTGTCTGATCATTCCTGTGTTTTCTTTGAGAGTGCGATTTCAGTACACAAAAATGTGTCAACAGCCGTGACCACAAAACGGTGTCTAACTGAAAACAGTAGTGAGATCTTTAAACAGGTCTTCTCTGTGACACCTGCCCTGTCTGGAGGTTCAGTCAATGAGCTCGTCAATAGCTTTAATGCTAAAACGTTAAATGTTATGGACACTATTGCTCCCATTAAGGTGAGGTTATCTCTGGAAGGAAGAAGTCTCCATGGCGTGCAATGACTTTGCCAAATTCTTCAGAGACAAAATCCAAAATATTAGACAGTTGGTACATCAACAGCAGGTTCAGGATATGTACTGTGTCCAATAAAAACCGGCTTAAACACCATGACACAGTTTCACTTCATTAAAACCAAATACCTGGAGGACATCTTACATCAGCTGAACTCCTCCTCTTCCTGTTTAGACGTCCTGCCAACAGGATTTTTGAAAAAGGTCCAAAAGATTTTGGAGTCAGACCTGTCATAGATTGTGAACTTGTCTTCAATGTCAGGTGTGTTTCCAGAACCACTAAAAATGGTTGTAATGAAACCTCTGCTGAAAAAGGACAAGCTTGACAAAACACAAATACAGACCGATCTCAAATCTCCCATTTTTAGGTAAGATAATTGAAAAAGCAGTTTTTCAACAGCTAAATTACTTTTTAACACAACATAACTGCTATGATCCCTTCCAGTCAGGTTTTAGACAGCACCACAGCACTGACGATGCTCCGGCCAAAGTGTTTTACTTGATCTCAGGGCTGAATTTGAAAGAGAAATGATCACAGGTCACCACTGAGCTTCAATCTATACACCTAAAAACCACCAACCAGGCCAGAAATCGGTGTGTAGTGATGGAATACATTTGGAAAAGCACATTAAGGCAATAACAAATTCAGAACAAATTCAGCCTATCATTCTAAATTGCCCGTAGGTGTGAATGTGAATGTGCATGGTTGTCTGTCTTTCTATGTGGCCCTGTGATGGACTGGCGACCTGTCCAGGGTGGACCCCTGCCTTTCACCTGCTATGCGTCGGGATAGGCTCCGACAGACCCCTGTGACCCTGAGAAGGAGTAAGCGGGTATAGATGATGGATGGATGGAAAGTCAGCCTACTATCACCTCAAAAATGTATCAAGGTTAAAAGATCTGATGTCTCAGCAGGACCTGGACAAACTCGTCTATGCAATAATCTTCAGTAGGCTTGAATATTGTAACGGCATCTTTACAGGTCCACCTAAACAATCAGTTAGACAACTGCAGCTCATTCAGAACTCTGCTGCTCCAGTCCTCACTAAGACCAAAAAAGTGGACCACATCAGTCCAGTCCAGTCTTTACACTGGCTGCCTGTCCATCAGAGGACAGACTTCAAAGTTCTGATGCTGGTCTAGAAAACTCTGAATGGTTTAGGACCAAAAATTGATAAGCACCAGCAGGAGGCCGGTAAACAGCTCTTGAGTTTTAGACTAAGCGTGAGGCTTTTGGTTTATATTTTATTTGAAAACTGGAGCATCGGCCTGTGCTTCAGGGAATATGATAATTAAAGTAACCGGGCAACGTTGATTCATTTAAACTAACATACTCTTCTTTGTAGCAAACATTTCTGATAAAAAGAGACAATCACTCCGGGTCTCAGTAATTAGATCGTTTACTAACAGAGACTTGGAGCTTAAAGATCGTATATTTAGTAGTCCACATCTAACTTTTCTGTCTTTAGTTGACACTAAACGCGTATTGGTTTTTATTTTTACAAGGTTATTTTATTTAACACCTCTATCACGTTTCACTTGCTGACCTTTTGGAGGGCAGGGAATCGACACCATTTCTATTTTGTTTGGCACCTCGTTAGAATCGCCAGTTACGTAATTTATTTCTAAATTTTTATTGTCAGGCGGTAGTCCTCGAGAAGTAGCAGAGAAGTGTGTAAGACTGCAGCTCTGCATCCCAGCCTGGACCCTGGATTGTGGGGGAGTGTCTAATAAGTGTCTGATAATATCAGCCAAATTTCTAGAAATAAGAACTGCACCATTCCAGATGGGATGAATGCTGTCTCTTCTAATCAGACCAGGCTTTTTCTAAAGTGTCTTCCAATTGTCAATAAAGGCCTCTTCGTTTTCTGAACACCACCAGCAACGGAGCAATGACATGCTGCTAAACATATCATCATTGGTCAGATTGGGAAGAGGAAACTACAGGGAAAACTACAGAGTCCCACATGGTTCCAGTGCAGTTACACACCGACACAATATTAATTTTAGTGACTTCCACCTGGCGTAGACGGGTGTCATTAGCACCGACATGTATAATACCTTTACTGAATTGATTTCTCTTTGCCAGAAGCTTCAAATTTGCTTCAATGTCGCCCACTCTGGCCGCTGGGATGCACCTAATTATGGTCGCTGGAGTCGGCCTCACACGTCTCAAAATACAGTCACCAATCACGAAGGTCGGATTCTCAGCGGGTGTGTCGCTGAGTGGGAAAAAACGGTTGGAGAGGTGAAGCGAGTGGTGGAGTTGCGTGTGAGAGTAGGGGTCAGATACCACAAAATCTAAATGATTCCACCTACAGGTAATCAAATACTCATTCTAAGTGAAACTGAAACCAATGTTCTAACATTAAATACATTTTTTTTGCACTGCTTTACGATTTGACATGAACACACAACATGGGTATTGGAGTTCACATGATAATAAAGTACTTTAGGTCTAAATGTTATACTAATAATTAAAATGTTAAATGGAATATTTTGACCTCAAACCTGTACTACTAACAGTACTTAATGAACTTGAAGGAAAAGTATATTAGTATAAAGTGTAGGAAAGTATATTATTATAACTATTTTCCTATCTGACTTTTGAAATTGTTGTCATTACTAAACAACAAGTCCCACAGGCTGATTTGTACAGATGCATGACCCGCTGTCTGAACAGCAAACATATTTTATTTTAATGAACAAACAGAAAGGTAAGGGTTTATGTGTTATTAGTCAATTTTAGATTCATATTGGTATTACTGAAAAGTCCTGCAGACTCCAGTGTCACACCTTATTTTGTTTAAATGTAATGCCTACTTGTTATCCAACAGTTGTTACTCTGGGGAGCGTGAAAACGGGGAGATGAAAACAGACATCAACCAGTACGATAGGCAGTGAGGCCTATCTTCTCGTGTGTTCTGCTATGAGCAAGGCCCACGCTATCATGACAAGGTCTATCTTTTAGTTCACTGAGTGAGCTAACCTGCAAAGGCAAGATAAAGAAAAATGGGTTCAATGTTTTCCATCTGAGAGAATGTGCTTGTTAGAGCAGAGAATCCATTCCCGTTACCCTGGGACCTTTGATCTGGGATTACACAGGAAGCTCGAAGATGAGAGCTCTACGTTTGGCCTGGGAGAGCTCATAATAGAGCAGCCTGCGGTGGTCGTGGTCTCTGAAGTGAAAACTGCTGCTGAGACTCAGAGTTGAACACTCTTAAGTGTATTATTACAATTGCCAATTTTTCACACGACAACAAGAGCAGACGTAAAGACGCTTGATCCAAATGTCTGTTAAAACCGAGCAATCCAGAAGGAAACTGTTGTTGATTCACCTCCGATCTACTCTAAGAGAGGATAACAAAGGATATACAGAGTCTCACAAAGATGCAGGTTTTTTTAAATATAAAGTTAGAAACAAGAACAACAGTAAAAAGGAAAAAAGAAATAAACAAAGAAAAACAACTTACAACAACCTGACTGTATAAGTCTGCACACCCATTCATAACTGGGTCTCTAACTGCCCTTTTTTAACAGAGAAAGACACGTGATATAAAGGATTCTGTATATCTGAATGTACCGTGGAACACAGCAATGTCTCTGTGGTGCCACATATTGATGTTCTCCACGTATTGATGATGGTTTAAACAAAGATCAGGATGACCCTCCAAAGTTCATCAGAGGAGGAGGAGAAAACTTTTCAGAGAGGCTACCAAGGGGCCATCAGCAACAGTGATGGAATTAAAGGAATTTCTGACAAGTCACTACTTGTATGTGACTACCATGGTGTTATGTCCCCAGTCTAGCAGCAATGGGAAACAACATAGAAAAAAAAAAACATCTCATTCTTCCGATCCCCAAACCAGTACAAACGTCTGTCAGCAACTAAAGGGAATTGGTTTATTTACAAAAATCAAAGGTGACCAAAAAAGGAAAATAAAAAAAACCAGTGCTGCCTTACATACCCAAAACAAAACAGGAAAGAAATGAGAGTGATCCCCCTCACTCCCTAGACTAAAGTGAACAGAAGAAAAAGACATCACACCCAACTAAAGAGCCAATTCACCCCTACTGCTTAACTACAAATTGTAACAAATTAGATACACGGGTCTGAGAGATCTGAGATGCCGCTGCTGTCAGGCAGGGGACCCGCTGGCATCAGACTCTGAAGATTTAAACTGTAGTCCTTTCAGTCTACACCAATCAACAAGCAGAGGCCGACAAAGCACATTTTAACTACCTATACGACCAGGGCTGTAACACCCCACCACCTAAAACAAAACCTCCCCCTCCAAGAACTTTTGTAGAAATGGGCAGAGAGATGGGAGCGTGAGAGAGAGTATCTGCCAACAAATGTTCAGTACCTTTGTTGTGATATATGTTGAAATCTCCAACAATGACCACCGCATGAGGCTCTGGCTGAGTTGCGCAATTGGATAAGAAAAACCAAGGTGTTGTGATTGGTAAAGACAGCAACAGGCAGTGGACTGGATACTTCAAAATGTAAAAAAATATGTTGGCATTCTTACCCAATGAGAGGCCAGTGCCATCATTGGGTCATCAACACCTAGGTCTCATAAATGAAGCAAACCCTGCTGGGATTTTGAGTCATTTAGAGGATTTCTTTGTCTCAAACCATGTGGTCAGGCTTTGCTGTTGATGTTAGGTCTTTCTTTGTTTTAATACATCAATATAATGTGAGAGAATAGTGGTGCAGGTTTGAGAATCAGAATAAAGAGAAGTATTGTTTTCATTAGCTGGCAAATATTGTTTTGAGCAGGATCCCCTAAATGCTTTAAGTAAGAAGTCAAGTCACTCAAAATATTAGTGTTTCTGAGACACAGACTTCCCTTACTACGATCCAGATGTCTTATCTGTCAGGGGTGCTCAAAACAGTCTGTTTCACTTAATTTCTCTACAAATTGAATGAAGAAAAGTATATTTGATCAGAAGCATCTTCACAGTAAAGATGTTTCACTTCAATGAACAAACTGAAAGTAAAGAATGTGTTTTGTGTTCGTAAAATTTAAATTCATATTGGCATCATTATTTCCCCTTTTTTCTGTGTGTAAAGTCCATGAAACATATTCAGGCCTGCCAGAGATTAACATGTTATTACCCAGAGATTAGCATCAATATCTTTTTTCCCCTTTTCCTTAAAGATGGAAGTGAAAAATAATGCCTCAAAAGACTGTACTCCATCAGTAAATACACTTATTTTTACCACTGATACTCTTGTGACGCTGTCTCTTAGTGTTTGCTTGTGTCCCCTTTGACCGCCTTGCTAAAGATTCATGCTGTGATCTTAACATTACAAATGGGTTCTCCGGCAGTCCTTAGATTAGATTTGTTTCTACGGGAGTCGTTTCAGCCCCGACTCTGGTCTCTGTGCTCATGTGACTTGTTTTCTTGATGAATGCCTCCCGCTCTGTCAACAGTCATTTGCAAGATCTCCTCTCTCATACTCATTCTCAGAAGTAACAAAAAGTCCTCCATATTTAATCAATACTGCCCTCCATCCTCCCTCAAGCCTTTAACCTTTGCAAAAGTAATTTAAAATTTCACAAATAAAATATACATACTGTATATGAAATTTAAATGACTATAATAATTATGCAATTAAGGTTAAAACCAAAGAAGGATTTTCAAGCGACAGCTGGTGCATAGCCTTGAGGAGTGCGTGCGTGCATACGTGCATGTGCGTGTGTGCATGTGCGTGCATGTGTCTGCGCATGTGTAAAGGACAGAGGTGATTGGGTTTTGATTGATAAGTTTACACTGTTCCTATGGGAGTAGAAAGAGGAGTATTTAATGACTATTGCTTGATACAGAGTGGGGTATTGATCGTTGTAGCCTCCACCTTGCCTTTGTCAAACACCCTTAGGCCTGACAGCTCCCACTGCTTGACTTAGATGCCATTATACCACCGTTAGCAGGGGCCATTTTCAAATCTGACAGTGGCATTCAGTCTAGATACTTCAGAGTTCTACAATTGGGCAGATGTAAGTATTATTGCGTTTTTACCCCTTTATGAAGAAGGGCAGAGCCCTCTAATTTGGTAGTTGAACTTCCATATGTGTCTAGCAGGCTAAAATGAATGTGGATCTCAATCTCTTAAAATGGGTTCAACCTGAGTCTTAGCAGAGTGTTTAGCATCTTGTGACTGCCTGTTGAGTTTACTAAAAAGGTGCCATGTTGTCCTTTTCGGACCAAGCGGACAGACTAAAAACACAGACGGGGTTAATCATAAACATCTGATTTATTTGAAAAGATGATGAACACATTTCTAAATAAATTCTCAAGCTCATGCGTTGGGTCCATAAAAGAGGTCAAAGTAACATAACCGAACTCCAAACATACAGAACATGACAACATGAGTTAGTTAACAATCCAAATCAATTCAGCCATCTAACAAACTCACTTAACTCTTAAACAAAATGCAAAACTACAAAAGCACTGAGACCTTTAATTACGCCACCTAAGTAGAAAGTTCCTTCTCCCTTCCCAGTCCACAGGTTTTCAATGCTTGGGAAGCAGGTGTGGTTCCAGCCAGGACACGGTGATCACCCCATGCACTAGTAAACTCAAAGACACATAAATTAACTTCCAAAGTAATCACAAAGCAAAGTTGAGAATGGACTAACAAAATGTGTGCACCCATTGAGATGATCCATGTCAAAAATACTAACACATAAATTATTAAATGTCTAAATGCAAATGCTGAAACTAAGATCACGCGTGTGTTTCATGTGTGGCTGCAGGGTCGGCCACCACACATCTCTTGAACTTGGATGAGTTCAGAACTACGTGCTCTACTAGTGTTACTGATTTTGCCAACATGTAAAGCCTTGTGTGCAAACAATAGTACAGTCTGTAGTTTGCAATAAGTGGCTTACTGCTTCTGAGAAATGTGTTAGCGTGTAACTAAACAGTCTACTTTGTATAGTATTTTTTTTTAATGCATTTTATTTATTTCTCATTTGGCTAAATAGTTGGGATTGAATATTGGAGCACTCTCTTTTTCACAAAGGGGTACATGATGCATGATGTAACATGAAGCCAGTAAAAATGGCTTCTAAATTGTCAAATGGCACAGGCAGTCAGGGGGAAAAAAAATCCCCAAAGGCTTGAATCAATGCACCTCAATGTACTTTATCCTGGTGTGATAGATGTTTCACCATCCATCCAGAAGGCAGATCTGATTGGAAGCTCTCGTATGATGATTTACACTTATCTTATTTCCACTTGCTTGTTTAGTCACAGATTCTTCATTGCCCAGCCTTTGAAACGAATGTACATTTTGTCTTTGAAAATCCCGGTAAATGTGTTATATACTGCCATTTGTCTGATTTGCTGCTGGCAACAATATTTTTCAAAGATGCGGCTTCGATTTGTTTGACAGCTGCAATAGTTTAACCAACCAAAACTGTTACTGCTTTAGCTTACTTTTTGAAAACTAGTTTATAATCTTTAAACTCACCCATATTAGCAAAAACTAAACTGAGCTTCACATTTTAGGATAATTGGTGTAACAATATAGTGACTGGTAAAAGTCAAAGAGAAAAAAACAAAGTGGGGATTGAAGGAAGGAAACAATGGACAAAGTACAAAAACTTTTTTTTCTTTTTTAAATGACCCACAGTCTTCTTCCAGCGCCATAGTAACAAGCAGGCAGCATAATTGCATCTTTAACATCAATCCTAAGTACACAACAAAGAAGCAATTCTGTGTTCTGTCTGCTTTAACGTTCCCTAAAGACAGATAAAAGAATTCAGGCTTTCTTTAGTGAGCCAAACCCAGGTAAAATGATGATGTTTGTGGACGGAGAGGTGTTTTCCAAGCCTGCAGAGCATTAAACATCAGAAAAATGTCTGTTTTTTAATGTCATAGAAAAGTCAATGATAACTGTGAATAGCTGTGAGGTGGCCTGGTGTGAAGCCATGCCACGAAGCGTAATTGTACTTAAAACAAGACAAAATGGGTAATTTTCATAGAAGACAATATTACACTGATTAGCACTTGTTCATACAGCTGGAGCTGCATCACTGTTGCAGAGGTCTCCAATTGTCACAATTACATGTCAATATGAAAATTAATAATTATACAGAAGGAATTATGTGAGAGCCCTTTCATAGTGTATTTTATCAATTCATTTGAAACAGCAATGCAGTTTTTTTTGTCTTTCTCACTGGTTAATGAGCTGATTATGTGACTGCTGTGTGGAGGACAAGCATTAATCAGTCTTTTATATTTACACATACCATATACTGTGTTGCCGCTTCTTTGGAACCATATGCAGTAAAGCACCACGAGAGCTAAAGCTCATTCTTGATATTAGTTGATTAAAATCCTCCGGGCAGGTAAATTTAGATCTCTCCCCAGAGATAAGTCGTATCATATATCAACATACTTCTTTGTTTATTTGTAATATCTTTACAGTGGAAGCTGGCAAGTAATCTGTTGACAACGCACGTACAAGAACGCTAAGGCTGGTCAAGAGTTTCCTCTCAAGAAAGTACATTGTACTTAACTGGTTGTGACAGTCAAAAAATAAAAGAACAATAACATAAGGATGAAAAAAAAGGGGAAAAACTGGGACTATAACAACATTGAAGGAGCTAAAATAGTCACTGTAGTTCTGTTTAAATGTAATGAGATAATGGTGATGAATAAGAAGAGGTGACTTGTACTCAAACAGCACATCAAGAATGTCGTCTCATGCCTACACCATGCAAGTGCTTGAAAACTTTTATTACAAGGGCATTCCTGATAATGGAGGTGTGTGCTACGCTTAAGGCCCCATAAGAATACCCCAGACAACAGCTATTGGGAACCCACCTATAATCGCCTGTTGGGAGATGGGCCTGTTTCCAAGAGATAGTTATCTAAATGTTATGGACCCTGTTAGGTGTTTCTGAGATAGAATTAAAGACCTGCTTGATTCAGATTTACAGCCATGTCACCTTGTCACTTCTTTCTGTCTCTAGTTAGGCCAAACAGTAAACAATCATAATCACATATTTATTCTATTGCCATTTTGTTAATAGTTATCATTTTCTTTAACAGCAATTAAGTTAATTTGCATTAGAGCATTTTCAAAGGCAATTTTAATGGTAAATCTGACAAATCTATTCCAAAATAGGAGATTTTTTTTAAAATGGCACACGTATGACATTTGAGGAACTGTGTCTAAAATTTGATATCATTAAGAAGCATTTTTTTTAACTACATGCAGTTGGGACACTTTATTCAAACCAAACATGTATTCTTTGCATCGGAACCACAACTCTCACATCTTGAAGACGTAGTGGGGAAAATTTTTTAAAAAGAAGAAGCAAATCTCTGTTTTATAATGCATTTGCTACCCATGACAATGAGTGTAGCAATAACAGATTAGAGGTGTGGAAACTGGTGTACAAGAGCAGGACGAGTGGGAAATGGTCTGTTTCAATGCTCAGAAACAACCAATTAACACAACACAATACAAGTGGTTAATGAGAATTTACATCTCACCTGAAAAACCGAATCAATGGTCCTCTGACATTCCAGATGTTTGTCCCAAACTGCAGAAATACTGGAAGATGAAAGTCGGCATCATTTCAGACGCTGTTGCAGTGCAGGTGCCCTGTGATGCAAAACTCTGTCTACTGGGCATCTACCCAAAGAACGTTGCCTCTTCGATACTGATAGATTTTGGAATTTTACAGGCTAGAAGAATCATTCCTTTAACGTGGAGAAAAATGGATTCACAATTAACAACTATGTTGGTGAAGGGAATTTTGTCACGTGTTATATTGGAGAAGCTGACCTATTGGCGGACCTTCTTTGGATTTCCTGAAATACAACAGTACATACCTCAATTAAAATTATAACGCTTTACCATTTTTTGTTTTGCTTTTTGTTTGTTTTTGTCTATCATTTGAACGTGTTTGCTCTCTCAGGGTTAGTGTTTAAAATGTTGGAAATGTAAATAAAAAGATTTAAACAAAAAAAAAATACTTTGCAATTATTTAATTTTAAACATGAGGTCCCTTAATACAATATGTTATAGCTTCTTTTTTTGTCTTTTATGCCCATTTAGGTCAGGATGAATCCTTTGGTTTATTACAGTAGATTACAGTAGATGTATTTATTATTTAAGTTTTTACTTATTTATTTAATGTTTACTCATTACTTAGTTGCTTATAGACTTCTGTTATAAAAAATTAACTCTTTCACAGAACAATAAGAAAAAAGTATCCAAAAGGGAAAACACTAATGTACTAACAATAATTTCCAAATTCTTTTAAAGTTTTAATTAAACAAAATCACTGTAAAAGTTTTCATCATAGTGTCAGTAGCATCGCAAATGTCAGGAGATGTGTTATATTCTATCAGTGTTATGTGTTAATATGAGTACAAACATTATCTGTGTAAATAATGACTCCTTTCAGTTCCTGCTTTTGCTGTAAAGCTCTTAAGTGGGGGAATGAGGCTGCTATTTCCCTCTACTTGGATTTGTCTGTGTGTGTGTGTGTGTGTGTGTGTGTGTGTGTGTGTGTGTGTGTGTGTGTGTGTGTGTGTGTGTGTGTGTGTGTGTAACACTACTTTGTAATACTATTCTATGGAGGGGAGGCATATGGTGTGTTAAATTCACACTGCATTAGCATGTAAATTGGCCAAATCCATGGCTGCTTCTCTATGGACAAGTTCTACCCCAGGTGGAGGATTTATCACAGCATTCTGACTGAATGCAGAAAACTATGTTATTTTATTTTATTTTATTTTACTTTACTTTTTTCTTGGTAATCTGACCAAACATAATTTGATTAATATGGAATAATTGTCACTCAGAATCAGAATCAGAATTGCGGTCACCATATGTAGTTTGATCCATTACGTTCCATTAAAAAACATTTTATAAATATTTCAATGTACAAAGAACTGTCTTTTTTGTGTAAATAAACAAACTTAAAAAGTAAGTAAACAGATGTTATACTGTGTCCTGTCCTTTTTCACTTATTTTGTCACATATTTTGATAGTTACAATGTTTAACATGCTTTTTTAATTTGAGTGTCAGAATTAGTCAGTATAATTCACCCTAATCTTCCACCTTATTTACACTGGCCTGTGGCAGAAGCATAGTTATTAGCTATCTATAGTAGCATTTTTTTGTTTATTATTATTATTGTTGTTGTTGTTGTTGTTTTTGTTATTTACTTACTCCTCTCCACACCCACTACGAATGCATTTAGACTGCACATTACTGCACCTTCCCCACCTAAAAGGTGGGCACTTAGCTTTATGTTCCATTCACATTATGTATGTGGCACTTTGTGTCCACAGTCATATTTCAATGAAAAAGGTCATGTGGGGCTCAGTGTCCTGCCCTACCAAAAGTGTTTTCATTGGGTTGCAGGTCTTTGCCTCAGGTAAGGGTCAAATTCTCAGGTAAAGCTACATATTTGAGTCTGTTTGGAACTGCTTTACACTTGTTGATTTTTTTAATGTGATGTATTTTATAATGCACTATCCATACTGTACAATCTGAGGTTTAAAATGCACCATCTTTTTTTTTGTTTTTAAGTAGCTAAATTTTATCATTTAAATTTTTTCCTCAATTTGGCTTGTGGTTTTTCATTAAGGGTTGATGGCAGGTCCTGAATCCAGACCAGTTAAGGACCACAAAGCTAAAGCAATTAATCGGTTAAACTTAACCTCAGTTCAGGCAAAAGTGATTTAAAGCCATTTTTTTCATGTTCCAAATTGTGGCGGTCACTAACAGATGGCTCCGATCAAAAGCAAATCTTGATGTTTAATGGCTTGAATGGTTGTCAAACGTCTAACATAATGGATTTGCTAGATTTGTTGATGTTGAGAGATGGGTTTTGTTATGTGATAGCTTTAATGCTGTTAAAGACTAGACTGGTAAATCGGGTGTTAAGTTGACCAAAGTTATTGCAGTTGCTGATCAGTTATGTAATGTAAACCCATGCCGACCGCAAAATTTCTGAAAAATACAGCAATCTTACATCACTGATAATTTTATATTCTGAACTTGGCCAGGTTAATATTGTCCAAGGAGATCCCAATTACGTCCTGATGTGGAATATGTGTGGAATAGAAATGAACCGCCTCTCTTGGCGGTATAATGTATATTACCTAAAAAAGATGTTTTATCAATAACCGTTTTAACACATTTATGAATGTAGTTATTGTTTTGAGGGTGGACATAAAGCTGTTGGTTTTTAATTTCTCTTCTGATTTTCTGCACAGAGCAGCATCTGACCTCCTGCTGCACCTACAGTCCAGTTAGTTTCTAAAAACAGCTTGTCTCTTCATGTCATAATTCAAATCAATAAAAATTATTGTCCTTCTTTCCCATCAGACAATTTCAAACAACAAAAACAACCCCAGGAGTTTGTGAAATAAATTGCTTGTATTAAAAAAAAAAAGAAGGAGCAAATTTGTGCTCTCTCTCTCAAAAGCTCCCTCTGTCACCATGACGATCTAAGCTGCTGATTCTGTGTGTGAGTGGAAACTTGTCATTTTTAATTTCTTGAAAGTTTAGATGGATACAATGTTTATATTCTTGAGCCGAAAGAAATATTTCCCACTTGATGTTTCTTAAGAAGGTTTCAGAGTTAAGGATGGGGAGTATTTTATGCCAGGCCATGTTGTTATCTTAACCAGAAGGTCTAAAAAGAGGCTGGGGTAACTGTGTGAGCAATGATTTCACACCGAGTCAGAAGCTTCAACCTCATGAACCGATGTTTCATTCTCCTGTCACCCCTTCAACCACGAACTATTTTACTAGTTAACCAACAACTGGATTCACAGTTTAGAACAGGTTAAAGCCTAGTTCAAGCCACATACAGTCTTGGAATAAAAGATGGGATTTATGTTTACCTTGAAAATAAAGTACGCTCGCTCCAAAGTACCTATCTGACCTGATCCAGGTGTACACTCCTCCTCGCTCCCTCAGGTCAACAAATCAGATACAGTTAGTCGTCTCCAAGACCAAGAGGAAACTGAGAGGTGACCGAGCCTTTTCAATCTTCGGACCAAAGATCTGGAATGAGTTGCCCCTGGACCTCAGACAGATGGACTCATTTTCCACTTTTAAATCTGCTCTTAAAACATTTTTTTTTTCACTTTGGCTTTTAATTGAGTTGGAATCTGGAGACTGTATTGTATTTTAATTGTCTTATGTCTGATAATTGCCATGCTCTTTTACTAATTTTATGCTTTGTTCAGCACTTTGGTGAACCTTGTTTTGTTTAAAGTGCTTTATAAATAAAGTTGAGTTGAGTTGAGTTGAGTTAAAGATGGGTTATAAAAAATGTTGTTACATTTTGTTAAAACCATGTTTTGATCCAAGTCCTGAAGAAAACCGATGCATGTTTAAGTCTGAATCATCCTCTTGTGTGAACCTAAACTAACACACAATACCGGTTCCACAAAGCCCTGCGAAGGCCGATGAGATTATGACAAAGGTCATTTCCTGCACTCCAACCAGTGCCAGCGCTCCTCTGCTTCTCCCTGTGGTCATGAATGTCTTCGACTGACACTGTTCTGCTCGCCGTGGTTGATGAACACTTGCCATCAACCACGTGGTGGAACAGACGTTCAGAACCGCCTGTAAGTGTCGTTATTAGTTTGCTCAAACAGAGAACAATGCCCACAAGGTCACCCATCAACATGGGGAATGCAGTTCAAATTTAGGAGCACTGAGGTGAAGCCCAAAGAGAGTGAAGAAATCAAGGTGTAATATGCCTGCAGCGTCCCTAGGCCAAAGCCCTCCAGCAGTTGCAGAGTGATGGGTTTGCTGGGGCAATCATACATCACTTTTCACCTGTATCAAACCAATTGGCTGTCCTCCTATAGACAGCTGCTCCCTTCCACAGCGTTTGACACATTGATGGATAATGAATAGACAGCCTCCATATGGCATATCTGGAGCAGATTTAATCCATCTAATCCCAAATCCTTTTCAGCCTTTACCAAATGGCTTGGAGAGCACGACATGTATAACACATAATCCATGCAAGGGCTGGTGAGAAGAAAGCAGCAAACACGATTCTTCAGATCCTGCTTGTCATGGTCTTTCTGCTAATGTATAAAGATCCTAATGGTCAAGCCTGCCATTATTCCAATCACCTCCAGATTTGCTGGGAGAAATTTTGATTGGTTATAATGATAGCTCGTTCATGGTGATAACAGCTTTCCTGTGGTAGTTGCTTGGTGATAATGTCGGTCATTGATTCCTCAACATTTTGTCAGTAGGCAGCTCAAGCTGGGTTTGTTGAATATGAGTCATCAGGAGATAATGCATCCAGGAGGAAAACGGACGGCACCCATTTAGAAAAATCTACACGTGTCAAGACTGTGCATTTAAAGCCATGCTTATTTGAAACATTATATACATTTCAAATGGATAAGTTGCATAATACATTCCTTTTAAACGATGTATGGTGAACCTTTTCACTCTTTTGGCTCTAGTTTTGTTCTAATTAAGTCTGGGGAGAAATATCTGTCAGTATAGCTGCCAAGTTTCCAACTTCCTTCATCAGACAGTCGGACCTGTTCTCGTTCGGAGCATGGCCTTTGGCACTGGAGTCACGACGTTCCAGCTGCGGTAATGTTAAACGGCAGTTGCTAACGACCAACTAAGCCCACAACAGGAGGCCGAGGGGGTGGCGGAATGAGTTTTCGGACACACATTTTGATCTGGAGGTTTAATACGATTTTTTTTTTTTTTTTGCACTTGGTTTCACCCAGGATTAGTTGGATTTGGAAACAAACAAAAAAAAGGCTCAGTTTGGGTGAGTAAATGACTATGGATCGGCTGAAGACACAGCCTCTCATAATGCCAGTGAAGATTACATTATAAAAACCTCATACCAAGCAGCTGTAAGTTATTCACTGGGAGTGATGCAGATGCTGACTTTCTTCTTTTTCTGAGACAATTATGTGGCATAAGGTTCATTAAAGAGCTTTGTTAGCAGATGTGTTCGTGCTCGCAAGAATTTAGGCCAAGATAGAATCACACCTCCTGCTCTAAAACCAAAGCAGTGAGCAGCATTAAAAAAGATGGGTTGAAAATACTCAGTGGAGCCATAGAGTAGATGCTAATTAGGAACCTTTCCATACTATACTTCCTTTTATTTCTATTTATTTTACCTTTAAGTACATGGAACAGTCAAGACTTTGATTACTCCTGTGAGTCTTAATTGATATAAAGTAAATGGTCTACCTTGACCTTTGGCTATTTTATACATTATGAATTAAAGAGAGTCATTAAATATTTAGTCACTTCTCTACACTGACCTTCTGATGATTGTTTTAGCCTTTATCAAGGACCTTTGATGAGCGGGACATCAATGCAGCATTCACTACCTCATAACAAATGTACACAGAGCATAAATAACTGTTTCCTCTTTGCTGTTCGTTGCGGATGACGCAAACTGCATGTTCCTAACAAAAACTGATAATTAAAGAATTCTCATGGTAGTGTGTGTGCACTGTGTTGTGTCACAAAGGTGGACTCTTTCTATTAACCCGTACCTGTGCCATAAACAGGTCATCTCTCCGGGGGGTGATTACTCTCTAGCATGGTTAATGGTCCTTACTGACAGCACTTGATGAAAATTAATCACCAGTTTTAAGGCAACGTGTTTGCAAGTAGGAATTCTTCTTCCCTCATCACTGTGTTTTTATTTCCACTGTTAAACTATTTTTCCTTGTGAGCAAAACAACAACTAATATTTCAAACAGAGCTCATGGGGATTCGTTTGAAATGGAATTGGACTGAATCGGAAAGATACTTTTAAAAAATTAAATATTCAGCGTGATGGGAATAATAAACAGAAATAAAAATGTGTTGGGAACAGGAGAGAGGCATGGTTTGTGGGGAATGTCATGAATGCACTGGAGCGATCACGTCTCCTGCAGCGTTTGCAGGTAACCCAGGTGAGCTGTCGGTTAATGACATGGACAGAAAGTCACAGGCAGCGGTGCAGAGATGCTCCTTCACAGTAACATGTCTAGGACTACATCACCTGCTCCGAATTTGAATGTTTACTCACTTCTTTTATTTTGCTGTTTTCAAATGCCTCTGAAAGAGTTTTCTGTATTTTGTTTGGTTTTTTTTTTCTCTACAGTGATGAACATCAGAATACCTCAGTTTAGGAGATGCGTCTTCTTAATGTGGTGAATGCAATATTAGGACATTTAATACACTTCATTAGGTTTCCATTATATTTTGCTTTGGGTTATAGCTCGAAATGAGCAGTCAGATCTGTCTGTTTCTGTCAGTGATATACAGAGAGCACGACGACATGATTCAGGGGTCATTTGGTTAATTGCACAAAACTGCCAGTATGCTGCATTCTTGCAAATGAAATAGGTGCCAGCAGCACAGTAATTCATGCGAATCACATCATGAAAGACTAGCGGAGTGAGTTATGATTGCTTTTAGCCCCTTGTTTTTGTCCTCTGTCTCTATGCAAATGATTATAAATGTACACAGAGATATGCAATACTTTGCATGCTTATCTACTGTGTATCACAGTGAGAGAGGAGGCGGCAAAGTGGAAGAGAGAGGTGGTGTTGGCACGAGATGAGGAAAATACTGTAGCTATTTATCACATATCATCCCACTGGCAGCTTTGATTTTGGGAAATTAACCTGTGCAGAGGGTTCAGAGATTGAAGGTGCATGACTGCGTGCCATTCAGAACCTTATCAAAAGACATTAATAGTGCAGTTAAACTGAATTATCTTGTAACTCTGTGGATAAGGTGCTCCAATGCCATGGCAAGAGCAGATAACATGCCCACCCACCCATCACTACGTCCTCATCTGTATGAAAGCAGCCCTCTGCTACTATCCCCTCGGTGTCATGTGTTCCAGCCCCTTTAATCTCTGTCGTTCTCATACCCTGCCCTTCTGTGCAACCTCCAACCTTCACTCCCATTTTATCCCTCCGACACCCCCATTTTCCACTCATTCTTCTCCTTCTCCCTGCTCTGAAGAAACACCGAGGCAAGACTGCCATCTCTGGTCGTGGCATCATTTTCCCGTTGCCACCGTTTTCCTGTGTGTTTGATACGAGAATCCTCCTTATCCTCAGGAGTGTCTTCTAAATCACCGGTGTAATGAAGCCACACTGCCATCCACTGTTCGCCTGGAGTTTTCCTACAGCCCTGTCCCTCTGAAACAAAGCTGGCACAACATTGCCATCTACTGCGGTTGACGACTGAACTCCCCAGTCGATAATTGCTCTGTGAAGCTTTTCTTCTCTGTTCCTGTGGATGTTTTTTTGTCATTTTTTTTGTTGTTATTTTTATCTCATATTGCCAGAAATTAAAATAAATGAGGGGTTAATATAACTGTACTTGTATTGTTCAGACAAATCAGTCTTGATATTATTTGTTTTCTGTCATGAATGGTCCTTTAGGATGTATTACCGTTTCAGCCACAACCGCAGAATTGTTTTTGTTGCCTTAACTTGTTTTGTGTTTGAGTGTTTGCACATTATGTTGCTGCGACCTAAACGTTTTCTCTGTGTTAATGACGCTGATTGTGTAAACAGCATCTTCATTTAGCACAGTGAATGCTCCTGTAGTTGATAGTAAGGTAAGAAGAGGCGCTTCGTTTAGCGCCTCTCAATTAAACCACTTTCTTTCACTCCTTCCACACAAGTGGGGAGCCTACAGTTGCACAGCAGTACATGTGCACGTATCATCCCACCATCCGAGGGACATTTTTTAGAGGCCTGTCATTACTTGAGACTGACTTCAGTGTTGCCCTGATAACAAGAAGAAAACTTAATTTTGTTTCTGTTATGACTTTGTTTCCTTGTAAATTGCGACTACACATCTGGAAGCAGCGAAGCAAAAGGCGGCTTTTAAAACTGCATTTCTTCATCCTCAGACCTAAAGTTTCATCCTCCTGCAGGGGTCAGTGAAATACCTCTGTTACCCTTTCAAGATCAGGGATTTGGTTGTTGCTGTTTTTATCTTGGTTAAAGAAATATATTTTGAAAAATGTACTTGTGACAAAACATCTCTTTTTTTAATTTCTGTTTGTTTGTACTGAGATAAATATAACTCCTTTAAAAAATAAATGTTTAAAGATGAATGTAGTCTTATTGTTGTTATTGCTATTTCCAAGTACAGGTAAATGGTGAGGATTGTGTCAGGAAAGGCATCACAAAGCCCCTGAAAACAATATATTTATATGCAGAATATGATGCTGCTGATGTGGCCAGCCCTACAAAGGGAAAAGCCAAAGGAAGTGGCTTTTCTTCCTTCTTTTTCTTCTTTTCACAGACGATAGGGGAGCAGCTGTAGCTTCTTTGAACCCCAACATATCAAAGTACCTTTGGTGAAAGACATTAAACTCCGTGTTGTCCCCCAGCGGGCTCTTCACCTGTAATTTGCTTTAAAGCAGCACAAGGAATTCATTCAAAGGACTATCTGATAACTTGCTGGAGGCGTTGATTAGCTCTCACAGTCCCACATCCATACAGTCAGCAAAAACTAAACGGTATCATTTAGGTCTCCCCTCTCGGTCTCTTATGGTAAACTGTGGCTCTTTACAACAACAACAACAAAATTACCTACAGCTTAAGTGGACATCATGGACGAAAAAATCAAAAAGAATAAAAATGAGAGACAAAAGAAGAGACTAAGCACAATAAGTCTTGTCACCTCTTACTCCATAGAGAGGAACACTTGTTTATATTACAGATATAATCGATAACTATTTGCCATGAATGACTGTAATACTGTCTAAGTGCTGATTGACGACACCTTGACTGTAAGATATTTGCTCCTATGGATCTGTATTTTATCATTTAGATTTTAATTTAACCCTACAACTTTAAGACACATTTAAAATTCATGAGCCAGAACAATTACTAAAAGATTAAGTAATGAATTAATGGTCTAAAGAAAAAAAAAAATCTAAAGTGCAACTCTAAAAATGAGTGCATAAGTGTAACTTATTATTCCACGTCTGTTACAGCAGTCGGGTCCCACAGTGGCGCATGTGCAGCGTTTTTACATCAGCAGCTTATAGCTGCTGGTCACAATTAATAAGCACATAGAATAAAATGGAAATCCTAATGATGTATATGCTGTTACAAGCACTGAGCCTGTAGCAACGTCTGCTACAAGCATGAAGTGCATCTGTAATTGTGTATCTTTAAGCCCTGGCTGTTTCCAATTAACCTCTAGCAAAAAAAAAAAAAAAAAAAAAAAAGGCATACATGCAGACTGTGCATTTTTAAGATTATCATCAAAACAGATCATTTACTGTTATTTAGCATATACTTTTTGATCATTTATGATTTCCTTCATCCTTGGGCAGTAATGTTATATTTTTATATGATCATCAGAATGTTTATACATTATTTATATTAAAAATGAGCATCACACAAAAGCACCTAAGTGTTGTTAACAGTATAACTGCGTAATCATTAGTATCATTTTGTTTATGGTAATATATTTTTTATATATATAAAATATGCAGAAGCATGCATTTTAGGTTGTGAATATTTTGACAAAAAAGGAGCGACTGTTTCATTTTCTTTGTCTCTGAAGTAACCAGTGAAGGACAGGTTACTTACATTGCGTGTACCCTGCCTCTCAGGCACGAGCAGCAGTGAAGGGTCTCAGTAAAGTTCCTTCAAACCGTACTGGTGGAGACTCAAACTGAAGTATTCTACTTGATGTATAAGTTAACTTCCCTCCAATCAACATCTGAGTGTCATGTATCTGCATTTCCAAACGCTCTGCTTCGTTCACGTTTTTGGAGAACCAGATTAAAGCCCGTCTGCAAATTCTTCGCTCCTTATGTATGTAGTAGTATGAGATGCCACAAATGGGCCATGAAGCTGAAAGCACAGTTTATCCTGTGTTGGTTTCATAAATATCTCCAATTTATTTATTTAAAATAAGAGCCACAACCGTAATGAATGGATCAGTAACGACTAATAAGAATGCATGTTCCAGCAACAGCTTAAAAGCGTTAAAGTCTTTAGGTTGAGAGATGAAACCACTTCAAGAACCAAGAAAAGAAGCCCTAAATCAATACTTCTCCTTCGACTTCTTCAGTCCATTTGTTGTGTTTCCAAGATGCAAAACCTTTGTTGACATGTTACTATTACAAAGGTGTGACTTTCACTTTTCTTACCTATTTCTGTACTTGTCATACAGTGCACTACCACGGCGCATCTCTGTGGCTCTTTCACATTCAAAACGAGTTTTTATTTTATTTTATTTTATTTTATTTTATTTTATTTTATTTTATTTTATTTTATTTTATTTTATTTTATTTTATTTTATTTTATTTTATTTTATTTATTTATTAAGATTAAGAGCTTTGTGCCCACAAGGGTGTGCGCGCGTCTCGCGTGACGCACTTCCACGTTCCCGTCTCCCGTCTAGTCTCTACCTGTTGTTTCTGTACCACACCAACAGCAACTTGTAGCTTCACCGAGGAATATTTATGTAGGTGATATGTTGTCCTGTACATGTATATGTCGAGCTGAATTCAGTAGGTACGTGCAGGAATCGAGTTAGATCAGCATCTTAACTGTGTCACATCTGTCCGCATCACGCCAGCAGCTGCAAGCAAACATAAATCTGTTTCAAAACTTAACTTAAATCATCGCCTGCTTTCCAAACGTCAGTTTGAAATAATCACATTTCAATGCAAAACGTATTTGTGCAAATATGATGAATTTCTGGCCACGACCATGCGCTGCAGGCAAATCCCCGCAAGATGGAACTGTTCACCAAACGTAGACTCGGGCTACGCGGCATGCACGCGTCCTCACTCTGGACTCATGCGTGCCATTAGGATTGTGTGGATTATATTTCAAACCTCTCCGAGGCAATATGGTTACAATTACAATTTGGGGCTGGCAATGATCTAATATTAATTAATTTGTATTCATTCGTATTAAATAACTTTCTTTCTGCAGACTAGACTGAAGATAGTGTAGTGGAGTATACATTTTCTTTCTTTCTTTCTTTCTTTCTTTCTTTCTTTCTTTCTTTCTTTCTTTCTTTCTTTCTTTAAGTTTTTTTCCCTCTCCTACAACCTTACCTATGTAGGTAGCTTTGGTACACAGATCTAAATAAACAGTGAGATCTAATGTAAATAAATAAATGAATTAAATAAATAAACAAACAAACAAATAAATAAATAAGAGGCCTCTCACAAGGCTCAAAATTGGCTGAGGTGTCAGAGGCAGAACGATGGGAAAAGTTCTCACGCTGGCCTCAAACGTTGGTCCACCAGATAAAAAAAACCTTTGAGCAGCTGCGATATTTGAACTGTGATCTGGTTGTCTACTCCAGCGTTCCCGATCCTGACCCTCGTCTACCACCGCCCTGCATATGTGAGAGGTTTCTCTTCATTCAGATAAAGAGATCCCCATCAATTTATTATCAAGGTCTGCACAAGTCTGTTCCATAAATATGAGCCGGATGTGATGGAGCAGGGAATCATCTCAAAACATGCAGGACAATCGTGCATGAGAACCAGGATTGAGTCAACCGTTTTGTAGAGACGTTTGACATTTCAACCACAACTTTTCATCTACTGTTTAGTGCACAAGTTCTTCACATAAAAGGTGCAATAAAAGTACACTACACTGCTCTAAATATACCATCATAAATGAAAGCCTACAACCAGCAGTGTTGGAGCCCACAGAGCGTATTAAAATATTTTTTAAACATTAAGAACAACTGATATTTTTGAAATTAATAACAACCTGTGCAGCCAAAAATAACTAATATTTTAGTTCATTAAGCCTAAAGAGGGAATACATCAGGGATTTGCTCTGCTTTTGAAATATTTGCATGTATGTTGAACAGAAAAGTTTCTCTATATTCAACATCTCATTTAAAAAGGCGGCCAGCTTGCACAGTCCATCACCTCAGATGAGATGTACAGACGAGGAACAATGAACAGAAGATGAGTGAGAGGATGAACAAGTGCACAATTCAGACCCCTTCGTCTGACCTGCTTCGAGGTCCAAACTTTCCAAACTCCCACTGGGTCATGTACGGATTCAGAAGGCAGCTATCCCAAGAAGCTTAACACGGCGGTGCAAGAGACATCGGGATTCTTCGTATCTGGGTTTTCCCAGAACTGTCAGCAGCATTTTGCAGCGGACGGCAGCTAATGAGCGAGACAGCAACAAAAGTCTTATATAAACATCTCATAATGTTGTTGAATGAAAGTTGAGCTCATATCTTGTGGCTGTTTTGTGTCTCCCACACTGGTGGCTGCCTGCTGACACCCTCCCTTAACAGCAGAGACACTAAGCAGCAAACTGGAGGGACAGGCGAAGGCTGATGAATGAAAGCGACTGATAGAGGGATAGACGACAGAAAAACAGAGCAGGGGCCGATAAACAGAAGCCTCGTTAAGGTTTATTATATTAAAGAGAAGAAATGATAATTGGCAGTTTCTCTGCCAGCTGAGCAAAGAAGTGAGTCTCTGAAGTGTGTGGCAGTAATGTAAATCTCAGAAGCATGTGGGAAAAATATCAATTAGAGGCTGCCATAAAAATTACAAGCAGCTTATTGTAAAATGTTCATGTTTCCATTCCCAGTAAGACATAATATTAAGAACAGCACCATGAGCTTACTTTAACACACTCACACACTGTCTGTCCAGCCTGCCCGCTGGCTGCTTCTCCCTCCCATGCGCCCCATATTTTGGAGCCTGACTGCGAGTCCGTGGCGCCACGCTTACGACTGACAGCTTAATTCTGCCGCTAAAACTGGTTTTGTGGCGTGGACGAAAAATAAGACTAAGTATCAAAGGCCTTCTTTTCAGATGGGCTTTGCTGTGCTGTCTTCCTCATCATCTGTCACATGTGCCTCTTTAGGGATTTTTATAACCAGAGCAAGGCGACGTGTGTTGATCAAGAGTCACACTGTCGGCCTTCATCTCCCTGATGATGATTCGAGGTAAAAGTCGTGACGCAAAGAAGTATTTCTACTCACGGGCAATAACCTTCCTTGCCCGTCAAACTCATCTCACTCAGGACCTGACTTCTTACTGCTGAAAGTATTGACAGTATTGGTTATTTTTGTATTCTGTGTGGTGGTAATGCAAACCCCTTCAAGCTTGGTTAAGCTCAGACATGCACGGTTGTCAAGTTGAAAACAGAGCCGCTTTTTCTTGCTTTGCTGGAGAGTTGGCATTGTGGAAGTACAAGCTCTTTCTGCTGTGGAGGTTTGCACTGATTCATCTCCATATACATATGTCATTTAGTTTGATGACGACATGCGCAAGCCTTTGTATGTGATATATGAATGTGTGTTTAGACATGTGTGAACTCTTTTCAACACTCACACAGATGGCTCTTTCATTATATACGGCTTGCATCACAGAGTCTTTCAAGCTCTCCTCCACATCGCCAGAAGTCAGAACCCAGTTACATTCGCAGCCCTTTAATTAAAAGGCAACACCCACAGATGCATTAATCATATTTGCTGAACTGATCCAAGACCAGTCCCATCTTGTAATTAAACGCAGCGTTACGGATCCGAGGAAGTGTGCAGACAGGTAGAGCTTCCATGTCATATTGTCTTTGGCAGCAGGGCAGATCCGTGCACAAAACCCTCTTTGTCTCATTGACCGAGATGACACTTGAGTGGAAAGTACAGAAGCAGTAATGAAGTCGTATCTGTGTTTTCCATCAGTGTGAATCAATATTGCAAGAGAATCCTGCTGCTGACTGTTATGTTTGTCACTGAAACCGCATTTATGTTCATGTGTTTACAGACTTTTTGTCCAGTCAGAAGTCTTGTTTTGTGTACACTTAATGCTGTAAAAAAATTACACTTAATGCTCCTATTGTTTACACAAACACAAGGAATTTAAGTATATATAAGACTCTTTGCCCAGTCAATTATATATGTGTGTGTGTGTGTGTGTGTGTGTGTGTGTGTGTGTGTGTGTGTGTGTGTGTGTGTGTGTGTGTGTGTGTGTGTGTGTGTGTGTGTGTGTGTGTGTGTGTGTGTGTGTGTTTTACATGTATGTCAACATTTTATTTAACCACTCAAACAAAATCATGAAAAACAATAGAGCTCCATGTTGTCAGTCCACCGTTAGTTCTGTGTTTGAACACACTGTTAATTCCAAGGTTGTACACTTCAGCACAGAGCAAATAATCTTCACATTCACAGCCGAACGGATTCTCAGCGGCGTTAAGGTGTGGTCTCGATGTGGCCATGTGTGAAAATGTTGTGTCGTAAACACACCCCAAAGTTGGTCACAGTTTTGCTGACGCAGAAATGAAAAGGACGGATGTCGCTTATGTTTCAGCAAGCTTATAATGAAAACATGTAACAAAGTCAAACCCCTAACGTGTAAAAAAGGCAGTGCAGCCAATATTGATAAAATTAGAGCGTCTGCCTGGCAGAGCAACCATGCAAAGTTGTCCAATATACCCCTCCGGCCACACTTAAAGATTCATTTACTAAATAACTTCTAACTGTGGGGGCCCTTTGGTTTTGATGGAATTTCATTTAACAAAAAACAAAAAAAACCCAGAAACATCCAAAATATAAACTTTGAGCAAGGAAAAAAAAGGAAAGACTTTTCACAGTGCTCAATAACACGAGAACATCACTATTAAATTCATTGAATGCTAAAATGCTTGTGGCTGATGGTCAGTAAAGTCAGAGAAGCTCATTACAAATTATATTCATTTATAGTTTATTTATAACAATTGTTCCAGTAAAAATATTGTTAATGAAGAAATATAAATGGTATAGTTCCCATATGAGAAACTTTCTGACTTTCTTTGACAGATAAAGATGTTTCGCTTTGTATGGAGCAATGGGATTTAAATACGTGGAAATACTATGTGTTGTTAATTTATTCATGATTTACAGGAAATGTCATATGTACAACTACACAAGTTTGGTTTCTGCATCAACTTCATAACAGTGTTACTGTCTTTAACATTCACATAGAAATACATATTTACAAAGCGGCAAGGTACTAAAAGTTGTACATTAACCAACCCAAACATAATTACCTTAAAGTGGACATGATATAAAAAAGTATATACATATGTTTGATTGGCTGGAGTGATGAGGCCAAATCCAAAGCTCCAACATAACATCATCCTCTTTGCTTTGATGCTGAGACTAAAAGAAGTGTCTTTTAGTGATCCGTTCGATATTTCAGGACACTGTGACATCACAGACCCAGATCAGAATGGAAATGCCCAGCTTCCCCATCGTCACCTTCAAGCAGCGTCACGCAGTCCTGCATTTGCTGTACCTCAGTAGTCGAAAGTGTAAAGCGACACTGATTTCAAGAGTGGTGAACAAGGTTTGAGTCCACCCCCAAACACCAGCAACGTTTTCTTCAGAGCTGGTAGAGACATGGTAAAAAGGTGGTATTTTGACCAAAATATGTTGCATACGTTTCATTAAAACCTCAAGAAGCTCTGTGAATTTTTCAAAAAGGACATAATGCTATATGTTCCATTTAAATTTATCAACAAAAAAAATATTGTGTGCTGTCAAAACAGTAAACACTAACAACAAAGCTAGAAGCTGAGATAGATGTAATACATTACTTAACTCTGGAAGCACGTTGGCGCCGTGTCGGTACCAAGCCTGAACGCTCACACCGGCACACACCTATCAGAGCTCTCACTATTACACACTAAACTAATTCAGGCAGTTTTATTTTTGAAATATTTCCATTTCCTTCTTCTGCAGTTCAGCTGTGGATGGCAGGAGCTGATCCTGAACAGGTAAAACAGGTCCGGGTTCTTAATAAATGACACCTCAGATAGAAATGCTGAAGAAAAATAACAGCCAGGAGGCCTTGTAATGCACCAGTCAAAAATCAAGTTGCAAGCCGTCACATTTTTGCTTCTTAACACCTGGGCGTCAGTCGGGTCCATTCCTCTGTGTTTTTGTCAAGTTTTAAAGGTTAATATTAAGAACCACTTTTTATTAATGTGTGCAAAGGAAATCAGTGGTTGTTTAAACAAAACAGCAAAACTAGGGGTGTCTAAGACTTAGGCATAGTCTATATTAAAAAAAATAAAAGAAAACAAAAAATACTATATGAGCAGTATTTGTTTTTAAGTTAATGACATTCTTAATGAAAAAATGTCTGTTTTCAGAAAATCAAAAAGCAATAAGAGAGTTTTAATAACTACCTACCATCAATGCACAGCAAATGCAACATAATTTGAAACTAAAGTTGGGTGGAGATAGGCTGAATAATCCTGCTGGACTGGTTCATACCTATCCTCTGAATCCCAAGAATTCCCAATGTTCTCAACTGACTGGATGATGTTCGTATTTTCAGAATTAGCCAGTCCCAACAAAGTGACAGTTATGCTCCCAACCAGAGGAGAAGGGATTCATTTCATAAATCTTCTTCTTTTTTTTTTTCTCAGGTGCACAAACAGATTTTGTTTTTCTGTGTCCTTGAAACCACTTTTTGCAGTATGAGAAGCTGCCACTGCTTAGAAACAAGTCAAGTCAACAACACAGAGAAACGCCCACACAGTAGGCAGTTTCAGTTGTGCGTTTTTCTGTCACTTCATGGCAATAATTTTGCATTTTGTTTACCAATTAAAAACTTCAAATACTTGCCTTTATAGGAATTTCCATATTTACAAGTTTAAGTTAGGAAGTTGCAGAATACGTGTCGTATTTGTTTGTTTTTGAGGCATCAATACTCTTCATGCATTTGACACTGTACTCAAATGCCATTTGATTCTGATATTTATTTTAAATACGGTGTTTCTCTCACAAGGACAGCTACAAATTCTGTGACCTAAATCTTAATCCTTGATTTGTTTGTATTTTTAGTGGTGCGTAATCTTTGCGCTGGCTCATCAATCAGGTGCTGAATGGTGGGTAAAACCAGCCACACACATGTGGGATGTCGTAATCAGTCTGCGCTCTTTAACACAAAGCTTTTCAGCTTATGCAATATCATGTCACTAGTTCTTTAAAACCACAGCGAAGACCAGAAGGGAGAGTGACAGGAAACAAAAAGAGCAATAGTCGTCCTGTGGGAGAGCTTATCTCAGCGGTTGCGCTGACAGGCCTGTTACTCTTGCGGCGGACGGGTGTGGGGGTTAAACCGAGGTGGCAAATAGCCACATGCTCTGAAGTAACTAGGTTCAAGTTTAGGCCCTGGAACGTTAGAATGATAAGGTGAGGGGTCGTGGAGAAGTCAGGAAGCCATTGTTTTGAGAAATTCCAATTATTTGGTTATTTAAGTCGACTGAGAATTATACTCCCAAACCCAGAACACACCTCCTCCAACGGCACTAAGAGGGTCTGCACACCAGCATCCCATTAACTACGTCTGTGGCGGCCAGAGCGCTGTGAAGGGGACCTGAAGGAAATACAATTATATACAAAAGGAGGCAATGAGTTAACTTAGAACTGGAACTTAAGATAGTAATTGGTCAATACTATGTGGAACCTGTATGAAGTGAGTCACTGTTTGTGAAGGACAACAGCTTTTCTTTTCATCTTTCAGACAAAAATGCTCTGCAGAGCAGCTCCTACCTTCTCCAGTCATCACATGTTTTTGTATTTTTATTTCCAGGGTCCTGTTCTTGCATAACGCTGTGCAGTTTTTTTTGGTTTCTTCAGCTACTTTCTTTGTACAGAGGAGATTACTGAGGCTGGTCTTCACATTAAGCACTCTCTTGTGCATCTGTTATCTTCCCAAATGAGCAGTTCAAGGCGCTTGCTTCTGCCTTACCCCCTCTTGTCTGGGGGTCCATATGCGATGATAAACCAGGCATGCGAGCTCTCGACAAGCATCGACTTACGCGTCCTGGAACCATCTAACATCCAAACAGGCAGTTCCTCAAACAGAAAATACAAACTCAATTGAATTTGTAGGCCAATGCATCCGTTGACATTTGACTTTAAATTGGGTTTAGTGCCTCACATGGAGACAGACTCCATTTACTTTGTTCTTCTAATGGAGCTTCTTTACACACAAATAGTAAGGGAGCAGTTTTATGTAAATTCAGACAAGCTTGTGTTTTTGGTTCACAGGGTGTTCCAAGAGCAGAGGACTCATTAGCACCATGAAGCGTGAAGTGCTCTGCAGAAAACAAGGAGCGAACAGAGGGAGGCGGTAAAGCAGAGACAATAAAAGGTGCACATGAAGGGACGCTGATCGAAGGGACTGCGACGGGTGTGTTGGTGCCACAGAACAGAGCGCACAAAGGTATAGTACAAAATTACAGATCTGCAAACATCAGCGCTTGTCAAACAGAGCTAATTTTACATTTAAGTTTGGCTGTTAGCCCCGCCTCCTCTGGATGCAGTGCCAATTCTTGGCCTATGACACCTTCTCTGTCTGCTTTTTTGGCATGGGCTTTTCTGTGTGATTCTGACCTTCCCATACCTAACTCTGTCACAGACGAGACTCGCCGCCAAGGAGCTCATTTACACATAATAAGTATAAAATAGAAACCAAGAGCGGATGAAGGCAGGATGGATAGATTCTCATATGGAAAATAAACGCTCTATATGTCTGTCCCTTTTCATGTAACCACAACCAAAAACCTTGTTTTTTTTTTTCTTTTTCACTCGAGCACTTTCCACAATATGAAGTGGGCCTCTTGCTGGAAACAGATGCTTTTCATATAAACTTTTTTTTCCTTTTTTGTTTTACTCACCAGTTCCCTTATATACCCCTTTATTTTACTCTGCCAATACCACAGAAACCCTTTCCTTCCATTTACATGCCTGAGGTCACTACAAACCAAAGAAAATGAACGCTACGCCGAGGGCTAGGGTATGCAAAGGAAAAGAAAAAGTAAACCATCCAACAAATTAAACAACTGAGAAAGCATGCATATTTTGATGAAATATTGATTCAAACGCATTATTGGAGGTGCACATTTCATTGTCATTATCCTTTAATGACTGTGTATGTTCGCCCTATTCTTATTGTTTCATTTATCCGTAAAGTGATGTATTAAATTACAACACCTGAATCAGGAGTATGTGGTACACTTAAGAGATGATTTGCCCGGCATTTTTTCTCTCTGCCAGTGCAATCAATAGCGATGTGAATTGCATTACTCTTATCCAAAGCCGCGATGAATGGAAAAATGATTCTGCCGCATACGTCGTTTTTGTGGGGATCGATGCTGAATGGGAGGGAAAGAAGGAAGAGGATGCTCGCCTGCTCGCTCCCATTTTTTCCTGGTTTATTGAGGACAGAGACTTGCATGAGTCACACCTGCAATATGCACAGAGCATCTGCAACAACTGTGAGAAAAAAAAAAAAAAAGATTTTTAAAGGGTTTTCTACGTTGTTGCAAATGTGAATGTATGTTTTTAATAATGTTGTATATTGGCAACAATATTGATAACATCTAGACTTGTTAATCCACCTTAAATACCTGCTATACAAAGTCTACAGTGGTGCCTCAATATTCCAATAGATGGATATTCCCAGAGGAAATAAGCTCTTAGAATACCAAGAGCATGTGTTTTTTTTTGTTGTTTTTTTTGTTTGTGTGTTTGTTTGCTAAAATGTGGAAATAATGATTATAATACAATCTCTGCATGGCCACAAGTAGACTGTGTTCTCACTCGCTGGCAGCCATGGACATCTCCCACAGCAATGCCTCAGTTCACTTTTGGCTGTCAAAGGGACAACAGCGCGCCAAAGACCTCAGCTGTGTGGTAACACTTGAAACTGAGCAATGACAAGAAAAACGCAGCCTGCCAAATATGCAGTAGCACCCTGTCCTACCATGGCGGCACGATGACCACGTAAAAAAAAAAAAAAAAAAATCACCTGGATTTTATGAGTGAATGTTATGTTGATGAATCCATGATACTGTGACTTTTGGTCATCTTCTGGCTCTTATTTGCAGGTTTTACCTACTCAACTGACAGTTAAACAGCCCAACAAATGGTATCTTACTGAGTAATATTATATAATACACAACAGCCCATATAAAATCAGAAAAACTCAAATCAATTGCAAAATAGAAGAAAAATAAAAAGTGATTCCCTGCTTTTATTTTGATATTTACTTTTTCTAAAGTAAAATCAAGCTTTTTGATTAAATTTGTTTAATATAATCTGCCTGCAGCACAGTTAACCTTTCTCATGCGTTAAGGTCGTCACCAACCTGTTTTAAGATCTAAAATAAATACATTGAAATAGCATTTAAAGTTATTTATTCCATTAAGGTTTTATGACTTCGTCTGGAACTGCTATTTAAAACAATTTCACAAAATTATAAAATACTGTGGTAAACATTATGACCTTTGTGGTGTTAGGTTATAATAAAAGAGAAGAAAACGATTATTGCCAAAACTGAAATCATAACCACACTGACAGTTCACCGGCACTGCTGGCCAGCTTCTCTCTCTACTGATAGAAACTCATACTCTGATTCTGAAGGGCTGAACTAGACGGACATGCACACATGTGCAACCAAAGTTCTGCTTCATATTATTGCTGAAAACAATATGTGACATGAAGACATGTGTGGTGTTTGTCCTACAGATCCGGCGGCGAGGCCACTTAAAGTCTCTGGGATGCATCGGACATTTGTGAATGCTATCAAGAGTCTTTACATGTGATAATAGGCTGCTCCCATCAGGGATGTCTCAGAGAGATGGGTGCAGCTCCTTCTGCTGATGTTCAGCCCAGGGAAAAGAGGTGACAGCAGAGGCAGTTTTGGTCCCTTTTGGGGGGGAAATGCCTTTTGCGGCAATATCTGCTAAATAAGCCAGGCAAATGCTGCATATGGATATCTTCATTTGACCTTCAATTGACCTTTTTTTTAAGATTGAAATTAGAGGGATGCTGGAACAAGAAAGGACTTGGGGACCCTGTCAAAAATATTAAAACCAGTCTTTTCATGAATAAGGAATCTTAACAAGGCAGCCTATATTAAAGAGACAGATTTAAAGATAAATCATTGTTATGAGGGTTTGTTTTTTTGGTTTTTGTTGTTGTTTTTTTTTTGGCAGATTTAAGACATTGGTCAAAAATGACCCGTTATCACAAGAAATAGTAACAGAAAGCCAAAAACAAGAGGAAGAATAAAAAGAAAAAAAAACTGTATTGGTGTGGTTCTCTGGCAGCACATAACAAAATTTAGTTCTGAGCAAAGGCAATGTGTTTTTGGTTTTTTTGTTTTGTCTTGTTTTGTTTTTTTCTAGAACAAATACTTTTGGGGGGGAGGACAAGCATCTGTTTAGGGCTGGTGTTTGTGCTTCATTCTATCATTTTCGTTCGTATAAGAAATGCAGCATGATTTGAAGCTGGGTGGAGGTAAAGACGGGTCAAGCTGGACTCTACTCCGCTGATCTGGGCCTGTGATGTCACAATACCTGAAAGATCTGAATTACTATATATTTCCAAACACTGTTAGTCACTTCAGACACCCAATAAATACCCTCAAGCACAGAAGATTTTCTTTTTCTGCAGTATGTCCCCCTTAACATTAGTAATTCGTTTTTTAATTACACAAATGCGTTTGAAAAGAAGTCATACTCAACTGTAATTTCTTGTCTTCATCTGTTTTTATCATTTAATTAGTTAACAATGCATAATGTAAAAAGAAAATAATCCAATGAACTAAAAGCAACAGAAATTGAAGTTTGATGCAAATTAATCAGAAAAGTCTTAGAAAGAAGCATCAATGGCGCTGTTGGGTTTTCATGTTCTTTTGCAATATTTCAAATATTTATTTAACACTGGCACACCATTTGAAAGGTTCACAAGAACTCATGCGCCACTGTGCAGGGTTGTCTGATGCAAATCAGAGAGCAAGAAACACTTTTCCACGCATGTCAATTATCCATGCTCATTGTTTCTTCTGAGTAACGCCTGGTGTATTTAATTCCCGTGCTTGTAAGTGCAGCTCTTCAGGGGCAGTTTGCCACACGGGGGGCTGGAAGTCAGCTTCCCAACCACTCTGCCCCAGATTTGTTGTGAAAACAAACATTTACTATATGAAGAAGGAAGCCTAGCAGGGGGAGGATGGGAGGCTGGGGAAAGCAGAATGATGATGACTTCATCACCACATTACAGGCTGGTTGTTGGAACAAGAATGGATGGAAGTTAAGTGAGACGAAAATGAATTGTGAGGATAAGAGATAGGAATCAAAGGAAAATAAGGGATATGCAGAGACAAGTGTTTTAGCTGGTAAAAAGAGAGAGTGGATCCAGAAAAATGCACTGGGTCATTTACTGTTTTTACTCATTTATCAAAATGCTCTGAAAGGCCATGAATTGGTAATTGTTCTAGTGCATGCAATTTGAAAGAAATAAGGGTATTTGTGAGCCAATATCAATGTGAGTTTGGGCCTCTGACTTTACGGTTTTTCTCCACTGGAAACCCCCTATCTTTTTCCCTCTTTTTCAGCACATTTCTTTGATTTGCTCTGCAGTTATGTTTGGCTAAAGACTTTTTTTTGCTTCCTGCTGTGCGTCCGCACCTTGGCTCATGGCGCGAATGAGCAAATTAAAACCAACAAGGACAGAGTAGCTTTGTCACACACAAACGAGCATTTAATCTCTATTTTAAAGAAAATAAAAATATATATTTACTGGGACGTAATACACTCAAGAAAGGGAAAGATCCCCAAGGTCTCCTTAAATCTGCCACAAGTTCTCAACCATCTGCTCATTTATAGTTTAGGGAATCTTAGGTTTTATGATGCTGGTTTTATGTACAGTTTATGAGTTCAAATAAAGGGCTACTGTATGTGTAAAACTTTTATCAAAACATTTACAGATGTTTAGTTACTGCATCAGCTTCATTTTACACTACTGATAGTGATGAGCTGAGGCTTAAGTCATTTATAGATGTGTCTGTAATTGTTGTATGTAAATCATTATGTTTGCCTGATCTTCAGAAGCTCAAGCTGTCCAGAAATTCAGAACCTGCGCTTTGGTGACCTGTTGATCATACTGTTGTGTTGTGTGTCTTTTCTTCCATGTGGACAGAGACTCCAGTTTATCTGAAAAAAGATGAAAAATATAGTTAAGATGGCGTAAAATACTCGCCTTAGCACTAATTCAAAACAGATAACTCCTAAGACTGAACCGTTGTGTGGAGGAATCACTAAAATTCATGTTGATGTGCAGCTTTAAAACACAGTTGTTTGTTTCCTTAGCACAGCGTTCTGTAGCCTTTTGACCCTGTTTCATGTCACTGTAATCTGATACTGGGAGTCTTATATACACCTACGACCAGAATCTTGACCATAGAAGGAAATACACGTGAAAAATTCCTATCTGCTTCTATTAAAACGTCTGTATGAAAGACGCAGAGCATGAAAGCCAAAGGATGAGAGCTTTGGCACCACAGTGAGTCAGCTCTTTATTCAGAACTTCACTCCACCCCTCACCTCCCTCTGAAATGTACTCTTTTAGTCACTCGAGGGTAGTTGAACTGCCGTGGCAACAGTGTGGCAGCTTGTTAGTCCTTATAGCCTTGGCCTACACTACTTTCTGATCTGTAGGTTGTTTTTTTCAATGTCATTGTCTCTGTATGAACGGGGACCTTCAAAACTCATCTACAGAGTGCAACTGCAGAAATAGATCTGCAGAACGAAGCGTTTTTAAATAAAATTACAGCTTCATTTGTCACATTTTATAAATCCTCTGCAGAATAACTAAAGATGCCTCGGTTTTTAAACTACACTCACTGAAGAAACTCACAAGCTTTTGTATCTAATCTCCACACACAACAAGAACAAATTACAAAAGTATGTACTTGGACGGATCATGACATAAGTGGACTGTTAAATTGTGGCATATGAAATGTTGTTTTATCCAAACTAAATGCAAATTGATACCAGATTCATAAAAGTCTGACCAAGGACAGTGCAGCGGGTTTGTGCATATTTTAGTGTTATGAAGAATTTCACATTAGTCTTGCTTAGTTTATGAGGATAAACAACTGGGTCTCATGTGTCTCACTCAAAAAAAAAAGGTTGATCTTCATAAAAGAAATCAGATAAATTACAGCATTAGGATTAACCTCTTTTTCCTGTCCTGAATTTGTAATATATCATCATTTTATCATGTTTGCCCTCTGCCCACAGCTGGAGGGAGTCCAGTCCTTTAGAAAGAGAATTGCCTCACAAGCAGAGATGAATGTGGCGGTGTTCAGAAAACAGCTAAGTGGTGACGGATTAAGAGATTTTAAAAGTAATCTGCCAAAGAGGAAGTGCATTTAGTCATGGATATGCTGTCATTACTGCTATTAATAACAACATCAGGGCTTAAATCGGCTAAGGCTCAGCTTTGCTTTATAAAGCGACCGCTTGGTAACAGCATCCCCACACTGGACTCAACAATCCATTATAGGCCGCATTTTGTTTCCCCATAAAAGACACAAAAATATGCCTTACTATTACTATTTTGTCTTCAATCCCAGATTAACTTCAGAACAGTGTTTAAAATCTTTTTTGTTGTTGTTGTTGTTTGTTTCTTTGTTTTACGCCTTCACCAGGAGTATTGCTTTTACTCGTCGCCGTGCTCATTAACAAAACTAATAAAAGTTAACTGAGTTGATGTTTCTTTTGAGCCGAGATGAATCTGAGGGCACAGGAAGCAGCGTAGGAACCAGACCATTTGGAGAGCTATTTGTAGCTCATTATATGTTCATTAGTGTTCAGTAGAGCCGTGCATGGTGTGCCCTTGAGGGAAATGAAAGATTCACAGAACTTTGGCAGATGTTAAATTTTAATCAGAGGTCTTGACTTACACTATCCAAACTGTCCTGAGCGTCTGAGCTTGAAAAGGAAGAGCTTCCTTTTTTTTTCTTTTTTTTTTAACAAATTCACATAAATATGGATTGTTTATGTTAAAACAAATCAACAGATTCTGTTTTCTTGTGATATATGCACATATATATTTATAAGGCAGCTGTTTTTAAAGCATTAGTTGTTAATTAGTGTCTGCTTCTACATCTAGCGATCAGAGGAACTTTGAAGTCCATCTGTTTAATTTAGGCCTATTTGTTATATGCGTGTTTCTTTAATTGATTATCTTCTGTGATCAATGTCTCTGAATGATGCTATTCATTGTAAATCATATTTACTCCATTTTTATTTATTTGTTTCATCCTCGACGCGTAACACAAAGTTTCTCAGTGACAAATCTTTTTTTTTTTTAATTATTTCTCTTTATGAGAAACAGTTCCAAAACAGTATAAAAGAAAAAGTAATAATATTAATAAATCGTATTCATAAACCACTTTTGACTTAAAGCAAAACATAAAGTGCTACAGGATTTAAAGGCATAAACATACATCTTAACGCACACATATAAATACACATAAAACAGAAGTAAACAGTTCATTACAAGGTTTTCTTTAGGAGGTAGGTCTTCAAAGCCTTTTCAGAAGCAACCACAGTCTGTGGGGCCTTCAGATGTTTTGGACGGGAGTTCCACTGGTTAGAGGCAGCTGAGCAGAAAGCTTCATCTGCAGCTTAGTTCTGGGGGTTAGGAGGAGGATGCTTCTTCCAAAATGAACCAAGTCCTTTGAGATGGATCAGAGCTTTACCATGAATGCACTGGTCAGTCAGGAGAGCAAATTTGTAGTGAACTCTGGAGGACGCAGGGAACCCATGCAGGGATTTGAAGATGGGAGTGACGTGCTCATGTTTACGCACTCTCAACAGGATCCTGGCGGCTCTGTTCTGAATCTGCTGGAGCTTTTGAACACTCTGGCCAGGTATCCTAAGGAGAAGTGTGTCACAGTAGTCCAGTCCAAAGGCGTGGACGAGCTTCCCTGCATCAAATCAGGTGAGGGTGGGACACAGTTTGACAATGTTTTTGAGGTGGAACGACGACGATTTACACAGATTTTAAAGGTAATTGTTAAATGTTAGGTGAGGGGTCCAGCCTCACACCATGGTTGACACTCGTAGATGAGATGGGAATGTCTTGCCTGGGATGGCTAGAGCCGATGTGGGGTACCAAGAAATGCAAGAGTAAAAGGAAACAGCTAGCAATCCTTTCCCAAAGGAGGGTTGATACAGCAGAGGAAGTCAAACTTCTCACATCTGAGATGTGATATGTTATGCACGTGTGCTTTCACTCTTGATTCATCACGTTTGGATGCTTTGTCAAGACCACTTGACCCCCATCTCACTGTTATGCACCGGGCGCCCTTTAACTTCATTATTCAAGGTGCAAGGATAATGTTACGACTGAAGGTATTTTCAGCCACACTGTGTTTCTTTGCTGAGCCTGATCACATCGTTTTGGTTCCTAAAGATAACCAAAACAAAACTAAAAAGGATGAAAGAAAATAATTGTCTGACAGGAGTCACATAAAAGAAGAAGAGTATTTTGATTTATACCATAGTTTATTCAAGTTCATTCAGCGAGTGGACTTTGTCAGCCTTTTAAACATGTTTCTCTTAAGGAGGCTACTGCATCATGGCAGTAATATCCAGAGGTTTTGATAAAACTACTGTAATCAAAGCTGTATGAATAAATGTGCATTGACTTTGTTTGCATTAGTAGCAGTGGTGGCGATGATGTATAAAGACACAATACTGAATTCTTTACACTTTAGTCATGGTCTATATTTATTTTAGTTTTGTGATCTTCTGTGTTTCCTCCTCCCCTTGCTAGTCCATTTGTCATGCTACCTGTTGTGCTATGATGCCGTACTTCCCTACGTTTCCCATTTGTTTGCCTCCTGTCCTTCCAAGCTTATTGGTTTCTTTCCAGTTAACCTGCTGTGTGCGGCATATTCAATCTAATAAAGGTGAAAAGGTATTTGGGTCCTCTGCACACCATCCCTGACACAATTACAGTGTTTCATAGCACCCACTCCTTCTTTTGATGGAATTCCTCTTCCTCCACTTCCCCTTTCCATCATCCGTCTCTGCAGCTTGCACAATTGATAGAGAACGGCAGATGATTGCACCCGGTCTTGAAGTTGGGGCGAGGACCATTACCCAGCTGTCCTTGGGAGGGAGACATTTGTCTCCTGTACGAGACATGGCATTGCCAAGTGAAGGTGATGATGTTATGAATGAGGCTGGCTGGCAGCGCAAGGTGAAGCCGGCTACTCTGTCACTTAGGTTAAGAGTTAACAGGGTCTGTGCATTGTTAAGGGGGCAGGCCTTGGAAAATGTGGGCAAGGTTATTCTGAGTAATATCTACAATTGTAATAAGAGTGGCTATACAAAAAAAAAACATATAGAGTAAAGAGTAGGATAGATTGTCTCAGTATGGACTTTAATTAGAGCTTGTAAATTCCTACAGTTTATATAGACCTGTATGGCAGAACATCTCTGTGACAGGTCTGTTTGTTCAACCTTTCATGCCTATCAACTCGCAGATAATTGGAATGAGGGAGAGACCGTAAGCAGGCTGAAATCCCTCTGCAGAAATCCTGCTTTGCTTTGATGCCTCACAGGAAAGTAGATTTTAGCCACAGCCAAGCAGCTTTTGATCTGCTGTTTCCTTTTGTGTCATAGCCTCTACTGTCAGGGGCGCTTAGATGAGCTAAACAGGTGATGATACCGCAGCCAGGCAGCAGTTTTCTGACTGTCCTGGATAAAAAACCACACTGTGATGGCAACTATCTGGTCAAGGATATGGTCTTTCACTTTAGCTGCACTTTCAGTTCAGATAAATGTATACTCAGTTCATATGACAGAAGGAATTCAATGTCAGGAGTTGGCACGGTAAAGTACTCAGCAGACTATTTTTTTCCCCCCTCCACTTTTCGTCCAGCACCAAGGTCCTTCGAGGTAGTATTCCAACAGCTGGATGGCAGTCATGTCTTGAGTGTGTTAGAAGGAGGCCGGTCAGAAGCAAACACACACACAGATGCACTCATCTGTGCAGCACTCATTCCCTCCACTGGAACTGCCAGGCGATAGAGCTGTCGACGAGCGACTCTACTAATGGAACACCCAGCTGGCTGGAGACCTCATCATGTGGCAGTGAATTATTCAGCTTCCAGAGGGCTCTCCTCAAATAATTTAGAGGCCGGGACAAAGTTGGATCCAATGAAATGTTCAGAAGTGGTCTGATGAGTTTCTGTGAGTTTCATCCATCTCTGTCAAGTGCTCCAGCCAAAAAGATAAACTACATTACAAGTGTCCTCTCAACAAAAGATAATATTTTGATTCAAGCCTGTGTAATAAAGCTGCTTGGGACTGAGACCGCTGATTTCACCACCAGCGTGAGGAGTTGGTTTTTGTGCACAAGTTCTCAAGCTGGCAAATCTGAAGAGTTTGAGATTTTTAATTTCACAAACAGAAATCACAGCTTTGGATTTAAATTATGTAAAACACTGAGTAAAAACAAAAACAGTCTGTATCCTTTAACAATTAAATTGACTCTCTGATCCAGGACGTTAAACAGTTTCAGCGTAAACATTCTTAATTCATCGCCCTTACTGCCGAGGTGTCATAGCAGCTCTGACTGATTGGAATTCCATGTCCATATTCATCACATTCTACCCTCGTCCACTCAGCAAAGAGAGGATAAATCATTGCGTCTGGGCCGTCCCTCAGCAGGCCCCAGAAAGCCTTTAATAACAGGCTCAAGCTGCCTGCAGTGCCGGCCCCTGATAGTTTTGAGTGAAAACAGATGTGTCTGCTTGCTACACAGTGCAGCCTGCTTGACTGAAGTTCCAAACAGGCTGGTCTCACAAAGCCCCTCAACGCCATGTTGCCGCGCTTAAACATCCGGCACCTTTATGAAGCCACCTGAATTCCCTCCCTACTCCCCATGACCTTCATTATTGCAGCACCTCCCTGTTGCCACACCCCGTTCTGAAAAAATAAAACTATCAGTGAAGTGGGAAGTAGGCTTTTCTTTTCACCCTTGTAAAGGCCACCTGAATGTCTGGGTGAGCACATTCATGCCCCAGAGCACTGATGAAATAAAAATAAAAAAACTAGAGCCATGCCCTCTACGTGAGCCAAAAACACTGGCCATGTTTATTACATCTGGCCATCTGCGTTTTGCACGTGCATGTCTGCTGGACAGGTCCTTGCATTCAGAGATCTTGCAGACACCCAATAGCATATTAGATGTGTTTATCTTAAAAGTCAGCGTAAATGGATTACAATAATCTACCGAAATACTTCCATTCTAGGAAAATCAAGCAAGTAAATCACGCTGGAGATATGTTTTCTTTTTTTTCCCCCTCTGTTTACAGATGACAAAATGGTCTCTCAAGGGAGACAAATGCCTCTGCAGTGGGGGAAACAAACCAACAGCATCTCCTGCAGGGTCCTTGGTGACTGATATTCTTCACTGATTTGTTTAAACAGTCTCAAATGTCCCCCCAAGCACTTCCCATCCTAACCCCCACCCCTGGCCTTGTTGCACATGTGGTATGTATACTGCTGGTGGTCAAGAACCCCTTCAAGCCCAAAATTTTAATCAAAGCAGGATGGATCCAAACGCAAAGCCTTAGCTTTTAAGATGATTGGCATGTAGAGCAATAGCCCAGCTTAATCACCCTGCCACCTGGCATGCATAAAACCACCAACCGGCATTAACGCTCCTTTCAACCTCTTCTCGTTCAATTTGCTCCTCACACCTGAGTCTCCCTGACTCAGCTGCTGAAGTCCACAGTCTGTAGCGCCTGACTGAGCCTGTTTTGTTGAATCACGTAGGAAATATTTACCAAGTGCTGGTGTGAAGAGGTTGTAACCTCCAGGTCAAACTGTGGGTCAGGAAGTGGGTGTTATAGGTATGCAAATCTTTTGACACGTCACTTGTGGGAGAGCATAATGTAAGCTCAAAGTGTTTCAAGGGTGAATTACCAGCATTCTTTGAGGTACTGTGGATCATCATAAGCATACACAGGAATTAATGGTCTTTTATGGGAATTCACCTTTTAGAGTGAAGCAACAACTGTAACCCTGTGCCCTCCAATTATTACATTCAATTTGATCTGAATCAAAATCATAAAAAATATTTGTTCAAAATCATGAAATACTCAACAGCATGGATCACAAACTATTTCAAAACATTCATCATACAGATAACAACAACAACAGCTGCCCCTTACTGTCACTTCCACTCTATAGAAATTATTAATAATTAACCAGATTTGTCTGAAGCACAGCTGTCCATGAATAGGCTAAATATAAATGTTAAAATTTAAGACCACACTGTAGATGATATTTCTTTTTCAGTAGAAATAGAGAATATTTGTGGATATTCGTTGTTGGGGGACCAGGGAGACCTCACTGTGAGTCAATGCAGGTACATCTAAAAATATGCAAACCTGTATTGCACGTTGTACTCAATGTACTTGCTGAGTGAGACGTTTTAGGTGAGGTGGTGTTCAGTGGAATCAACCTTAAAGGTTGAATGTTTGGAAACTGCAATATGTGACTGCATATGTGTTGCTAGATGCTGCAGTTTGGGAAAATGTGTCAACTTGTCAAGACGTTGACACATGGCCAAAGGTTTTGGTTGTGTCTTACATCATGTTTTTCATGTCTTTCCGTGGTATTCTGAGGAACATTTATAAAGACTTTGAAGACGTTTCAAAGACTTTTATTGGCAAATATATCAGTCTGGTCTAAGTGCTCACATTGTTGACTCCTCTAATTCAAAACTTTGGCAATTTGTTCTGATATGGCGGATATCAATTACTTGGCCAAATCCTGACTGATATGATATGATACAGGACTCATGGTAGAGTTCACCTTTTCTTCTGCACTCAAATAAAATTCCAGATTTGGTTCATCTGGGATAGTGACCTCTGCTCTGGGCTGTCCAAGCTCACTGCTTCCTACAGAATTTCAGTCTGTCCTGGACCTTTTCTCATAAATAAGAGGTTTCTTTGCTGCCCTTTTCGATAGTAGATCATTCTCCAAAAGTCTTAACCCTAACTGTGCATGCTTTCACACCCACCAGCTGCCACTGATGAGCAAGCTCTGCCCCAGTGGTGGCACAATTCCTTCACTAAATCCACACAAAGAAATGGTCTTAGTACCTGGTTTAGACATCCTCAGGCTTTTTCTACCCATCTTGATAATTATGTAAATAGTTATTTTAGGTATGATATTTTTAGTAAGTTTCCTTGAACGTGAAACCATTTTGATGCAGGGAAATGATGACTGCATCCTTTGGAGGAAAACCTCTCTAACAGCAAAGTACAATGTCTTCTTGACCGCCTTGCTTTTGTTCTTAGTTTCTTCTTATTAGACTGTCAGAATGACATTGGTTTCAGTGGTTTTAAAAATATTGTCCACAACTGTACAAGAGTGAAAACAATGATTTGACAGGCGTAAAAACCAAACACCACATCACACTGAAAGCCGGATTAAATTAATTGCCTTTAACCTGCTAACCAGCATAAACATAGATGCATCTGCCTTGTGGCAGCTAAAAGTATGATGCTGGTTCCCTTCAGTGTATCTAGGATGGGTGAGGAAATGGACCAGTGAGAAAAAAAAATATGCTTGCTTTAACTCTCAGCTTTTAAAAATTATTAGTACACTATGCGAATTAACTTGGTGCAATGCAAATAGCTGTGTTTGTCCATTTAGAAGGATTCAAGCTTCTGAGATATATTTGGTTCACTGTTATCCTGCCTTTCTTCACTCTGTTTTTGGGCCCATCATTCTACTCGTGGTGATGTTTGCTCCGGGCTGGCTGACTGAACAGAGATCACAGTGGCAGCAGATGGTCCGAATGTAATTTAAACTTCTTTTTCTTGACTTTCTTTGTCTTATGTACTATTAAGCTCCTGGTTACTTCCATAAAAAGTATAAAAATAAATAAATCAAAACAAAGAAGAAAATTGCCCAGCTGGAGAGAGCTTCCAGCTGCTACGGCTGCATAATGCCTCTTTGCAATGGCAACACTTAAATGAAAATTAGTGAAAGCTGCAAACTTTCTTAAATCACTGCCACAGGCCTTCATTGACCTTTTAATGGAGGCCATCAAAAACATACGTAATTGCTGATTGTTAGATACTTAGCTCAGAAATACAAGTTTACATGTGAGTCTGAATGTTGAGGGAACATCAAGAAAATTCTTTTCCTCTCAAAATAATTCTCTCTATGTTTTGTAAAATATATCAAATAAAACAAAAAGGCAGGATAAGTTAACATTTCTAGCTACAGCATATCAATGATGTCCATTTTTATGACCTTTAAAGGCATTCCTGTTAACATCATAACCAGCATGACGATAAAATCAACCTGGATGAGATACATATGGAGAAAAAAAATAAAAATATTAGGAGTTAAATCAACCCTAAGTTCATTACTTAGCGACCAAAATGATATGAATCGAACTGAGTTTATGTTATCTACATAATAGACTTAGTTAAAAAAAGCAATAGGCCAGAGGGCAAGTTGGGTCATCAGAATAAATTGCTATTTTAAGCCTCCTACAAGACTAAAAATCTAATTCCACTAATTTCACATTCCTATGTTTCTATATTTCTACTAACAATCTGATTGTGCAAAATGTGTATAAAAACAAGGAATGTTGCTACATGAACGTCCTTTCAATTACTTTGCTGCTTTCTCAAATCTGTACAAATCGAGCACTAAATATTGACTATACTATTGTCAATAGTCACAAAAGGAGGAGAAACGTTGAAGGTCACCAGTTCCAAAGAATTGTCATATAGATATGGGAAAGCATGAACTTTTTCTTCTCATTTTGCGTCTATTGTCAATAGTATGTCTTACATTCTGTAGTTGGTTGGGATGGAGTTATATTGGTTGCAACCTGGAATCTATGATCTCTAAGGGTCTGAGCATTTCAGAGGTTACTATCTCTGATGCCTGAGTGCGATTTCAGTGCACACAAATGTGTCAACAGCAGTGACCGCAAAACGGTGTCTAACTGAAAACAGTAGTGAGATCTTTAACCAGGTCTTCTCTGTGACACCTGCCCTGTCTGGAGGTTCAGTCAATGAGCTCGTCAATAGCTTTAATGCTAAAATGTTAAATGTTATGGACACTATTGCTCCCATTAAGGTGAAGGTTATCTCTGGAAGGAAGAAGTCTCCATGGTGAAACTCCACTCCAAAATGGAAAAAGAAAGTGTCGGAAAGCTGAGCGCAGATGGAGAAAAATAAATCTCCAGGTTCATTATGATATCTATAAAGAGTAACTTCAATCTTATAATTTACAAGTAAGGAATGCAAGGAAGTCCTACTTTTCTGACATCATCACCAAAAAAAGTCATCGCTTTCGTGCCTTTTTTGGTACAGTTGACAGACTAACAAACCCTCCTGTGTCAGTGGCAGCTGAACTTCATTTCACCATGGCGTGCAATGACTTTGCCAAATTCTTCACAGATGAAATCTAAAATATTAGACAAGCAGTTGGTACGTCAACAGCAGGTTCGGGATATGTACTGTATCCATCAAAAACCAGTTTAAACACCATGACACAGTTTCATCCCATCACAGCAAAGACCTGGATGACATCTTCCATCAACTGAACTCCTCCTCTTCCTGTTTAGACGTCCTGCCAACAGATTTTTTCAAAAAGGTCCCAAAGATTTTGGAGTCAGACCTGTTATAGAATGTGAACTTTCCCTTATGTCAGGTGTGTTTCCAGAACCACTACACATGGCTATAATTAAACCTCTGCTGAAAAAGGACAAGCTTGACAAAACACAAATGGACAACTAGACCGATTTTAAATTTTCCATTTTAAGGTAAGACAATTGAAAAAGCAGTTTTTCAACAGCTTAATTACTTTTTAACACAACATAACTGCTGTGATGCCTTCCAGTCAGGTTTTAGACAGCACCGCAGCACTGAGACTGCTCTGACCAAAGTGTTTAATGACCTATGCTTGAAAAAATGTCAGTTTTAGTTTTGCTGGATCTCAGTGCTGCATTTAATACAGTTGACCAGAATACATTACTTAAATGACTGGAGAGATGGGCCGGTCTTTACGAAACTGTACTAATGTGGTTTAAAATGTATTTAGAGAACAGGAAATACTTTGTGTCAATAGGTAACTTTACATCTGGGCAGACAAGAATCACATGTGGAGTTCCCCAAGGTTCCATCCTGGGAGCTCTTCTGTTTAACATCTACATGCTTCTATTGGCACAGATTATAAAGAACAACAAAATTAACTACCACAGCTATGCAGATGACACGCAGATATGTGTAACAATGTCACCAGGAGACTGAGGCCTTGTACAAGCTCTTGGTAAATGCATTGAGCATTTACCAGACCTCAGACCTGGACTGATGTGGTCCACTTTTTTGGTCTTAGTGAGGACTGGAGCAGTAGAGTTCTGAATGAGCTGCAGTTGTCTAATTAATTTTTTAGGTGGACCTGTAAAGATGCTGCTGCAATAATCAAGTCTACTGAAGATGAATGCATAGACTAGTTTTTCCAGGTCCCACAGAGACATCAGATCTTTTAACCTTGATACATTTTTGAGGTGATAGTAGGCTGACTTTATGTTTAGGACCAAAATACATCAGTGACCTGCTGACCCAATATGAACCTTTATTTAAATAATAAATAAAATGACCTGGTAAGAGTAAAACTGAACTTTTGGGCACAAATCCATTGTGTTGTAGAACACGGTCCCCAGTCAAGCACGGTGGTGGCAGGATCATGTTATGGTAATGTTTGTCAGTGGGACAGTCTAGTAAATTGATCAACATTGAACAGATGGTGTATTGAATGGAATGATGTCATAGATTTTTCCAAGTCTGCAAATGTATCTGACAGTTGTCTAACATGATGTATCATGTCTTTAAACTTTGCTTTATATGAGCAACGCTCACTTTACTCATACTTTGTGTGAGGGATGATGAAGTTTAGAACTGATAATTCTTAAAATTTTTTATTTAAAAAAATTAAACATTTTGGACATTTTAGCAGTATGTCATAGGACCAGTGGACACAAATAAGACAAAAATGCACATACGACCGATGCACACACACACACACTTTCAATTTAGAATCACTATTCAGCTTGATGTGCGTTTGTGTTTTTGATCTGTTGGAGGAAACTACGTAGAGGAAACCAATACATGCATAAAAGCGGAAATTAGATAACATAACTAAATATATTTAGTGTCACCTGTTTATGGGACAAAATGATGAAACTCTTTAAATGCAGTATAATTCCACCACATGATTCACATGATTTATGCCATTGTAATGTTAACTTTTCATGAGTCATTTGTGTGAGAAACCCTGATAATATTTTTTAGTTTTGTTCTTGATTGATGCCCTTCAAGACACAACCATGATTTAAAAAGAAAAAAAAAAATTGTTGAAGCCCACAAAAATCAAGAACAAACTCCTGTCAGCGGGGGCATTGTCCTTGAAGGTACCAACGAGCATGAGAAAGTCCTGTTCAGGAGCCCAGCCATGCACTGCTGCCTTTCAGTTGCCAAATTAAAGAAAGCCAGGATTTCCTAATGCCCAGAATGGAGAGCTCTCAACAGATTGATCTGCAACAAGGGACTGTCCATTCTTTAGGAATGAGCTTTACACAGACAGAGAAAGAAAACATTTTTTTGAGAGAGTGAGCAGTTTGAGAGGCCGCATTTGATTTTCAGAACAAGTTTGCACCCATCAGGTAAGGACATCAATCTGCAAATTTGTCTGTCTGCCAGATATACCTCACAATGGACCCCTTCTGTCTGGACGTCAGCATGGGTAAGTCAAACACAGGTTATCATTTAACAATGTGCAGTAGATTTGCTCCAGAGGATTTGTTTTACTGTGTACAGCTGTGCTTGTTATATCAATTTTCTCTTATTGTCAGCATCAGTTCACAAATGACCTTTTTACACATAAAAATAAAGATTCTTCTGACTTTCTTATATGGTCTTCAATGAGTTAACAGATGCTTGCATGAAATTGAACCTCTTGTTTGATTTAAAAACATAGAGCCTGTGGATGATCTCAAATCAAAATTCCTTTGTCTATGAAATACTTATTTCCAGTATTTCCAGAACCTTAAGTTAATTATATTTGGCCACATATATTTATCAACATGTGGAAGCATATACAGTCTCAGAATTTCAAATCTAAACGTCTGCAACTACTGAAGATCTGCACATTATTTCCATTTGTTTGAAATGTCTGAATTCAGGCCACATATGAAAGGTCTTTAGCCAACTGTTAATCTTGACTGGGTTTAATTTCAAACATCTAAGAACAATGCAAACTATGTAAAATGAACCAATAAAAAAGAACACTTGCCGCATGCAATGTTGAACAATAACTGCGGCGCAGAATTAGGTGGTCTCGGGAACCTCATACTCGCTCGTCATGTGGGACTGAAGATTATTGATTTTGCAAGTGTGTGTCTGTAATGTGTGCAATTGTGTGTCTCACTGTGAGCGAGTGTGTATTTTAAGAGGGATCTGGCACATAGCCCTGGAATGCGAGCAGTCGATGTTGTAACAGCTATGGCAGCTTTAATGGTAGGCTAGACTGCACACATGCATACACACACGCACACAAAATATCATGAGTGCACACGAGATTGCCTCATGCATACAGGGCCTCTGGAGACAGTTTGTACTGTAGACCACAGGTCACTTTCTGCCGGAGCTCTCGTCCACTATAGATTGGAAGTGATGCACCCAATGTGCTGCAGCTAAAACCTGTTGAGCTTTATCGCCGTTAATTTCCATCTTCATCCCTGTTTTCATTTCCATTCCTGTCACTATTGCTGCAGCTTTATTTTTTTATTCCCACTTGTGAAAATAGTGATCTTATATAATCAGAAAGGTTTTAGCCATTGATCAGCCAAAGTTCTGCTTACTAAACGTCAAACTCAATCTTGGTGAAAAGAGCAAATAACGGGGAGAGTTTAACTGTGGCTCGATGGACCCTGAAGGGAAAGAAATGGTGCAAGTTTTGAAAGTGAAGGGTCTGACAACGTTTGGTGAGGTGGTCCTCAGAATGACAGTTTGATCAACTTATAAATCATTTAGGAATAAAGCTCCCTTGGATTTGTTTGGCCTTGTATTGGTCTTTTTGGTGATTGATATGTCTAAGTACCATAACTTTTCCCAAATGAGTTAAACTGATTTAGGAAATGAGGAAAGGAGTTTTGTTTTTAATGGTCTTCAGTTGTGCTCTTGCATGGTCACATCTTTCCAAAAGGTGATAAAGTTCAGATGTGTAATGGATGTAGCTTTCCTGCACACACTCTGACAGTGTTTCTTAAGCTGGGCTTTTGTTTCAAAACCTTTTGGATAGTCGCACACATTCACATTCCAAGTTATAAATCACAGCCTTTGTGCAAGAAGTGCTGCAAGAACTTGTAACATTTGCAAAATATCCCTGTTAGAAACTTCATGTGATGAGAGAAAGATAAATGCAGCCTAGCACATAAAAGGTGTCTGAAAACGCCAAACATCTGGAATCTGTGTAATATCTTTATTACTCTGAGTCACTTTTCCTAATATTGCTGTAAACACAATGTTCAAAGAGGAAAGATTAAAAAAAAGAAAAAAAATGTGTGTCACAAAATGCACAAATACTGTATTTGCTCTTTGATTTCTCTCCCTGCATTCGTCTGTGCCTTTTCTGGCTAAGACTGAGAGCGAATGAGGGGTGTGTTGCACTAACACACTCTGTCAGGAGGCTGTGAGGTATTGATCGCAGGAGTGTATGAAGATGATCGGCTTTGACAGCCCACTGTGTGGACCTGAGCTGAGTCAGACAGGAGACTGCTTCGTCTTCTATCTCTTAGGGCCCAGGGTCACGTTGGTGAATGACTGCAAAGCTCTGCGCGCATGAATGCTCTCGGACACAGGCTGTGAGGCTGCAAGGAGAAGGGAGCGGAGACGAAACATGGCTCCAGTGTTAAACATTCAAATAAGTGGGTCGGCTAAAGGTTGACTTCGCAGCCTGACTTTCAGTGGCAATCATTATTTAACGGTCTCATGCTGCAACATATCAATTTGTAACACTTATACCTTTAATCATGCCAAGTGTGCTTTGTTTGATCAGCCAAACATATTTCAGCTTCACCATAAGATTAAACATAGGCTACGGCCATATTAATACATTTTCATTTCAAAATGTAAAAGTAAAAACTTGTTTACACCTGGAGTCCATGTGACTCATCTAATCTTATGCAGAGCGGTGTTCAGTTTCAAATGCAGCCGTACAGGTCTAATGCAGATAGGCTAAACTTTCAACATTTCGTAAAAAATGACATAGTAGCACCGAATCACTTCATGATTTGCTCCTCAAGGTCTCTGCATGTCTTTCCCTGCCTTGCTTTATTTGTCTATATCATGTGACCAAATGTTCCTTAACGATGGTGTAAATGACAATGCAGCAATATGGAGCTGGAACAGCGAGCTCTGCTGTCTTCAGGATCAGCTGTTATGCAGCCAAAGTCTGTGTTTAATAGCGCTGCAACTGCCTACATACATAGGGAAGCTATTATGGCCTATTATAAGAGCAATCTGCATCAAAGGTTATTCCCATCATAGTTCTCAGTCTGTTTTTACTCATGCATGCATGCCCAGTAAGTATAGAGTGACATGTGATATGCGTTTATGCCGGTGTAATATGAACAAGGAGCAGAAACACTAATGTGGATGGAGATCTGTGTCGTTTCAAAACAGAAATCTAAAACAAATGCAGACTAGTGTTTATGTCGCCATAGTCAGACAGTATTGCAACTGTGTCTATAGATGCTACAACCCGTAGCCAAAGTCAGGCCTGAATCCAAATGAAGTCCATACAGAAATACACAAATATTTTTCTCACTGGCATTGAAAATGACCACTCATTTCTACAGTTCAGTTTCCCCTGAGAAAGACTGAGCACATTAAAGCTTACGTGTTCACGTGAAAGAAAACCTAAAAGATTTATGACTTTTCTATGACTTGTCCATCCTCTTTTCTCTGATATCACACTGCTCTTCTATCGCAGAAGGGCTGTCATATTTTAACCTGCCACTTCTAGTAACTCTTGCTTATTTTCTTTTCCACGTTGATGACGTCATAACCACAAACAAAAGTGGGGAAAATCCCAGCTTGAATCTGATGTCACCTCTCTTGTCTGGTTTCTTTTCTATTTGTAAAGAGCATTGTTCCACATAGTCTATCTGTAATGATGGCAACCAATTATTTCTGATAGCATCTTCCCCAGACAATATAAATAAAACTATCATAAGTTGTTTTTCCTAAATGAAAAAAAAGAAAAGAAAATTACAGCTGTCAATCAAGGTGATTTTTTAATTGCGATCAATTGAAAGATTTTCATAGTTAACCCGTGATTAATCGCAATTAATCACACAAATAATATTTTTAATGTTCTATTTACCTTAAGAAGATATTTTTCAAATTACAATAATACAGGAGCAGACAATTATCCTTGCTTTAAACAAGTGATTGTTGTTGACACAAGATGTCTAAAATGTTTTTTTTAACCACATCAGGTGAATTTATATAAAGAAATACATTTATTTATAATATAAGGTGTAGCCTTTTGATTGACAGGCAGCTCAGTCAATGCCTAGTCATTATCACTTTGTAAATGGCAGTTCATACCAACCCTGTGTCAGCTAAGTGATGCGGTAATTTCTGATTTTGCCACCAACACATCGAAGCGAGATATTCTGCTGTAAACGTCCGTTGGACATGGGAGCTCTGCAGCTCCTCTGATGTGGGTCAGTTAAAGAGCTAACTTTGATCGACATATGGTGGGCATTTCCAACCGTTTCAAGAGCAACTAGAGGTGCACTGTATGATGGAAAAGCAATATATTATCTATTCTTTTTTATTTAGAAAGAGAGTACTTCAAAACTGCTCTTCAAAACCAATGTTACATGTAAGCGCCACTTCGTCTATTACAGCAGCATCCCTTCTTGGTTTTCCAGACTACAGGTTGGGCCGAGGGTCATATTTTCCAAAACATGCATGTGTTAATCTTGTGTTAAAAGAAATAGTGGCATGAGACAGAAATTGCATTAACGTGTTATTAACCCATTAACTTTGACAGCCCTAATAAAAATATGATTTTGGTAATTATTCTTGGTGAGAGAAAACAGAGTTTAGAACATATTGATGTTTTACATCAGCGGAGACTGTTGTCTGCGTTTAGACCAGACAAAAGAAATTCTCTGCCAGTGACGGGTCTTCAAGGCCAGTTGTTTTGATGGCAGAACTGGACCTGGAACTGATGCTTGACAAAAAAGAGAGAAGTTGGCCCAGAATCATAGAATTGTAATCATTTTTATATACAAGTATCAATTCAGTATGTTTGACAAGTCAAGAGTGCAAGAGTATGAGACAGTTTCAACCCAGCATGTTAACTACAGTAACAAATTACCATTGATCCATCCATCTATTATCTATACCTGCTTTTATCCTATACGTGATCATGGGGGTGTGTTTGAGCCCACTGGACCATTTTCTTAAAGGGAAAGGTGAAAATGTGACAGTAGTGAGCAAGCTTATTTTTATTTTTTTATCAGAACTTGATGGAGTCACTCCAGAGCAGGAATAACAGATTATGCACATTCTTAGGGCTCTGAGTGGAGAGAACCTGCATAGAACATGATGTTCCTAAGACAAGATCGGAATTGAGAATCTCCAAGCACTACTGCTACACATAGTTATCAGTTGTAATTTAAACATTAACCTACTAAACGAAAGTTTAAGTATAAGATCATAAACTGTACATGGCTAAAAAGGAAAAACATAATAGGTTCTCTTAAAACCCATTTAACAGTAGAGAAACCAACTGTTTGCCTGAAGAACATGGTTAGTCTTAACTTGTTTCAAATATATAAACTGAGATTGAATCAGCTTAAAGAAAACATAGGTATCAGACAGTTCAATGTTATTTATGTTAGTGCTGTTTAGTTAGTGCTGTCAGGTTTTACCTGAGATGATCTCAAATGCCCACAAAAGGAGTGTCTAACTAGCTTTCTTAGGTGAAAACAATCAAATTAATGGCTGATATGTAAAACCTCCAATCCGAACAATGCACTCTCCTGAGAGAGCAAAATAAAAACTTGCTTTTCTCAAGCAATTATAGTTTTTATGGATACCCAATAAATGTTACTCAGTTCTTGGACAAGATTACTATACTATGTGTTAACAAGACGGACTAGGTGTTATTGAGTTGCAAAATGAAGATTAGAAGATTTTACCTCAATTTTTCTTTTTTATCACTTTGCAGATAGGAGCTTTTGTGTTTTGGCCAATAAGTTGGAAGTAGTCCCAGATAGTGAAAAGATGTTAATTCAATGTTGAATTATGGGCAAAAAGGTTGATTTTTGGTAAGGTCGACGACTGATGTTGGCTCAACTGTCAAACAATCATCCAATTCTAGTGGTCAAATTTTAATCATTGAAATGCCAACATCTAATCAATGTTGAATCAGCTGCTTCTGACTGTCCCCCGGAATTTAATTCCTAAATAAAGTTTTATATTAATGCAGTGTTGTCATTTTTAAGACTGTGTTCACACATTTTTGGAAATATGGTCATGTAAGATCATTTTGACAACCTAATACCAACAACCTAATACCCATCGTCTGCCAATAATATTGTGTTTACAGCAGTACTAAATGAAGGAACTTGTAATGGTATGTTACGATGTAGACCTATCAGCAAAAAACTCATTGGTGAAAAACGAAACTTTTCTAATGTGCTTCACATAGAAAATGCCTTTAGAAAAGTTAAATGTTTTAATGTTAAATGTACATGAATCAATATTGATTCCTTAACTTTGATTTAATATGAAATCAAGCCAAATGTACATGTAGATCCAAATTTAGATGACGTTGATTCTACATAAGTCATCAACCAGTTTTAGTATAATTTAAATGTCAGGCTTCAACATGGATTCAATATTTCTGCCTAACCATATTTCAACGTTGATTCACTCATATTTTGCTATCTGGGGTGGTAGAATTACACTCATAACATGCATGACACCTAAATTCTTCTCCCAGCTGCCCCAGTGGTTTTTACAACGTATTTTGTTTTGAAATCCACTTTTGTTTCAGCCAGTGAATGTTTAGTTTTAGGCACATACATGACTTTAGGTGACTTTAGGACAGTTAGGTGCTTAAAGGCTTCATGGATAGAGTTTGGAAAAGTTCATAACTTGGTTTAAGATAGATCTTTTCACAGTCTTTACAATAATGTAGACATCTTTATGACTGACATTTAATTAGGAGTTCCACCTCACTGTGAAACACAAAAACATGGTCCTGTTGTGAAAGGAACTCCCAGCTTTTAATAAATTACTTTGAAAGCCATGCTGGTTGTCATGAAAATGAAATTCTGAGCTTGTGTCCATTTGAACAAATATAAATTATTATTTTATCATACCTACTCTGAGATTGAATGAGACCTAGCTATATTGTGCCTTAATTCAACTTTTCTTTTCTTAATAATCAATTCTTTTTTTTCCTTAGCTAATTATTATTATTTTAGCTTTTGTATAACTGATGAGCAGCACGGTGGCTTAGTGGTTAGCACTGTTTCCTCACAGCAAGCACGTTCCTGGTTCGATTCCCGGCCTGGTGGGTCTTTCTGTGTGGAGTTTGCATGTTCTCCCCGTGCTTGCGTGGGTTCCCTCCGGGTACTCCGGCTTCCTCCCACAGTCCAAAAACATGCAGGGTAGGTTAATTGATCTTTCTAAATTCTCCCTAGGTGTGAATGTGAGTGTGATTGGTTGGTTGTATGTGGCCCTGGGTGGACTGGCGACCTGTCCAGGGTGTACCCCTGCCTTTCGCCTACTATGCGTCGGGATAGGCTCCGACAGACCCCCAGATGGATGGATATAACTGATGATATTGCAAGATTTTACAGAATCAGCCAGTGCAACTTTTTTTCTAGAGATAGGATTGTAAGAAACTTCCAAGACGGATTTGCAATATGCACAAACAAGTGTCATATACGAAAGATGGAAGTTTTTCCATCAGAGATTGGCTAAATTTGGGTCGTTCATTATATTTCAAGTTTAAGGCTGACATTGTAAACATGTGCTCTGCTCTCTGGACATACTGGGTTTTATGAGATTTCTGTTCCTTCTGAGTTATTTATGTAGAAATAAATGAAAAGCAAACCTTCTGACAAAGGGGGATCAGTGCCGGCCTGCAGTGAGTAATTTCAGAATTTGTACCATCCCGGGCTCAAACTAATGAGCTGGACTGAATAAAAGCTTTCATCAAATCCACTTTAAACACCGTTAGCAGCGCTTCACCCTGTAGGAGGCAGTCGGCATGGCTGATTTCACAATGACCTCCAAATGTGTTTTGTATTAATTCCACCTCACAGTTCCATTTTTTTTTTTATCCTTTTTTATGTCACCGGCCTGATTTCATAAAACATGTCCTCCTAACGGTATTGTTTGAAGATCAGAGGGTGGGTGTGCAGTAGCGAATACTTTGCAAAATGGTGATAAAAGAAAAAAAAATGCGCAATCAATTTCAAATGTATTTTTCAAGATTTGTGTCTGATTAAGTAAGAATTATTGAATACCCTTTAACATGTCCACATCATGTGCAAACAGGCTCAGTGTGGTAATAGCACCAGTTTCAGTGTTTTGCTTTGTTTCAACCTGAGTGCAAAACAGCACGTGAACGAGCCACGTTGGTCCGCAGCCCAGAGTTTCAAAAACTGCACAATAATTATATGTTTCTGACTCACTTGCCTCTCTAAATAAGGAAACACAACTTACATCTTGCAACACATAGACTTGGCGATGCACCGTGTGATAACATTAACAAATGGTCTCACATGACAGTGTAGATGTTAAAAGCTGTTGATTTGGCCATAAATACTTAAACAGAGTTAAGAGAGAGATCCCACTTAGACACCCCTTCCACACAATGTTTTCTACTGTCCTTTCACTTTTCCACTTCCTTCTTTATTGCAAATGTTCTCAGTCATAAGATAAAAACACATGGTTAGGATTTTAATTATTGGCATGGTTTGGTGCAGATAAGACAAAACTACACGGTTTTGATTAGTAACATATACATGGTTTGGGGTAACTTATCATTGCTGTTCTGGGGCACTTTTCATGTTACATTGACACTGTCCCACACAAAATGTCAATAGATAGGAATTACCATGCCATGATTTATAACTTTTAAATGAATATTGTTGCATTTTAGAGAAAGATGAAAGAAGATGCAAATTATATTATGCAATTTACAGTGAAACCAGGTTAACATTTAACATGTAGAAACAGTAGTGAACATTTCTGCTCACCTGATGGGGGAAGATATCTGATTTGAAAGTATTTAGTTGTGGAAAAAATGACTTTGACATGAGTTTTAATGCTAAATTATATATATTTTTTTTAAAGTTAATCACAGTTACTACAAATCATTTGTGAATATATATCAATGTATCAAATTTTGTTGCACAGAATTGCTGCTGATTTGGTTGAAAAGGTTTTATTGAATAAGTGAAAGTTAAAAAAAAAAGTGCTTGATGAACAGCAAATGTAGGGACTACACCAAGGTCTATTGTCATTAAATAAATGTTTGTGCAAAATTTCAAGTCAATCCACACAATTTTAACACTTTGTAATAAAGCTTATGGAAATCTTACAGAGGAAGCAGCAACAGCAGGATGCACGGTTTGGTGACGTTAAAAGTATATATATTTTTTAAATGTCATGACTGTGAAATAGGAGATATTTTACTAGCTATGAATAGCATTCTTTACCAGTAATTATTATAGTCAATCTTCATATAAAAATACATTTGAAGAGAGATCATCGTCATCATAAATGGATTTTATTAAGCTCTGTAAACATTTAGGTGGAGAAAAGTAGGCCCAGTGGTAACATACAGAATTGTTTCTGGTGCATAATACATGTAAAAAATTCATGATTGTAACAAAGTTTTTCAGCTAATACAAAGTTGTGAGATTCCTGGTTATTGTCTAAATTTTTTAAATTGATTATTTTAAGCAGACTGAGCCTGAATATGGGTTGTCTAGCCGATGATTTATATCCCTGCTTTTAGAAGTTGCCAGTCCATCATAGAGCCACACGAAGACAAACAACAAGAGCCACTCAAACCCACTCCTATTTTGCTTTTAAGATAAATATGTCTGTAAAGATGATCACTTAATTAGAGTAACTCTCTGGGTTGTATTGATCAATTAAGAGCCATCCCAGCTGTGGCAAAACATATTAACACATAATTCTGTTGAAACCACGGTCTAATGTACTATACACCTGGACCGGCTGTAATTTGACAATTCACCTTGACATCTGAATTTAGTTCTGCTCATTCACCCCAGATAAGGAAAGTTTGTGTTTTACTGCTATTTATAGACATTGACCCTGGAAGTGATGTCAAGGCCTCCCATTTTATTAAGTTATTGCCTTTTATTCATCATTAAATTTGAATACTGAATATTGAATTTATGAATTAGATTTCAGTGACTACACGTTACATTTTGAGAAATGACAAGAACGGAAAATGGTGTATTGGCCTATGTTTCAAGTTGCCGCGGTAACAGTATTAACGGTAAATAACCAGAGCCTAAAGGTTTTGAGCTGTCAGAGAAGCTTTGAGCTTGATGAAAGATTAAAAAATAAAAAAATGTTTTGCTGCATGATGCAGCTTCACGTGTCTTCATCTTATTGTCGTTCTTCTCCTAATCTGGACTTTTTGGCTGTTTCTCAATTTCCAAGAACACGAGTACACACGAGAACGCATATTGAGAAACAGCCCTTTTCTCAAAAGTCTCAGTGTGAAGCTTAATTCGTAGATTTTTTTTTCTATAAGTTTATCATCTGAAAAATATCGACACTTACATTATGTAGACTGGATGTAGGTTGAAGTTGTAATATAATATAATGCTATAAAATTACTTCGGGAAAGCTGAAAAGGTGACAAGAAGATTCTTCTTTAAAAGATTCCAGCACGCAAATTACCGAATTACTGACATGCATTTGGGCAGGATTAAAATGATCCCGTGACCTCTGTGTTAGGTGATTTACAGTAGAACTTTTACTTTACAAATTACAGACATGGCACATTCGGACGGGATTAAAATGACAGATGTCCTCCGTGGTTATTACAAATCACCCCAGGTCCCCAGATAATTTTATTCCCGAATGCGAATGGAGCATTAGAGGAAGAGGGACCCCTTCTCATGGACTGAATGATTATAAGCAGTCGCAGCAAGTTGAGCTGAGAAAAAAAGAATATTACTTCAAACTGGCAGCAATCAATAGCAGTAATGGCCGTGAAGTGAAGTGAAGGACAGGCAATAAGCCTGTGAATGGGGGATGTTTATTAGCTGATTTATTGACTCTGTCCTTTTGTCTTTTGGTATTTTTATTGGAATGGTAACAAATGACATATTATCCTTGGTGTTATGATTGTCATTTATATCCAGCTGACAAGCAAGGTTGCTGGTTACCAATGGGCTAAATAAATTCTATATACATGCCCAACAATAGACAGGCTGACTGTTAATATAACATTATCATTTGTATGCGCTGCAAATTTGAAACTCCATCATCTGCATGTAACAGTTATTTTAAAGTGGTGACATCTTAGATAGCGTTTTAACGAGACATCATCGCTGATTCTGTTTCTAGCACCAACTAAGACAAATGTTACTTGTTTAAAGAAGTACTGACAAACCAGAGCTTGTTTTCCCCATTTCACAGAATGATGGGTCGGTGCAGCAACCCTGCATAAGCACTGACACAACCGTAAGGAGGTACAAGTGGCTCACGCTCAAGACCCCGTCTTTCCTCGAATGAACATAGATTTTGTCCATGCAGTCACTGAGCCTAATCAGATTTTCTGCTGTCCAACATGCCTCAGCAGCATGCAAATTTCGCTGCCTGTGGAAATACGATATCATACACACACATTGTACAAACCAACTCTAACATGTGGGAAGTGCACTTTCACCATTTGTAGTCAGGTCTCAGCAGTGATGTACAGGGTAGATGAAGAGGTGTAAAGCCTTGCAAGATGGAGCAAGACATACAAAAGAGTTATAGGAGCTGTTTGAAGTAGAAAACGTAACACTGAACAAGTCCCATAGAGACTCATTGTATTCCCAGTGAGCTTTGGGGTAATTAGTCACTGCTCATTAATGACTGTATGTCCCACATGGCGTGCCCCAGCTGCCGCTGTACCACTTATCCAATCTTTGTTTGATTTAGTATGTAGATGTAGGGGCAGAGACTTACAGCAGCTAAATTAAAGCACAATCCATAACCAAAAAACAGAAACAAAAAGAGAAGATTTGTTTAACAATAAAATGTTTTTGTTCTTGAAGTTTTTCAATCGCAAGCAAGAAGCAAGAACGGTTACAGTACATTCAAGACAGTCAGATTAAATTTTAACTTAGTATTTGCACTGCAAACACTATGAGGGGTTTCCGATTGTGAAATGGTTTATGAAGTTATCTCTTACATACATGCAATGAAATTAGGACAGATTTGACAGTCCTCATTTGCAGGTGAGAGGTAAAAAATTCATATTATGTCCATTTTCCTGAAGTCCTATTGAAACATCTGAGTCATGCTTTGAGCAAAATACCAGACGTATGATACAACAGCTTCTTTTTCCAACCATGTCTTTGCAGATTATGCAACACAAAATAACAATAACGAGGACTTCTAACATTACTCGAGCATTAGCAATCACAATTTCACCGAATGCAACCTTTTGTGGAACAATTATAGGATTTCAAACAGAATGTACAAAGCGGGGATGTGACATTTTAATGGTCTTCTTCTTAACTATGACAGTACTTACTTCTTTTAATTGTCTGACAGAGTTATAGCCTCTTTTCTAAATCCTGCAGGGCTTTTTTCCCCCCATTTCATTTGCAGAAAGCACCATGTAGGATCACTCTTGTTACGTAAAACAGTCCAAGGTCGTTTAGTAAAGGAGTCAACTCTCTATTCAGTCTCACGGACCCTTGCTGCCTTTCCTTTTGCTGATGCTGGGACACGTGATCTGCTCGAGATCTTCCCCCGGCGCTCTCAGGTGGTATGCCCGTGTGGATCCATTTACCATTCATGCAGATGCCACGGGAGGCTGAAGCCCTCTTAAAAAAAAAATCCACATCAAGCTATGGTTACAAACTGCAAAGTCAGTGGAGGGAAGGCAGAGCTTAGGGCCAGGGGGTGCTGCAGATCTCCTGCTTTGGGTTCAAAGAGAGGTTCCCAACAGCTGTGGCTCTCAGGGGAGGTTCAGAGGGAGGTTTGGGCAGAAAGAAGAGGGGGTTGGAGGGTCACACAGCAATTCAATCTAACCTCAAAAACCAAGTTGCTTTGTTTTACTTTACTTCTACATTTTTTTGAGAGAAATATATACTGCTTAGATTTCATCACCAGAGAAATAAAGTTTGCCAATTTCTCATGCTTTCCCCAGGACCCCAATTATTTACGACACAAACCTGTTAACTTAAAGAGCATTCATATGTTGTAACAAGTACAACGTAGAGTATGTACATATTTAGAGTCCAGCTGTTCAATTAAGCTCACGGCTAGGTAAAATGATGTATGTAACCATGTCTTGCATGGTGGTCACCACAACGGAGAGCTTTTCAGATGCTGTTATCAAGCGTGTGCATGGGTTCAGGTGATTTAGTTCCACATTTGCCACTCTGGTGGACATCAAAGAGTCATCTCACATCCATTCGATTGAGGTCAACTCCTCACAGGTACTATGAAACCACTGTGCGGCTGGCTCTTGGCGTCTGACGATTTCTTCTACCCTCTCAGTTTTAACAGACAAGGTAAATCAGCATCAGAGGGGAGTAAGTGCACATAATGGCTTTATTGAATTAAATCCAAGCACGGTATTAAAAAAAAGAAAAATGCTTTTCAAGTGTTAGGAGGACCTCTAATAAATGTATTTCCTTTGCTTTGATCAGTGACTGATCCAAAAGTCCATCTTTAGATGGAGTAAAACTGTAGTACATGTGTATCTGACTTTTCAATCACCCTGCCTATTCTTGTCTCCTCTAGTTAGAATGTTCCAGTAACTCGACACTATATAAATATTTGTCCGACATAACTGCAGGCCTATTCAGCTGATCCTGTGGCTTCAGCTCAGGCACAATAGCCCCTTATCCCAAGCAAGAAACCCTACACTCACGTCCCTGCTCATTATTGATGGCCTAGTAAGTGTTATAGTTACAAACCAATTACTCTACCATTAATGTTAGATGAGCTGCTCTACAAGTACAGCTTGATGCTTATCAGTTTCCCTCTGTGGTTCCCGTTTTACTTTCACTAAACTGCACAGCTTCTCCCACACATGGTTTCAGTCTCTAATAAGTGGGAGGTGAGAATGACAGCTGGCAGTCTTGGCTATATCTGAGGAGAAATTTCTCCCCAGTTCAAAAGGTAAAGAAGTCAAAAGGTGAGCAACATGTCCTCATTGTGGCTTTAGGAAATCTGGTGAACCGGTAAGGTGATATCAAGCCACCGAAGAGGAGAAATAGGGAGGGGGTGAGGGGGGTAAGGAACAGTAACGAGGTGTAGGGATCGAATGAGTAGTGCTGCCACCTCCACGTGTGGTTTTCACAGAAACTGTGCATCTCCAGGTCACTGAAAGGTCCTACCTTTCAGTGATAGACGCATACTCTCACAAACAACCATTTTGTTTTCCCCAGATGTGTGCTGGGTCAGGAGTGCCAGACAGGTAGCTACTTTATGTGGAGGAGGGAGATGGGGAAACAGTTCACGCATCAGGTCGACACCTTTTACATCCCCGTCAACAGCATCTGCTGAGAGATCTACTAAGGAAACTCTTCAGAACCATTTATCGCTCTAAGAAACCATTTAAAGTGGTCATATTTTGCTTTTCTGGGTTTTGTGACATGACCACCGTCTTTCAATGAAAAATTGTCAACTCAGACATGACTGGAGGATGAAAAAAACAAGCTAAACGGTGTTTATACCCACAAAATCCCTGGTTTTCACAGTGCACGGTAGTTCACTCAGTCTGCAAACATGTATGAAATTACTTAAGCTTTTCTGATCATGATGTAAGCAGGAAATGATGAAAATCCAGCATTGATAATATGTTGGAAACGTGCGTGTGACAAGCAGTATGATTGTTGCGCATTTACGCGCCATTTTATCTGCCAAACAAGCAAGTTTCCAGGAATTTTAATGGGTTGGAAAACACTTGAGCCAAAACTCCACTTTTTCAAGAACAGCCTCTTCTTGGGATTCTTGCTGTTGCTGTCCATAAATAATTACAGACTCCATAAATGATGCTTGGTACAAAACTACTTTAGTGGTACCAGAGATTAAAAGGCAAACACAGCTGAAGTTGTCTTTTCTGTCACAGAAAGTAAAGACACAGTAAAGACATTTTGACATGTGCTGTGCAGACCTTGACCTATCTTAGGGGCGCTATATATGAGAACATGAGATATATATCAAATGAATCTTGAACCAGTTCCCTGGTTTTGATTTAGAGAATCAAGTGAGGACTCCGTCTGGATTTCAAAAACAGACTAGGACAGACAGGCTTTCTCTTTCTGTATGACACACACCACACACCCTCACACACATGCATATCTAAAAGTCTGTAGGTGGCGGGACTGAAGCCATGTATCAGCAGCTTTGCAGAGGAGTTTGTCCTTAAGAATATGATCAAAAAGGAAGCAGGCATTTCCTCCTTAAGAGGGATGTTTTCCGTTGCACGTCCTGTCTGATTAGTGAGACCAGAGCCTCTTCCCTTGAACTCCACCACTAGATGATTTCTTGGTGCACATTTAGAGTTACATTTCAGGTTATACAACATGTTATGTGTACAAATGCTCTCCTTCACATTCAGTGCATACCAACCTTCAATAGATTTTCAAGTGTGGCATCTCGTCTAACCAAATTACCTAAATTGTAAAATAAAATTCCAAGCAATTAAAACAGAAAAAAATGCATCAATCAGTAATGCCTTCATTGTTTCACTATTTATCATGGCCTTGACCAAAGTGAGACTTTGAGAAGGAGCTATATAGGTGCAGACAATCACGATCCCCCCTCGCCTCCTCTGGTGTCCATCTGGGGGATGTTGAGGAGGAGATGTTTTATCTGAGTGTCCAGCGAAAGTGGGGGAAGAGTGGCTGGCTGAAGTTTATGGAGATTTATGGCTCCTTCCCTAGACCTTAATTGCCTCCTCCTCTGTGGGTAGTCCTGGGAGGCCCGTGGTGAACAGTATCCAGCACTGGGGCTCCTGCAGGTGGGCCCAGCAAAACGCCATTTACTGAGACTTGTTATGGAGACAAATGGTGTCACAGAGCACTCCACAACCAGACAACAAACAAAAGTGTGGAAGAAAAAGCGGAAGGGCAGTTGCTTACTCAAAGGACTCAGGACTTCAACTTGGCCTCAAAGGCTGGAAAGATTTATGGGAACCTTGGCTTTGCTTTACTGGTACCAATTAAATATCTATCATTGTGGAGAGCTGTGATAAAATTTTGACATAAAAAACATTTGACCTTGATCTCAGGGCATTCATTTTGTGATGGATGTCCCAGAGACAGAATTTCCTTTGTTTTTCTCTTCTTTTTCCTCAGTCAGGTAAACAACAGCATTGGCAAGCGATAAAAGCTTTGTTATATTAATCAATATTTTGTAGACAACATGAAACAGACTGATATGTATGAAGGTATTTCAAATTTCACAAAGGACCAAAGAAAGAGTGGATTTCTTTTTTTCTCCATTATTCATTCAACGCTTCAACTGCTTTTTTAATGTAGCTTCTGCTTTTGTGTGTTATTATGCTCTATATATATTCTTTTTTTCAATATTTCCAGTTGTGAAAGTTGGGACTGACCACAGAACAGTAGATTAATGGAAAAACAAAGCAGAAAATGCAACAGATTGTTTACACCACAGTGGACAGTCGGCTAAGATTTTTATTGATGTCTTTTTGTCATGGCTGAGGTCACTTTTGTAAGTTAAATCAATAGAAAGATGGGATTCACCCAGTTTCACTTGGTTAGTCAATACGATACTCAGTTACAGCCAACATGCTGGAGTTGACAGATTTATTTTTTATTTTCTATCAAGGTGTTGTAGTCCCACAACATGTAATGTTGTTTCTATGGGTCCAAACTTCTGTGAAGTAGGAAGTTCAATGAAAGACTAGCTTTATCTTTTCAGATGATTTTGTATCAGTGGTCGCAATATGACTGTTAATGTATTATTGTGCTTTACCTTAAAATACTATACTACTATGTCAGTTTGGGTTAACTTAATGCTGATTAAGGCTGGCACCAGAAAAGGCTCTGCGCATATCAAATGATGCTCACGTACGACGGATTTGCCTTAGCTGAAGAGAGAACCAACTGTTGCACCAGCAAACAGAACTGGCTGCAGCAATGAAACGTGTGGCTGAAAGACCTTTGCTGCATCTGAGAAATGTTACCGACGGTCCAGATGGAAAGAAACTACGTGTTCAAACAAAAGATTTCAATCTGAACAAGAAACCAATTCATAACTAGGACAAATACAAATTACCACTGGACAATTATTTATCCAGTAGCAGTTTTCGAATAAACTGTCTCACTGCCAGAAAGGGGGAGATAAAAGTTCCATACCTGAGATGTAAAAAATATTTTAAAAAAAACAAAAAATACAGGCATTCAGCACTTTTAGAAACCATTTGCAGCATGTATTAAAATAATGATGTATTTCTCTGGAAGATTACATTTTTTTGTGCCTGGATCCCTTTTGTGTATTTTGCAGATGTGATGCAGTTAAGCCATCTGCTATGCCAAAAACCATAAAATAAAATTCTTAAACCAAGCAAATGTTTGGTGGTTTTAAGCCACCTAGATGGTTGTGATGCCTAAACCTAACCAAATACATGAAAGGGAAGCAAATGTTGAATTTAGAAAATAAATAAATAAAACCTGAAGTTTAAAACAAAACCAGTTGATGCAAGGATTAGGTCAGCCAGGTGATGACCTTGGACCTTCTCAAACTGATAAGTACTCCTTAAGTTTCCTAAAATACATTAGGCAGTTTCCACATACACACACACACACACACACACACACACACACACACACACACACACACACACACACACACACACACACACACACACACACACACACACACACACAAAAGTTATGTCCTGGAGCACAAATCAGTTCATTACACCTTGTGACGGTTTCACAAACTGTGTCATCTGAAAGCTTTGCTTCCATACATGCACTTAATCCCTACACTTCCATCTTAAAGGTCAGTGTCGGTTTCACTTTTTCAGATTAATTTTTTTTGCTAATCCTAACCAAGAGGTTTTGTCACCTAAACCTAAAAGAACTGTAAGTCAGACCGAAGGTGAATCTTTCATGGTGGATAAGTAACGTCCTTGTGTATATTGATGGGCAATTATGACACCTTGTAGTCTTGAGCTCAATAAACCTTAAACTGTACTTTGAAAAACAATCAAATATATGTCGTTGTTTTTTTAAACGGTCATTATTTATATCTGGGTATGTAAGGTAAAACTCTCATCTTGTGCAGAATGTCCATGTTTGAATGAGACTGGTGACATCCTTTTCATCTTTAAAGAACTAGTGGAGGGGGCACTTCCTTTTCCCATGGCTTTTTGATTTTTACATGGGCTGTCAACTCTGTTGATGAGGACAAGCTCATGTTTATTGCAGCTGAACACGTCTTGAGTAACTCAGTTTGTGATGAGCCTATGAGTGAGACAGCAGAGCGGCAGTAAGTGCACTAATGACCGGGTACAGTCTGGCCACTCAAACCATTAATATTGGATATGTATAGCAGCACATTTACACCACATCACCCCCTCCCTTTTCCTGTTGAACTGGTGCTGCTTATTAAGTAGTGCTGCCCTATAAAACACTGTGGACATAGTGCAGGTATTGTAGACTGTCATGCGGGGATGCAGAACCACGAGAAATTGTGATTAAGTGAGCAGAACAGCCGACAGATGAGGCTGAGTACTAAAATACACAGGGGCAATGACCGAAATTCAATAAATGCTTAAACATCACTTCCCAAATACGTGATTTTAAAGATAATAGTTTAATTTTCATGAGAACCATTTGAGAACAATATACATAAGAACAAAGAATAATAATATGCACGTGGACTCATGTTTATCCTATAAAGTACCATGGTTTATTCCTCGGACTGCCATCATTAACGTTATTACCTTCAGTCTGTTTTGTTCCTCCACCCACCTGCAGGAACAACTAGTGATTGTTTTCTTGCAAAATTCAGTGGAGTAGCCATTAGAAAATTAACCTTTCCCATTTTGTTTTTCTACGAAAAAAAAAAAAAGTCTGAAGGAGGCATCAACATGTAATTAATAAATGAAAAGGCTTCTGTGAGCCATCTGGATGCTTTTTTTCCCCTTGTGCTCTTAGCCAGAACGCGGACTGATGTTACTCTATTATGCTGTAGCAAAGTTGTTCATGAGTTCAGACCCATTTTGCCAGGGACTCAGCAGCTGCAGGAAAGCACCCCCCCCCCCCCCCCCCCCCCCCCCCCCATCCAAGCGGCTGAGACATTTATGCTTAATCATTTAATTCTTCCGTTTTAACCAGGAACCATGTTTTTTTTTAAAACACGGTTAAATTCTCTTTTTGTTTCACTCTTTTTAGTACAACATGTAAAAAGATGCACAGATTTAACAATTTGGAGAAACATTTAATGCTCCATCTGATGATCAGTGTCGATAAACATCCAGGATGGTCTGCTAAAACAACGTCTAACCAAAGTGACCAAACGCTGTGAGCGCTTTTCAGGGTGATATTGATTTGACTCTAGCCAAAGCTTTTTCCACTTGTCACCTCCAATGTGTTATACCACATTTTCTAAAATATTCAAGGGAAGAAAAATATAAATATACTCTATGACATTCCCCACATCAAACCAAGCCTTATTTGCAGTGATCTTTGTGTGCAATAATGTCAAATAATTGAGTGCTTTGGCTTGAAATTTGATTCATTTTGTTCTGATTGCATCATTACAAAGTAGATGTAAAAAAACTTGGGATTTGTTCACATTTTAACAAATTAAAATGATGTCTTGAAATGGGGATAATGAATATAAAGAATATCCCAAGAAAATAATGAATGCATGTCATTAAAGGGTCGATATTAAAATCAAAATAATAATAATAAAAAAAACAATAACAAAATAAGCACATAACGAGACGCAGAAACGATTGCTGGAGAACCGAATAAAAACATGCCTCAAGTAACTCATGTGGATCAACTACTTTATTAAAAATAAATCATTTTTAGTTGCTGTGATATTCTGCTGAAACACCAGTTCACGTACCTGTAACCTGAACTTCATCTAACTCTGCTCAAGCATACAAAAATACATAAACAGAGTCTGATCAGAAACTGACATCAGGTGAAATCTTACAGCACATTCAGAAATAGTAAATGCTGACCTCCAATTTAATGACAGAACACTATAGTTCTGTCGGCGGTCCACGGTGCAAAACCGCTGCAGTTTTACGACAGACTCGATATTTGTACCATGACTACATCTTCTGACTCTTCAGTTTGTAAGTACAGACACACACGTTACAACATTACAACATGATTATATGAGTTGGGCTGAAAAATAAAGAGCAAGGATGCAAGATGCAGTAACAATATCCCTTTTTTAATTATTAATCAATCAATCAACTTTATTTCTATTGCACTTTTTGCAGATAAAAGACCACAAAGTGCTTCACAATAAAGTGCTGAGTAAAAAAGCAACTAAAAGCTTGTTTGAATTGAAATTTTAAAAAAAATCAACACTTTTTAAAAAGCATAACTTACCTTGATGTTATTAAATTATTACTTAAGTCAAGCAAAGCCACTATTACATAAATGCCGTGATGGTTACTCGAGTCTGACTGCAACTCGTGGCACGCGAATGTTGCACAGACCAGTGACTTGAGACGTGACTCTGACTTACCAAACCTGACCTGAAAACTTTAAAATACTATAAAATACTTGCTTTCTAAGCAGCATTGGGAGGTTGATTTCATTAATCTGGCTTACAATTTAGAGATAATGAATGACTGTTTACTTGACACACTTCACAGTTCACGTAGGGCGTGCTTTTTAAGGTGATAATAGAAACAGCTGGGAAACTTTATTATTTATATTCTGTTTGGTTAGTACCTGCTACCATTAACAGGTAGCCGGTTATGGTACTAAAGGGAAATTATTGTTTCATGGCTGATCATGCAATGTTATGAACCATTGCATTATAGTGCTATGAGTTTAAAAGATGCCATAAGTGGTGGTAATCTATTACATGCTTTGAATTCCTCAGATATAGTCAGGGGTGCACATAGTTGGTCCTCGAGGGCTGGTGTCCTGCAGGTTTTAGATGTTTCAACACAGCTGATTTTAATCAAGGGTCATCATCAGCATCTCATCAAGGTCTGGAAAAGTCTGTTAATGGCACAGCCATGTCTATCAGGGTGTGTTGAAGCAGGGAAACATCTGAAACCTGCAGGACGTTGGCACTTGAGGACCAACTTCGTGCACCCCTGGATATAGTAATGCAATGACCTATGCAGACTGGATGATATGCAGTCTGTCATAGACTGATAATCTCAAACATAAGACACTATAAGTTGGATTTGGACTTGTAACCAAAGACTTGAAGTTTGGTTTTCAGTTTGCAAAAATAATATTTGTGTGCATCTTTGCCTCATGATCACACAGGAAGGTGCAAAGTATGGAAAGCCCGTCATGATTCCTTCTTAACCCTTAATAATACAGGAGAAAGCTTATAATGTTGAAAAAATAATAAATATATATATGTGTAAAGCTATGATTTAGGGCCCCCAATAACGCAGTTATGTGTACAGCAGTCAGGGGCACGCTTGGCTCCAGTCTGCCTGATACAGCTGAGACGTCTTGTCGCTGTGGTGGGGAGAACCCCCCTGCCTTCCCCCCATTCCTCTTTCTAATGAAGACCAGAGGAAAAGGATATCAAGACCTCAATCAGCGACAAATCCACTTCACATATGTTTTGATGAATCCCCGCTCATGTGCGGAGCCCTGCGATCTCGAGGGGATCCCACCGCTGAGCCTTATCAGCATTCCTCGCGGGACTCAGTCAACAAAACCACATGGCTATCGCTTACAGGCAAGGCCTTGACACACACAGGCAACACCTCAGTGTTTGATCATGTGATATTTTGGATTCTTTGTGGGATCCTGATCACATGCTGTAATTTGTCCAGAGCGTTGGGGAAGACTCTGTTGATGGAGTTGACTTAATGAAGGACTCTATGAGTTTTGTATGTGTTTAACAGCATGGCTTTTTCAAGAGCAAAGTTTTGTCATTGTTGCCCTTAATTCTTAATATACATAAAAAGATAGTAGGTCCAGACACCCAAATTAATGTCTCTTACTGGACCAACTTTATGACACATGACAACAATAATTAAATAGCTTTTTACATTCAAACCTCATATACAGTGCTCACTGAAAAGGTGCAAGTGGGAGCGCGGTTTTTTTAATTTTTCAGTTGATTTGCTGTCTGAAAATGCCCATGCACTGCACAACATGCACTTCTGCGACCTGTGCGCTGAAAAGCATGCACAGTCTCTTGTTAGAAGGAAGACGTTTGTGTGCATGCATGCAAAGGGCCAGATGGTATCTTGACTTCAGTCAAGTCTTATTTAAAGCATCTTAGATTATAAAGATTATTTACAACACTGCGCAGCAGCATTCACTCTGTAATACATTAAAAGCTGTGTTGAACACTTACAGACGTCAGGTTGAGTGAAATATTTAAATAAATTATAGTTTACTGCTGCGTCATTACACTGGTTTGAAATATTTCACCTTTTCACATTTTCTTGCAACTCATAGCAAAACATGTTTTTATCTTTTTTTAATCTCTCAATTTTTCATAAAAAATTATTTACACTATGAGGAAAATGTGATCAAGAAATCATTTGCACTGTCCATTTTTTAACAAAAGCGTAACTAATTTTGTTTATAGATTAATCTATTCAGCTTATTATTACAGAAATATGTGACATTTTCAAAAATATTCACGCCACATTATGCCTTCTAAACATGTGGTGTTATTATGAAACCTAACAATCATCTGTTCTGTTGTTTGGGATACTGAGGTGACAAGTTCTGCTCCAGGCACCTGTAGGAGGATGTACAAGGTAAAGACTATTTTCCTAAACCTGATCAAGGAGTTTTGTTGAAGAGCTGAGTATTACAAAAAAAAGCATCTTTGCTCTTACTTTGTTTGGGCAGCCTATGTCTGAAACTATATCTTTTGGTGCATAGTACTAACTTCTGTCAGTACGCTCAAACACAGTGCATATGGTGCACACATGCACACTGTGCAAAACAGTGCAGTCCCAATTAAAGACTCTTTATTGTGCTGTTTCTGGACATGATTATGGCAAGTTACCAGCATGTTAGAGTTCTGACTGATCATCAGTCAGAATTTCAGAATGAGATGAGAACTGAACCAGTAGTTTTGTTTTATGATTTTGATGTCTGGTAAGAAAAAAAGGGACTTGCTCTGCATGTGCTCAATTTTAGGATAGGCACTTCTCACTCATAAAGTAACATGATTTGATTGCATTTTGTGTCCAAATGTATAATTGCAAGTGCATACCAACACCACCACTGACAGTGAAAAACACTCAAGACACACAGTAGCTGTTGAAACGTGGTTATGAAGGACGTTCTGGCAAATGTTACCTGTGGAATTTTGATTAAATCATGTCACAAACACTAAGACCTCAAGAAAGTCTGTCAATCTGTTTAAAACATTTTTTGGAAAATAAAAATAAAAAAGAGGATTTTATAAATTTCTTTCAAAAGTAACCCATTTCTAACTGAAGACGCAAGGTTAACCCAAAATAACATCTAATAAACTGGTTGAATGTCTTGCAATTTTAATTATTTCTGTCAGGCCTGGTTGAAAATTTCTTCTATTGTGCTGAAAATGAAAAGAGTATGTCAAACTAAAAGGAAAAAAAATGTGCGTTCATGCTTGCGTGTGGGTTTCCATGGCAGTCAAAAAAAAAAAAAAATGAAATGATTTATAAAGGGAACACATGCAGCCTTGTTTCAACCCACTCTGTCATGACGACCTGAATAAAACCCACAAGCTTTTGCCTTTGCACTGTGATTTATTCATTTCATCAGCATAGTCATGGAGAGGTAATGAATAGGAGAAGAGCGTTGACAAGAGAGTGACTGAGGCAGCGCTGGTAGGATGTGAGGGGCATGCTGCTGCTTTCAAACTTTCCTGGAAAATGGGGTATTTTCTTCCTACTGAAGCACTTAACTTTGCACTTTATTTCCCTGGCAACTAATAGCTTTAATCGTACATACAGGTTTTCACGTTCATTTCAAAATGTAAGAGCAAAAGCATAATTCTAGCTCCTGATAAATACTGTATTTATGTTCCTATTGTATAAAGTTTCACGTAATGGCTTAAAAGGCTTCTATGGCTGCGTTTTGTTCGATAACCAAAACTGTACCCATTTCTGCGCCAAAAAAAGCATACAGCAATTATTTTGGGTTCTGTTCTAAAGTAACAGGCACAACGTGAGAAAACAGGAAGTTAGCCAGTTGAGTGGTTTCTTTCTTTTGTCTGAGCTGCTCTTTAACCCACAGACGGATATAGAGCTATGGAAAGTGTGACTTCTGCCACAGAAAAACAAAATGTTCGGAGCAAGTAAAAATAGAGAAAAAAAAAAACAAAAAAAAAAAAAACAGGGTTTTTTTTTGTTTGTTTTTTTCAACCAGCAATAGCTTTATTATAGACAACATCCTGCAATTTAACAATGAAGTGTTGAGCTTAAATTATCATAATAAAAATAATATTGACAATTTTATTTAAGAAAAGAAAAAAAAAAAAGAAGAGCAGCTCTTCATCTCTAGGAGCATGGATGAAATTTTGCCGAGCCCTGCTGAAGGACAGCTGAAGTGAAACCAGCTCTCTGCATGACAGCATGCTGTTGTGCAACATAGTCATACACTGTTTTCTTGTATTTCCTCTGCCAGCTTGTTGTTTTACACTTTCAACATCCTGCAGGCAGGGTGTTTTGAGGGGCTGACACTGCTGTTTAACTATGGTTTCATTTACAGCATTAATCTCCTGCTTACTAGTAAAGAAAGCAGAAAGCAGAGGAAGTAAAACATGCCTGAAAATCATTTTTATTAAAAGAAACGTGATGCATTTTGTTGACCGCTCTTATAATAGTCTGTGGGAACACATGGGTGATAGATTGATTACTAATGCCCCATTAATACGGGATTACATTTATCTGGGGACCTGCGGTGATTCGTAATAATCACAGAGGTTGTCTGTGATTTTACATCCCTGTGATTTGTAAAGTAAAAATTCCACTGCAAATTACCCACCCTATTTCATCAAACACAGAGGTCACGAGATCATTTTAATCCCGTCCGAATGCACAAGTACTTTGGTGATGTTCGGGCTGGAATCTATAAAAAAAAAAAAAATCCCCTCGTCACCTTTTCTGCCTCTTTCTTGGCCTAATTTTGGCAACTGTGGCCCATAGTGAGATATTGAATTACGTATATTACGTATAACGTCAGCCTATACCCACCCCATATATCATAATGATCTAATATTTTTAGCTGAAGAATAGCTACAGAAAATAATCAACATTAAGCTCCACACAGAGTTTCGAAAAAGAAAAAAAAAAATCAGCCAAAAAATGACAACAAGATGATGACACGTGTGGCTGCATCACGCAGTAAGAAACTTTTTATCTTTTATCAAACACAAAGTCTCTCTGGCAGCACAAAATATTCATAGCTTCAACAAAAACTCGGGTTACAATTACCTTTAGGGTTACTGTTACCATGGAAACGTTTAACATAGACAGATAACGTCTTTTACCTATTGTGTCAATTGTCAACATGTGACAGGTCGACACCGAAATCTAACTCTTGAGTGTCCAGTCAGATGCTTTCAACTCAATATTCAAATTTAATGTTAAATAAAAGGTAATTATTTAAAAAATGGGTAGTCCAGTGCGAATAGGACATCAATTAAAGTAAAGAATAAATTAGCTGCAAACATGCAAGCACACAAGCGCACTGATCAAAGAGGTAAGCGCAAAACGGACTGTGAGGGTCCACGGAAAGGTCATCATCTTCAGTAAACAAGCACCTATTTCACCACCGACAAATTACTCTGTCTTACAGAGTGAAAGATGTAACCTCAGGTGACATGACCTTTTAGGTTGTTTTATGTTTCCTTACATAAACACATCTAATCACCTGTTATCTTATACTATCAGTAACCTTGCTTCTCATAGAATCATATACTGCTTTATCTGGTTTTGTTCACTTAATGGGAAACATTTCACAAATTTTGTAAGTTACGTGGGAATTAATGTGGATAAAATCAGAAACCCATTCATCCATCCCTTATCTTTACCTGCTTACTCCTTCTCAGGGTTACGGGGGTCTGTTGGAGCCTATGCCGGCGCATTGCAGGCCGAAGTCAGGGGCCCACCCTTGACAGGTCGCCAGTCCATCGTAGGCCAATACAGGGCAAAGACAGACAACCACGCACACTCACATTCAACACAGAAAGACCCACCGGGCCGGGAATCGAACCAGGAACCTTCTTGCTGTGAGGCAACAGTGCTAATCACTAACCACAGTGCTGCCCAAAATCAGAAACTATTTGCAAAAATAACATTACCTGTGACTCAACATTACTTTACTTATTTGCACTGCCACATACGCTATATTGCAAAAAGGTATTCGCTCACTCATTCAAATAATCGGAATCAGGTGTTTCAATCTCTTCCATGGACACAGGTGTATAAAATCAAACACCTCGACATGTAGACTGTTTTTACAACTATTTGTGAAAGAATGGGTCGCTCTCAGGAGCTCAGTGAATTCCAGCGTGGAACTGTGACAGGATGCCACCTGTGCAACAAATCCAGTCATGAAATTTCCTTGCTCCTTAATATTCCAGTCAACTGTCAGCTGTATTATAAGAACATGGAAGTGTTTGGGAACAACAGCAACTCAGCCACAAAGTTGTAGGTCACGTGAACTGACAGAGCGGGGTCAGCGGATGATGAGGCTCATAGTGTGAAGAGGTCTTTTTGCAGAGTCAGTTGCTACAGACCTCCAAACTTCATGTGGCCTTCAGATTAGCTCAAGAACAGTGTGCAGAGATCTTCATGGAATGGGTTTCCAAGTGCAAAGCAAAGCGTTGGATGCAGTGGTGTAAAGCACTGGACTCTAAAGCAGTGGAGATGCATTCTCTGGAGTGACGAATGGTGCTTCCCCATCTGGCAATCTGATGTGATCTGATTACGTCACCAACATAGAAGGAGAAAAACCGTAAATTGACTCCAAAATCCCTCTGAACAAAAACAATGAAAAACGTATTTCGGTATGTGCAGACGCTAATCTTGTCCATAAAAATCTTGTTTGGTGTTCAGAATCGACTTCATGCAACTTTCCACTATCAAAATTGATGACATTTACATTCCAGGATTAAAGTGAGTCGTTTTAGAGCCACGTGTTTGCTGTACATGTATTTTTGATTGCGTGGGTCAACCAGCAGGAATGCATCCACAATGTCCTTGATGTTATTTGTGAGGATGTTTAAACATGGTGGTTGCATCATGTAGATTTTTTACAATAACCACACCTCCTGCCCATGGTGTAGCAGTTCTTTTGTCTGGCCCAGCAACATTTTGGAGCCAGCGTAACACCAGATTTCTTGGCACAGTCGATGCTTTCCTTGCTGTCAAAAAGCAAAAAAACGGTGCTAACTGGCTCTAGCACCGAAGCAGCACTGGAACTGCTTTGTTCTAAAAGCCCTATCAGTAAACCACTGATTAACTCAGGGTTATGCATTTTAACATGTTTACAGCGACTTGTGTGGACTTAATTTTAGAGGCATCCATCATGACAGTGCTGACAGCAATGTTGACAGTGGTACCCACTTCTTCTAATCTTTGTCCGATTATATTACAGAGCCGGAAGGCTCTCAAATAAAGCTTTGAGAGATGGTGATGCATCACCTGCAGTACTGACCAAGTGCCAACCATCTAACTTCCGAGTTAAGTCCCACGTGGAACTACGATTCGTTGCAGTTCCTCAACTGATGGGTAGAGGCTTGCTGCAGAAACGAATCAGTCTTCATTAACTACCATGTTAAAATATCCAACTTTAGAGCAGAAATAAACATATTTACAGCCTGTTTTTCAAAAACCGTTTCGGTCTCAATCGTTTGATTTCACACCCATGACAAGTCTGAGGGGGGGTTTTTGTACAACACCAGAAAAATGCATATGAAGCATTAAGTCGATTTACTAATATGGTCGTTCGTATGACAGTCGGCTCAGCCAGTGGCTCCCTGTTATCACTTCCTCGCCTGGCATCGTCATACTACAGCGCTTAGTGAAGCAACCACCCGTTAACCCAGGGTTGGCAGTTTGAGTTTGCCATCAAGTCAACATTTTAAATTATATATCCCGCTGTAAATGTCTGACATCATCAGAGCCGAGAGTTAAACTAACTTTGATTGACATGCGGTGGGCGTGTTCCCATCGGCTTCTCTAGCAACATGGTCGCACCCTGCACGAAGAAAAACATCAAGGTCAGACTCTAAAATGTTTCTTGCTTCGTAAATTAATGCTAGACTTTCACTTAAATGAGAGAAGAAAATTCATGGCAAACCCATGAAATCCTGTTTTGGAAACTATGAAAATATGTGTGTTCCAAGGAATCTCTTTCTCTGTCTATTATATGTTGAAATGTCTAGAATAAATGTACTTGACACTCTGAACACATTATTTAAGTTCACTAGGATGCCTTAAAAGCCCTTAAAGTAACAATCCAGAGTTAAAAAAGCCATTAGATGGTAAGGAGTGTCGACTTTTGTCAAGGCTCAAAACAACACGAATCAGAGAAGTTTTGAGCAAGAACCAAATATGGATTTTCAGCCAAATGCATGTTCTATTCTTCCCAAAAGTTAGGCATTGTTACACACAACATACAGAAAAATAATAACAATTGTTGCATTGCGTTAAGTTGCAGCGTGACAGGCTGAGCACCATATTTTTATTTAGAATTGTGAAATTTTTCATCCACCTAACTGTAATGCAAAAGTGCAAAAGCCAACGCAGCCATTCAAAACTTGTGAAAAAGTGTTTTAGTGTTGGTATAATATTTATGCCTCATTTAAGTCGATATATATTTTTTCATTGATGAATTAGGATATACAAATCTGCCACTGCGGAGAACCTTTGATGCTTACTGACAGTCATACACACACTGCAGTCAGTAAATCCTTCACCAATGGGGAAGGAAAGGAAAAGAACATTTTCATAACAGAGAATGTGATGATGAAAGTATCTCTGCCTTTGCAATCCATGGTAATAACATTAACAACAGGTCAGAGAAACCTGATTGGTGGCCTAGAAATCTACACCTACAGCTGGCGTTTGGTTAGCAGGTACATCTAGCTACCATCTGTTGGACCTCATTAACTATGCCCTTAAGTCTTGGAGAGCCAATCAGTGTATCCTTGTAGCGAGGGTCTCTGGACGGGCTTAAAACGACGACGACAAAGTGGTGACGTAACCTGGGTGTAAACAGCGTAGGTGGCTGCAGCTGAGGATTTACTCAATCGCCTTTGGCATCAACAGTAAAAGATCCACATTTTTTCTTTAAAAGTTGAAAAGAAGACGGCGCTCAAATCATTCCTTTGCAGGGATGATGCATTTGCTGTTTTGTCGACAGGCAAATGTTTAATTTACTCTTCTACACAACACACTCTCCCGTTGACAAATTTTTGTCACTTATCACTCTAAATACATAATCTTGTTTGTTGCTTTAATTGGTTGTAGCGCTATCCAACTGTGTGCAAAGGCAATGGTTGTTGGTAGGTAACAAACCCCTTGGATAAGGAGGCCCTATGGATCATTTTCAGACCCTACATCCGTCTAGATGTGGCTCTGATCCATCAGGCTACTTGATTGGTTCAACAACAAAAAGGTCATTCAAATGTCCAAGGATTTTGCACAATTGGTTCGTAACAAGGAAGCCGCACAAAACCTAAAGAAAAAAGAAAACGCGCAGTAAGCTATGTGAAATTTATTCAGCAATGAAAGAGAAGACACATCCTCCCTTAAATAATTTCACTAAAAGCTCCTTTCGCTTCTTTAGTCAAAACTGTTTCATCTGCTTAAATGGATGATCTGCCTTCATCTCACAGAGGTAATGTCATAGAGGAGTGCAGGTGTATCAAAGATTACAATTACTGTTACAGATGGTGATATTTTTCAGAGAAAAGCTGTTTTGCTTTACATTTGTCTTTTGATTTTCATGTAATTTACTTCCTGGAATCTGTTGATCTTTTATCTGGACTTCTTAGGATTTTATACTTGAAAACAGTTTGTACTCAGTAAATGAAAAAAATAAGAGGAAGAAGAGTGTTAAAAACCCACTTCTGAGGTGTGGTATATTTTGGTATATGACAATGATAATCATTCTCACCCTTTCTGTCAGGCAGCTTTGCAAGGCGTGCTTGGCCTGCGTCCTGCATTCATACATGTGTGGGATGACACCAGCTCACTGATGTGATCCTGCCGCATGTTCAGAAAAGAACACTGACGATCTGTTATCTACAAATCCCACTCAGCTCCAGTTAGCGCCTGCTATGTGTGAGCCAAACACATAACAGACCAGCATGTAGGAGATGTGAATCAGAACAGCTACTGTCCAAAAGTCAGGGGGGTGTTGTTTTTGCTGCTGGTGCTAAAGTTTAGGAGGACACTGCACTGAAAATGTGTTACTAGAAAAAAAAAAACCCAGCAAAACAATAAATGAAACTAATACGGTTGCACAGCCAATTTGCCAAAGTAGGACTTGACAGCATTCTTTCATTTTTGGAAATAATCCAATAATACTGGTAAAAGTAAACTTATCTTATCGAGAAACAAAAGCAGTTATTACGCACCCAAAGTTTTAGAGGACCATGTGGGGTTTAGATAGGCTGCAGTCTACGCCGCACCGTGATTGCTTCCTCACCTTAATCAAGCAGATAAAAATGAAAACAAGGCTCCTAAAGACTCCTAAATGTTTGTTCTGTGTGTGTTGCTTTTGTTGTTGTGTCTTTGTGGTGACAGTTTACGCCAGGTGGTCAAGATCCGATGACATTACAGCTTAGGTTGTAGAAGAAATAAAAAATTAGATATCACACTAAAGATTTTCAGGTTCCTACAAACAAGTTGACTAATCCGCTTTCCGCTCCAATATTTACTGTCTTGCACTGGTGTTGTAGTAGTAATGTTGGACCAGGTATGAATCCAAATGCATAGATCAGGGCATGCACAAAGTAATATTCAACATTAAAGTTTATCGGCTGAGCAGGTCCAAAATATTAGCCTTGGTAAAAGGCCTCCCCCACATTGGACCCCAGTCTGACCATCTCTGGCTACTCACCAGCCTCTAAGGGTTGGAGTGGTGATGTTAAACAAGCTCAGAGACTCAGACAGACTCACTTTCTTAAGAACTAAACTGAAAAAGGGGTTTTTATCTTGGGAACTGTTTCTACCATATCTAGATGCTCATCTATATGCCCTACCATGATTTGTGCCTGTTGTTCTTGAGATATTGGATACCTACTACTTGTAGCACATTTAAGCATTCACCTTCCTCCAGATTGACTAGATTAACCAAAACATGACATTTTACCCCATGTTTGCTACATTGATACACATGCATTATTAACCCTGAGTAGCACATTTATTTCTCTGACCACTCTGAGTGTAATTCAGGTAATTGCAGTGCACTTTGCAGCAAGATAAGATACTTTGCAGCAAGATACTTCACATATGTTGGGCAAAGTAAGCTTTTGAAGTCCTGTGTTATCCACATTGATCTTTTTCTGGTTATTCAGGGTTGAGTCGTGGGGGCAGTAGCCTAAGAAGGGAAGCCCAGACATCCCTCTCCACTTCGTTCACTTCATCTGGTGATATCCCAAGGTGTTCCCAGGCCAGCCATGAGATAAAGTCCCACCAGCATGTCCTGAGTATTCCCTGGGGTCTGTTCCCAGTGGGATGTGCCCAGAAAACCTCAACAGAGATGCATCCAGAAAGCATCCTCACCAAATGCCTGAGCCACCTCATCTGGCTCCTCTCGATGTGGTGGAGCTCCACTCTGAAGCCCTCAAGGATGACTGAGCTTCTCACCCTATCTGTAAGGGATAAGCGCGGACAACCTTAGGAAGAAACTTGTATTTAGTGCTTGTATTCGCGACCACAGCTTGTGACCATAGGTGAGGGTGGGAATGTAGACTGACTGGTAAATCAAGAGTTTCGCCTTTCAGCTTAGCTCCGCATCACTGTGGATGCTGCACTTATCAGCCTGTTGATCACCTACTTCATTTCTCCCTTACTCATGAACAACACATAGGGCAGGATCTGATCCCCAATCGGGAGAAGGCGCTTCACCCTTTACAGGCTGGGGACCACAGTCTTGGATTTGGAGATACTAATTCTCATCAAATGAATAAATAACATGATGGAGATTCATTTTGTGCACTATTCTGTTCACAACATTTATGAGCAGAATGTCTAATTACAACTAAAGGGAAGGGAAGAGTGGATCAGTTTCAGTGGTGTCTGGATTTTTTTTCTCTGCTTTCTGTGGATGATGTGGTCCTAAACCAAAGTGAGCGAGTGTTCAGCTTGAGAATTTCAGATATTTGGAGGCAAATTTGAAGCAGTGGAGATAAACATCACCATATCCAAACCTAAGACCATGGTTCTCAGTCGTAAATAGGTGCAATAGCCTCCAAAATAATAGTTTTGTAGGCCTACAAATGGCTAAAAAAGAGGCACTCCTCCTCTATGTTGGGAGGGGCAAACCGAGATGTTGCAGGCCTCTGGTTAGGATGTCTCACTGGGCAGGTGTTTCGGGCATATCCAACCTGGAGGAGGCTGGAAAACCCAACATAGAGAAGTAGATTATATCTCTGAATTTGACCAGGGTATGCCTTGTTGTCCTCCCAGAATAGCTCAAGAGGTAAGCTGGGAAGATCGAGGTTCCCTGCTTAGGCTGCCACCACTGCAACTTAAACCCATTCAATTTTTAGCCACTCGGCACTTTAGCTAAAAGTTTAAATAAATCACGTTGGTTTAGGGATATACTTTTCCTTCAAATTCATGAAAGGAAATGTTGGCAGCGTGTAACTACCAGTCTAACCTCCTCAGAATGCTGCTGCCGCATAAACTATCAAACCCTTTTAAGAGCAATTCCTATCTTGTGTGAAGAAAGTTGAAAACAGTAGGCACAGGGAAGTGCGGGGAGGGGGGGTAGAAGAAGGGAGGAACTTGCCTGGAGTCATGACTGTGAGAAAAGACTGTTATGGTATCTTCACAGAATCCCTCGACCAAGGAGGGATTTTATTTCTTAGTCCTCTGGGGCTCGGAAGAGAAGGTTATTTCCTCAGAAGTGAAGCAAAGGCGGCGATAAATAAAAAAATAAATAAATAAATAAAGTGAGGAGGGAAAGAGGTGGGTGAGGAGACTTTCTGGGTTTGCATAATCCGGAATAGGAAATAAACTAGAGGAAAGTAACAACCCAAAGCGACAAAAACACAAGGCGCCAAAGAAACACAAACAGAGACCGTTGTCGTAACCCACTGTCTCACCTTTTTCACACTCCAATTTCCACAACAAAAACATCCACATTGCATTTGAGATGCCGCTGGGAGACAGTCAGAGATGTACAGGGCATAAATGAAAGGAATGCAGCACATGAAGCATTTTCAAGACTGCAACACCCTTCCTCCTCCTTACAGTTTATACCTTAGTCAAAGTGACGGGGAACAAACAGCTATCAAAGAGGAGTGGGGAGGCTAAGGCATGATTCAGGGTATGAACTGTAGGGGACTAAAAGAGAAAACAAGGAAACTATGCAGGGATCCTGCTCTTGATCTGGGTTAGGCTGGGATTTTCCCTCATTCTGCCATAACATAGCCTCCTTGTACACTGGCTGTGACAAATGTTTATCACAGAGTGCAACTGATTTACTGTTAGCCATTTTAGTAGAATTCAAATCCATATTATGGCCCTTTTTCTCATTTTGTAAGAAATTATCCACTATATTGTGCTGTTTAAGAAATCAACAATGCGGTAATGAACTCATGTCACAGCAACACTACATATGAAATAAGCATGATCTCTTTAAACCAGATTTTATGTGAAAAACAATAGTTAAATTCTCCACTCCTTAAAATGTAACAAATCCCAAGCCCTTTTACAGAAATAGCAGCATCATTAACATCTTGAGTGTCAGGGATGGTCAGGACAGTCTCAAAGACAGGACAATGTTTGGCGATGCAGATATAATGTGGTAGATGACAAAGCAAATAAAACTAGAAAGTCTGACAAGTGACATCCAAGTTTAGCATTATGTTGGAAAAATTTGAAAAAAAACCCCACAAAAGGTATCAACTTGACACTCTGAGCTAAAATTCCTAATATCATAATCATTGCTTATTTCAAACTGAAACAAAAATAAACATACTGCTCAGTTTTTTTTTTTATTTAGTTTTTTTTATGCAAATTGTATTAAGATCCCTCTGGTGACCAATGAGATCACTGACTTATGACAAGTAGAGGGGCATACATTTGACTTAAATAATTTAGTCTAATCTTCAAATGAATAATTTTCTGCAATCTCCTGCAGTAAAAGGTTGTGGTTATTAAAGGACACCTAATTTGGATGCTAAAAGAAAAAAATGAAATAAAATTAAAAAAAAATCTCAAACCTCTGAGCAAGCCAAGAAGGAGTTTCTGGTGGAAGTGAGGTTCTTCGTTCCATAGTCTGGTTTTATTTTTAATTTCCGTTTCCATTCCTGTCGCTCGCTGCCCTGTAAAGTTCAAAATGAGGGACCGAACTAAAGTAAAGATTCAATATCAGTTAGGCTGCTTTTTATGAACTGGCATTATGTGAACACAATTACAATGACCTGGATCAAATAATAAATAAATGATAAATAGTAAATAAAAAAAAATGTAAAAAAAAGAATAAAGAGATCATAATAAATGTGATTTAATTGTATTGCAAACAGTCTAAACTGAACTTTTTAGCTATGTTTGTATTGAAATTGTTTTTTGTTTTTTTTTTTTTGTTTTTTGTAAAGTGGCCTGAGATCCACAAAAATAATTGAAATAATAAACATTTTTGCAACAGACTAGTAAGTTTGTGATTTAGAACAGTTAAGATTTAACCTGGTGTTTAACACCAACGATTTGTGACTTGATTGTGCTTTTTGACTTAAGTATTCCTTATACCTAGCCCTAAGAATTTAAATGGCCATTTCCAGCCATTTTGGCCTTAGGTGCTTCTACATGACCTTTGTGTTCCTCAGACCTTCAAACAGAACGCGATGACTTGCAAATCATTTTGAACCCAAGAGAAGTCTAATGTTCAAATTGATAAAACAAGACTTTTTTTTAAAAAATATTCACAAATTTTAAGTTTGATGGCTGCAACACATTTTAAAAACCTCGGGGACAGATGCTTGTAAAAACACAAAAATCATGTCATGTCCACTAAAAAAAAAACGAATTGTGTCAAAAAAATCAATTGACTTCCTATGAAGAGGAGAAATAAAAACAAAAAGAAAGATGAAAAATAACATAATAATAACATTAAAATGTTAAATTTAAGGTTTGGGCCACTGAGGTTGAAGTGGCAACTAAAAATTTCATTGGTTCAGGTACATGAAACAAGTGAATGAAACACCCACCGAAGAGCAGGAGGAGCATGGGATGAACCAGAAATAATCAGCTGAGGGTGACTTTGAGCTGGAGATTTTGTATTCCCGCCACTTGCAACACAGCAGATGACAGGGCGCTGTTTCTCCTCCTCGTTAATCAGGAAGAAAAATGGCCAGGAGCTGTTGGGTGCGGACAGGACATCCATCTTAGCAGTAATTATGCATGAAACCATTGACATGCCTTGTTCTCATACTCCTGACAGTGCTGAGACAAGGACTGGTGAGATGGAGATTTTGTTCACCTATTTTTAAATCAAATCAGTTCAATGAAATTCTGTTTGTATCACCAGTTTACAGCAAAGTCATCTCCGAGCACCACGGAGAAAGCAAACTTGTTCAGTACAGGTCCATTCAAATACATTTCAATTCAGTCTAAGTATCAGTATAAGTATCCCACCGGTGGAGTCAGGTTTGTTCATTATTTATTTATTTTCACTTTACTTGATTTAATTCAATTTAATTGTTTTCATATAATGTCAATTATTAAAAAACGTCTTGAATGAGTAAACTAACTGACTGGATCCAATTTTTATTTTGATACCCCATCCCTTGTCGGCAGCATGAGGGGATACAAGGTGGGGAGAAATAACCCCAGTCCTTTCCCATATTTTATATGCATGGTCTAGTTTATGTGCCAGGAGGCTGGATTCCGCACTTCTCTGTGAGCCTCCACCTCTTCACACGCTGCAGAGTCTCTCTATTTATTTGTGCAGGCTGGCCATTTATACGTTTGCTGTTACACTTTAGAGGAATTTTCCACATATTTGATGCAGAATTTGGTGTTGTCAACTTGCAGAAAAACATATTGAAATGTTCTGTCTGTAGGGCTGCTCTGTAGCAGTCAAATTCAGTCTGCAGGATCTTGCAGACCAGCAATGTGCAAGCACTGTACACTGAAGTGCTGCAAACAAGATGTGAAAGGAAATTTAAAAAGAACAATCCCATGAATTTTGCTTTCTGTTCAACTTCACTCTGAGGTGCAGTATTTAGAAAAGAGAAATACAAGAGGAAGAAAGTGGGTTAAAATCCTGTCTCGTGGTTCTGCTCTAAATCCTGAAGCGAAAAACGTGATTATCGTTATTTTTTATTTTGTCCAGTAAGCCTTCTGCGGTTAGTTTTGTTCCTCAGTGTGGTGGCTTTTCTTATCTTTTCATATTTTACTTTTATTTCAGACCATCAGGAAAAAATGCAACATCAAAGTTAAAGCTTTTTATGATTCCCCCACATTTTAGTTTATGTTAGAGGAGTCCATTGAAATGGGAAGTCATACGCCACAGCTGAAACACGTTGCTTTAAGCAAATTACGTATTCTACGTTCTGTACGTGTTGGAGAAAATAGAAGGAGGTCCAGTCCAGGATGTCTTGTCAAGGCAGCTTTGAGTCACCCATTTAGAGAAAATATATGTATTGAGTTACCAATGAAATGTATATAAACAGATAATGAGACCCATAGGTGATTTTATGAATTGTTCTATGAAAATAATTTTATTTTCCCTGTATGGGGACAATTAATATTATCATGCAATGAACAAAGTAGAATAACGGGTATAAATTATGCAGGCAAATACAATTGTTGGTATAGCAAAAAAGGCTACGGAGGACTCCAGCTTCTAAGAATTTCTCTTAAGCCTTTAACTTAATTTTTTCAGAAAAACAAAAACAAAGTCGAATTCTCCCCGATGTGCCCACAGCAGGCGAACAAAAGAAAAACAGGAGGAAGCCGTGGTCTTCCTGGCTGCGTGGCCAGTGCCTGGTCTAACACTTCTTTTTTATTCTTTTTTCCACTCTATGAAATTAAATATTCTCTATCATCCTGGATGTGGGGCTTAAAGCGCTTCAGGTGGGGAGTGAGGAGAAAGGGAGGGACAAAAGAGCATGTAAAAAAAAGTAAGATATATTTAGAAATTGATGCATTAAAGAGTAAAATCCCCAACACTAAAGACACAAAGGACCAAAATCCACCCACTGATAAATCGCATTATGAGAAACAGTAGGAGGAAAGAAAACCGGGGAGGGCTGCTCATTCGCAGATGGAACGGTTAGTTCAGCCTTGCTGAAAAAAATTACAGCAAACTCTGTGCAGATGGTTCAATTAGGAGCTGCTCACCGAGAGTCTCCGACAGAACATTTGTCATTTATATCTCTTGGCTTAATTTGTGGATTAATTGTTTGTGTTGCACGTCTTTTAAGTTGTGATTGTGTGTGAACTTTTCTTTCCTCGACCACCTTAAGTGACTACTATAAAATATTTCATTACATTTTTATTTGCCTTGTGCAGCTAAAATTTGACTGAGGTTATAAAGAGCTCATTAAAAACATGATTTTTTATGAGAAAGCAAATGATTCTTGATCTAATAAACATGACTTACATTAGTTTAGACCTATGCATCTTTAAAAGAGACATGTTAGATCATTTCTTGTGCTTGAAAGCATATGTTTGGATTTCCGAAGTGATTAAAAACTCGATAACTGAGGTAGCCCCAAACAAAAGGACATGGTTGGCTTTTGTTTTTGTTTTTTTGTTTGTTTGTGGGGTTTTTTTTCTCAGAGTCAGAAGCTATGTCATATTTTTGAGCGGCTCAGATTTTATGATATTACATACCCGGTTTAGATAAAAGCATTCAATTCGCCGTGTCAAAAAAGTGGGCAGCGCAAAGCTGTACCACCTATTTCAAAAAAGGCAAACCTTTCAGAAGAGGAAGGTGAAGAGGAGTTGAATTGTTCAGATGAGCTAAAAAAAAAAAAAAAAAAGCTGAGGAGAGACATGTTTTTTGTTTGTTTTAGAAAAGCACACACATACAACAGAAAAAGACTGTTGTACTTGTTTTACATTTACTTATTTAAAAGAGATTTGAAATGTTGTCCTTACTGATACATACAATATATTGTAAATACTATATACTGATAGAAACTACAATGTTTTCTGATTTCCTATGCCTACCTGTTAGTGAGTGACCAACAAGAGAAATGCATCATTTATTTACTTTTGCCATTTGCTCCACGTCAGACTCCGTTTTCACCTTCTTGGCAGCCCTTATTTGCTTTCTATTAATCCTCCTGCATCTGAAGTGTTGGAAATGACCTATCACATTACATAATTCATGAATGGAGATTGTGAATAATGAATGTTGCTGCTCCAGTTGACATGATGCCAGAGGTAGAGCAGGACCGCTCTGCCGCTCTGGTCGGCTTTGCGTCTCAGTAAGCCGAACACTGATGCCACTGATTGTCTGGTTGTATTGTTCTCGTCTTTCTTTTTCCTCTCCTGCCTACATCAGCTACCTTGATCAAACACCCTCATTTATGAGACACATACTTGACAGCAAGCTGTTCTTTATTCATGTCTTGTTTGTTTCGAACGGTCCATGTTTAAATTTACCCGTCTCTAACTAAGAAATCATGACAATGGGATATGCCTCTGGAAAACAGAGTCATCTTTTAATCTGAGCTGCAGTTCCCATCTGACCAACTGTCCGTGTTAATGTTTTATCAGCCCTTTTGGGCCCATTCATCACACTCCTTTGTGCTGATGCCAATGAGGCATCAGGCCATGGGAACCTAGGGCTCCCAAAGAGCCAGCAGCTCCCCGTTGCTGTTGACTGTATGAACTGGACTTTTATTACTAAACAAAAGCTAATAGTTTTGTGGCATGACGATCTACAAGTGATGAGAAATCTGCCAAAGCAAGAATTTGGGAGCCACAGCCAGGGTTGGTATCATTAGCAGCGGAGCAAGAGATTCCAAACCAGCCTGAGGCTACTCATCATTATTTGTCACAAAGACGGCTTCATTAGTCACTGTCCTGATGACAGGGGCCCTTGTAAAGGATATCTCACCCCCTGTGGAGAGCCAAGTGTCCTCGCAAATAGGTTGCTGACCTCCAGGGTGTCTCTGGTCCTGAAGGGGTGGAGCGGTGAGAGAGGGAGCCAAAGATAAGGACAGGCCAGGAGCGGTGTGAGGGGGGTGTGGACCGCAGGGCACAGCCAGGACAGGGCCTCTCCTCTCTGGACAATTCTGGGAGCTGACCTGCCCCTGACCCCTTGTGTACAATGAAGCTAGCAGACTGGTGACTCCTTCGCGCTCTGGTGAAGCGGCAGATTCCCAAGAAGAGGAGAGAGAAAGAGAGAGTCGGATAATTTGGGGCCCCTCTCAGAGAAAACGGGATACCCACCAGTGAAATGTTTATCTGTTGATGATTAGGGGTTGGGCATGGGTAGAGGGGAGAAGTTGGAAAAGCAGAGAAAAAGTTATAATAATGTAGGGAAAAAATAAAAAGGTTGTCGGCTTTTTGATGTGTCTCCCTTTTGATTCTGTTTTTTTTTTTTTTTTCCTGCTATGCTTTGGAAATGACAGCATCACTGTCAGAGTGGAGGTATCTGTCCAACAAGTGGACGTGTAACGGGTGATGGTCCTTTGATGTTGAAGCTGTGTCTGGATCCTCACCGAGGCACAATACACACATGCTTTGTGATATTCATTTAATGCAGTTTTATGGGCAGATCCACAGACACTGAATGCAAAACACGAACGTAGTCAGAAAAACAAAAAAAAGACATTCCCGTTGGTCCAGCTTTTGATTATGAACAGAATACCACCACAAACAATGCCACATGACATTCTAATTTCAGCAAATAAAAATTTGAAATTAAATTGAAAAAACAAAACAAAGTACCATCCAGCATTGGTTCCACATGTGTCAAGATAAGCAGCTGTTTTCGACTCAAGACGCTTCAAAAAGTCACTGCGGTCTAGATTATTTATATTGGGTTGGTTCAGGGTCAGGTTGTTGATGTTGGAGTTAGTCGCATATACAACTGTATTAAACATCAATCTTGATATGATGTTAAGCATAAGTCATTGTTTCTGAGTGTCAGAAGGGACTTTTGTTGTGTTGGTCCAACTTGATAAAAATATGTTTAATCTGCGATGAATCAATTGCACGTAGAGCGACTTGCTCATATAGCCATCTGTACTATGTTCAGTGCAAAATGCCTCATTTAAAAGATCATTAAAGATTCATCTTCGAGCCAAACCACTTTTTTTAAACTTTTTTAAATGTAGAAGTGTGGCTTTTGTTAACCAGAAAAAAAGACAATACAGTCTATGACTAGAGATTTAATCACTACATTCTAAACAGTAACTTCTTTCCATGGCACTTAATATCCATTTTTTTTTCAGTGAAAGTCATGTGTTTAACCATTTTGTCCACTATAATCTTCTTCTACAAGGACTGTGTCAACCCTTATATCAATCATCTTGACTTCATAAATCTTTCTGGTGGAAGGCTGGTTTTCTGGCAGATTGTATTTCCCATAAAACATGCATGCAAAACAAAAAAGCTGATTTTAAAAAGAAAAACAACAAAAAGGACAGGTCTGCAAACCAGTTTTGATCAAATAATAGGGAGGCTTAAAGGCAGATGTTAATTTCATATTTTACATTTAAATACTTCCAGCTGCTCTCAGAGGTCAGCACAATGTTCAACTGGCTCTAAGAACATCTAAAAGCTGGCGAAGAAACTAAAAAAGACTTAAACAAACTGCATTGCTTGTGTGCTGCAATGAAAGTGAGTGCAACAGACACCTGGTGGAGTTTTGTAAGAAACTAGATGTGACAAGCTTTAGTTTTCTACTTGGCATATGGTGCTTATTAAAAAGTGGATTGCAGCAATTTGCCCACCCTGCATGCTTTTTTGTTCTATCAAAACCTACCTACCAGAAAAAGCAAAAGAAACAAAGGGCTTAATGAGCCAGTTCCCGGTCCACATCACTATTAAGCATTTGAGCCAAAGCAGAACAGGTTTCCCTGAAGAACCTCTCCTGATTGTTTGCACTTTAACTTCAAAGCTTGTGTTATTCATGTGCTCTTTTGTTCTTGCAGCAAACAGTGGGCATAACTGCATTATCATTAAAGTGGAAATCAGTCGCATTAGGTCCCTGCGCTGTCACTTGCGCCGCATTCTCAGCTGTGTGCTGGCATGTTTGCATGCCAGGACATAAGATGAATGTGAAATAAGATTTGCATAAACAGTGATGCTCGGTCATTTATTTATTTTCTCTCCTAAGCTGAGAGAAGAAAAAAAAAGAAAAAGATGCCAGCTGCTGGCTGCATGTGTGTCCCCAGAGGTGCATTAAACAGCTGCTGATTTGGAAATTTAGGACTATTGTAATGATGAGCTCATCATGCTTTCAGATGTAGGTGTGCAGGCAGAGGGCCTATGGAGGAACAAAAAAAGAGCGTGGAAGCAGGTGCTATGTCATTCATGGCATGGTGGTAAAGAAGGAGGGAGTTTACTTATTTTTATTAAACATTCACATGTCTCTGTAGCCTGCAAAGAAGTGGACATGTGGATCACGCATAAGGATGTCTGTGGCACATCAGACCCCCGCTGGCATTTACCTCAAGTATCCGGGTTCCCATTTGGTCATGTGATTGGAAATCAGGGCCAGTCATGTGATTTCTGAATGATCTTTGAGTGATTTCAGATCGGGTATAAAGTGAATGGACTTTTTCCATTTTTGCTTCACTCTTTATATTATTCGTTCATCTATTGTCTATCAATAAGCTTATGTCAGATGGGGAGTAGGCGAAGCCTTCATCCCAGACTAACAGTCAGTGAGCTGACATCAGTGTTGCCAACTTTAAGCAAGTTTTCCGACCCCTCTAGCAACTTTTTTTTATTAATAAAACAACTAGTGACAAAACAAGCGACTTTTCCACGTGTCATGAGTATGAGTATGAGGATCGGCAAATAGTCCCGTTCCCGAGGGCGGGACTATTGGCCGATACTCAGAATCAAATGACCTAGACTCGGAATCAGGAGCAAATAAATGTGATGGAAATATCACTATTATATATAGTTGTTTAATGTCTTTTTCAGCATCCTAATGTTACCTTTTTTAGAAATAACATCTAAAATATTGAATTTACTGGAAGAACATGATTTTTCTGCTTTTGAGTTCATTTCAAAAGTTGGGACGATATGGAAAGCTAGTAAGACGATGTGGACAGTGTAGACATTGATTAACCATATTCACCAAGTCTTGGAAAGCAAAAAGTTTTACTACAGCTGTTAAACATATCAAGACACATGCAGGAAGAATGGCACAGAATTATAACTGATATCCATAGTGCCAAAGCTCCTCTTAAGTGTTCGGAAAAAGAACAGTAATATTACAAAGTGATCAAATAAAAGCTAGACTTCTAGCCTGCACTGCAGTCCTGAAATTGATAACAAACTATGATTGCAGAAACTAGATTAGTTAATGTTTTAGGAGTGTTGCACAATTGCAGGCCGTATACAGCAGATAATGTGGCATCAATGGAAATCTACTAGCCAGGACACTATCGGACAAAAACACGATTAACGTGACTTTTTTATTGTAAAGCCTTAGTTGGAGTTTGTACTATGTACTTGCTGTATTATTCCATAAAGTTGCTTTTCTCCACTCCTTCTTTGCTTACGTTGAGTTACAGCTTTGTGTACATAGTCAACTGTATACAGTCCTTTCTAGCGGTATATCCAGGATTTCCCATGTTGACGCAGGTAGCAGATGTTTAAATCTTTTTAACCTATGTGTTTGGAAATATTTAAACTTTTTAAAAGCACAATGTATGGTTCTTGTACTTCCTTATCTTACAGTGCTGTTGTTTAGTCCTCTTTCAATAGAGAACGTGGAAACATTAAAAACAATTCTTTGTTTATTTATTTTAGCTTTATTCTGAAAAATAAATTAGAGCCAAACATCATCTCATAATAGCTTAAGTACCAACAAAACAGCTACCAATAATTTAATTTAGTTTAACCTACTAATACCGCCCTGCGTCTTAAACTACTGAGAAGATGGCGAGCCATTCTTCTTCTGATAATTTGGCATGAATTTGGGCCATATTGGTCTTCAAAGAAATCAGACTGGTACTCTTTGATTGCTCATATGGAGTTTGTTTTTTTTGTTGTTTTTTTTTTTCCAAAAATGTCACATCAGCCAGAACCCAATATGACAAGCCTGACTGACAGTGGGATTGAGCATCTGTGAGCATTCCTCTGTGAATAATGAGCACGCATGCAAGACTGTACACACTTGTACGAGTGGTTTTCAGTGTATTTCTACTTGTGCGTGTGTGCAAGGCAGGTGGACGGCCTGTCAGCTCGCATGTATGATGACATGTACACATGGACACGCGCGTCTCCGCTGGACAGGGGAAAACTTTCCAAGCAATGGCTTTGGCTTAAAGGTCCGTGGTCTGCTGCTGCTCTTGCAGCTCTCTGTTGACAGCACACCAGCCGCCCTTTTTTCATCAGAAATTTCATAGATGAATTCATGCAGCTCCGTGACAACATATCTCTATTTCTGTTCTTAAAACCCCTCCCGGCGCCATGCAAACCTCCTTATAAATTGACATGCTGGATCTATTGCTTCACTCACCTTTAAAGTCTTCTGTGATTTGAGAGCTTTTTGAAAACTTTTTTTTTTTTTTTTGCACTGTCATTGAGAGAAGAGAGAGTTTCTTAAAAAAAAAAGAAGAGAAAGAGAGAAGAGAGAAAAAAAGCATGAACTTTATAGTCAGCATATTGTCAAGGAGGAATACTGTAACTTTATAGAATAGCTGTTGACTCTTACCCTGTTACTTTTTATATGCATTATTTATAGACACATCATAAAAAATCCAGACTTTTAGTCTTTTCAATTGAAGTTTCATTTCATTTTTGTCTCTTACTCTGAAAGAACAATTTATCGCTTTTAGTTACTATTCCTTTAGTTTTTCAATGACTTGTAGCCAAAGTGAAGGTTGTACTTTATTAGTTGTTTCTTGTGTCAGAAAGGAAAGGCAAATCTGAAAGGCTCCTTTGCTTTTGAGGTGTGAAGGAGACCCTGCTTTCGCCTGCAGCAGGGCCTCTTGCAGAAGGAAAGAGGATGAGGCTTGGCCACCATGTGCAGGGGGCTGCAGAGAAAAGAGGAAGATGGGTTAATCATGTTTGCAGCAGGACAGGCTTCCCCTTGAAGTGGGAGACAGTGGTAGGAAGCGTTCAGATTTATGGCGCTGTGTAGCCGTCCGCTGTAGCTGCCTTCACCATGGCAGCTGACCAGCAGACAGAAGAAGGAGAGTGTGAGAGGAGCTGTAAATCACGGTGAGAGTGTGGCTCAGACAGACACGTACACATACACAAACACCGCCAGCACTATGCTCACAGTTCACAGGCGGATAATGTGTGAAGGAAGGGCGGCTCTCCATTAGCGTGCTGACAAGAAAAAGCTGTTCTTGGACGAAAGGCTGAGGAATCTCTGTTTCATTTCTTTACTTCTTACTTGGCTTTTGAAACTATCAAGTTCAAGAGATCCTCAGTGTCTACACTCATGCTTAATCGGGAGTGCAACACTTCCCTTCTTTTCACGAGTGTGCTCTTGCTGCATCATGTTCCACGTACATTAATCCCATTCTTTGTAGGACTTGTGCGGTACATCAAGTTTGCTTAATGCAAACTAGTTTTTTAACCCTCCTGAAATAGAATGTGTCTTGTGTCATGGTTGTTTAAAGGATGAGAAACTACTCACTGCATCAAATAAGGTTGAATAACTTGTTGCCATCTGAAACGTATCAATTACTGCGGTACCTTTCCATTGAGACACACTTACCTATTTTTATTACTGGAGACAGGTGGTGATTTTTATTTCTTTAAGCTTGTCAGTATACCTATTGCCATGGAAACAGTAAAACTTCAATGACCTGGAGATTATCACAGACATAGCCCAGAGTCCCAGCTATAAGGGCCTTTTCATTAACATAAAGTCAGACAAAATCAGAGTATACTTTTAACTAATCTGCATATTTAATCAAAATGTCTATTTAATTACTTTTTAAGTCTATGCAGATGGGTTTTTTTCCAGCCCTACACTGCATGATTTTACAGATAGCCCCATTTGAACGTTGAATAGTCGGCTTTGCCAAAAAAATCAAAACAATACCTATAAAAAGAGTGTGAATCTTAAGATATGACAGGAAAAAGGAACATGAAACGCACACGTGCTGCACTTAAGCCTCACTCAAAACACCACACAGGTCGAGCCCTGAAATATCCACAGAAATCATTTCAAACATTAAAAATAAAACAATTCAACTTTAATTTTGGTAAATTAGAAGGTCTGCTTCATCTGTCCCACAATTACTATCAGCTGTGTTTCGGGTGTGTGCACGAGTGACTGTCAGTGATGCCGCCAGCGTGTAAGCAAGAAGCCACAGAAGAGGTGTCGCGTTACTACACTTTACTCTAATGCGCCACTCGGTGAAATGACTCTTTCTCTTTCAAGCACCATCGAGTCTTATTCCTTCACACATGGTCGGGCTTAACATGCAGAAGTTGCATGTGCAAACTGCTCATGTGCACGAGCAGACAAAAGGTGTGGAACCACAGCATCCACAGCCTAACCAAAACTGCTATCTGCTCATCACAGCTGGATGGTTTTTAGCAGAGAAGGGGTACGTTTCTCTTGTCACATTTTGACTGCTGTGCCAACATGGACTCTGGCCTACTTCTACCATCCATCCTTGCTGCAGCTCTGAGGCCCCAGTCGCTGAAAGGGCGCTGTGCGCTGTGTGTACACAAGATCTCTGGCCTCAGTGGGGAGTGTTTACCCAGCTGAAGTCCAACAGGGTCGCACTCTCTACCAGCTGTACTGCAACAACTGGAAAGGAAGTCGCTAAGGATGCAGCTAATGACCAATAAGTACAGGGGTTCTCTGGGGTTGAAGCTGTACTTAACGTCTTCTGTCCTTAAAAAAAGAAAGAAGAAGTCCAGATATGAACACTTTGGTGTTGTGGATGAAAAACACGGCAGAAGAAGATTACTATTACATATACATGCTAAGGAAGATAGAACACAAACATACTCGTCCAAAAACAGACACAGTCACACAATCTGAACCTTTTGCCATTATGGGACCGAATGAGACCTACGGTCTGATTGTTGATCACAACTCTGCAAAGCGGGATTAGGGAGCACCTTGAGGCAGCTGGGCTCTGCAACGCAAAGTGGTAAGTTAAAAGAAAGAAAGAAAGAAAGAAAGAAAGAAAGAAAGAAAGAAAGAAAGAAAGAAAGAAAGAAAGAAAGAAAGAAAGAAAGAAAGAAGGGAGGGAAAAAAGCTCTGTGTGAAACGTAGCCCGTATATGTCAGTTTCTTGGCTTGTGGTTTGCTGCACACTTCCCTGGTCGAGAAAAGTGCCACATGTAGCATAAAGTCAGACAAACAAGACCATGAGTGTCAGTTCCTACTGTAATTTCATACTGCACTGAATGAGCTGTGTACTAAAAACTGTTACTCCTATTGTTGATTAAAATGTCCTGTAGACATTACTGATGGAAAATGAGCCTCCAGAAGGTGGCGTTTCAAACATCACTGACGTTAGTTTTGACAGAGAGGAACATTTGCTTCATCGCTCAATAGAGGCTTTCTTTTAATTTTGCAGAGTTTGGTAAAAAATAATCCCAACAAGTCACAGAAGGTGACATCACATTGCCTCTTCACACCCAGACGCTTGCAAAAAGCAGTGTTTGACTACACCTTCAACCCTTTGCACAGCCATAATTCAGCATCTCAGTCTGTCAGCTCCAGCAGCTGCAGCTTCATCATCATGCAATGATGCTGGAGTCAATTGTACGGGAGATGATGCTCTTCAGGGAGGGTGACTCTTCCCCCACCATGATCAAGCCAGCCTCTGCCAAGGGTTGACAAGATTTATCGGTGTGTCTGCTTAAATGTAGCCAATTTCACTTTAATATGATATTAAAGAATGATTCATGCCTGAGCTTGAGATATTCCCATTGAGTAAAACTCATCTGGCAGCGGCAGCTTTCAAAAGCCAGTATGGCGTGTCAATGATATAGCTGATGGAATGTTCAGAATTGATAGCAGCGTTTAGCAGAATGGGCTTTAATCAATTAGGAAAATATTGTGTGCTTTTTTTTTTCCTTTCTTTTTTTTTTCTTTTAAACTTGGCTCTGTGTGTGGATCATAGCATCCATTGGAATTGATGAAGGCAAACTGTGTGACGAGAAACGTGCAGGAACCCCTTCTGCTGTCTGTGTTACACGGGTTTAAATATTCATTGCTGCTTTGTAGAAAAGTATGAAATATGTGACTAAAGAGAGTCTAAAATGATGGTTCTGACAGTGATTCCATGCTGTATCTAATTAAATACATTCATTGAATTTGGTTCCTTCGGGTTTGTGCACTCTTCTAGTCTACTTAAGTTCTCTTTTTTGTACTATACTGTCATCACTCCTGCAATTTTCTTACCTTATTCACCTATTTCATTTAAGTCATACGATTTAATAACAAATAAAAAATTAAGCCATATATAAGTATGATTAGAAATTTGAGGTAAAAGTAGTAAAGTTCCCACTCTGCTGCACGCTGAGTTTATGTGCACTAATGTTGCCACAAAGTAAGGAAGGTTCTCTGAAAGGAATATGTACAATTTCTTAATACCGCTCTATATGAAAACAAAGGGACTAAATTCTCCTCTACTCACAGGGTCAAGAAGTTCATTTCACTTATTTCTGTCAGACCAGACCTGCTTGGTTACCAGGGTGACGTGTCCTGCCCCAGGCCCTTTGTTCGTTTATTAATTCAGACAAGAGCAGAAAACTAGTTATTTTGTGGTTTACTAGGTAACATCAGGCTGTCCAAAGCATGCATTTCCCCTATTACTTGTTTTTGATCTAAACCTAATGCTCAGAAACATTCACTCATACAGAACAATGATTGCATTAAAGAATTAAATCATGCCCTGCACTTAAAAAAAAACAAAAAAAAAACATTTTCTTGGAGCATTTTCCTCAAGTGAGGGAGGTCCCTCTTCACTACTTTTAAGTACAACACTTAAATAAACCAAGTGTGGGGGGAAAAAAATAATAAAAAATTCAAGTGATATGATAGTATCATAAATATAAACCATGAATAAAATACACGAATTCACTTCAGGGACATTCTGAATTTCATTTCTGTGCAGGCCAACTGCATGTTACACCATTCAGACTTCACTAAACACCATAAAATGACACATGTTTGAGCGAGGCAGTCCTCCTTCCTGCCTCTGTGTTCATCTCCAGCATTCACTGTGTCAGCTCATGTTGATTTCCGCAGGGGAAGCTGCCTCAGTGCGATCCTCAGACAAAGCCCTGACCCCAGGGGTTAAGGAATGTGAACCTGGGGTTGTGACGACTGGGACCTTCCTTCAGGGCAGACGATGTTGAACGCAGCTTAAAATGATCTTCAAATGCTCTTGGGTTCCTCGTAACTCACCTTTTTTTCTCTCACATTTAGGTGGATTCAGAGTTAAAAACAGAGAACATTTCCATCTCCCTGATTGTCATGTCATGTAATTTACAAGGAGACTTAACATAGTTTTATGTTTAAAAAAAAAAGGATCCCTATACTGAAGATAAATAAAGAATAACTTTGGATATATCATGACTTGCAACCTTTATTATTTGAATATTCTGGAGGACTGAACACTGTTGTCAATACCAGTAAAAGAGGCAATAATAACTTCTATGAAAGACTTTCTTGTGAACGGTCAAAATACAAAGGAGACCAAAAGGCCCTTGTCTCATTTATCACCCACATTAAGAGAGGGAGAAAGAAAAGGAGGAGGTCTGCCGACGCAGCCGTAGCGAAGAGTAGGGTGGGTAATGGCGGTGGTCTGCGGTCCCCCGAGGCCCAATCGCATTGCGTAAAGTTGAGAAACAGAAACTGAGAGAAAGAAGTTAGTCAAAGGATATTGCAATTCAGAGGTGAGCGAGGGATACTCGAGGCCTAGGTGATCTGGGGTGTGTGGCGTTGAGGAGATCAAAAACAGCCTCCAGGGAATTTATATGCATAGAGGTGAAGGGTCAGACCTCTATTAATCACGGTCTGAGTCGAGGGTTAAATAGCGCAATCTAGCAGGAAGATGAGAGCGCCCGTCCAGATCGAGGTGTTTAAAAGTACTGCGTTACGTCCGTCTAATATTACAGAGTGAGGGCCTGAGGCACAAACGGTAGACATACAAAGCCACCAGACTGTTCAATAACGCATCACACATCGTCCTGCAAACATGGCTCAAAAAGTGTCCATGTAGAAGGAAAGTGCTCGCACTAAGGCAGGGAATAATCAGCCAATCTAGATTCTTTTTCTTCTCTGCTCACACATCTGCGCACCCACACAAAAAAACACATGCATCCATGCGTGCACACAGTTTGCATGCACACCTTGAATCAGTGCCAGCCAGGCTTAATTTTACCTTTTTCCTTTTGCACATTTGTCTTTGATCTCTGATGTGCTGTGCATTGCATTAATTATGTATAACGCCTCAGTACAAACATGGTGAACACCATGGAGTTCTTAATAAAAAACAGGCTCATCACAGGAGCCTAGAGGATGACTGCGGGAGCCACATGCATACCCTGTGTCACTCCTGCATGAAAAGAGGTAAAGCCTGCAGTTGGTACTCGAGAAAGAAGAAGGGACATTCGTCCCTCTCCTGTTTAATCCAAGTGTTGCAAGACTGGGCGACGAAGGACAGTAGGGGAACACAGGGTGGTCATTTGAGTCGGCTATAAACTGTTTTATCCAGAGCAAAAGATAGTATGGGAAAGACGGGAATGATGTAGACTGCGTATAGGTGTGCGGGAAAGTTATGGAAATTAGTGCCCTGCTGCTTACTAGAAAACCAGCCTAACGGGGCGTATATGCAAATTTGCCCCAAACTTTCAGCTATTGGTAATACATTAATTGATTCCTTTCCTTGTTAATGCCATGTTAGCGAATAATAGAAAGGATTTTATTGGCCAAAATAGAGTGGAGAGCTTAGATAGAAGCGTGTATTGCATGTGTTCATTTGTAGTTCGTGGTTGTGTGTGCGGTTGCCTGACTTTTATCTTGTTCCTTAACAAGTTCATAACTGAACAGACATGCATTGGAGGCATTCAGGGGAGTTCTGAAGTACAGCAAGTCTTATTATCCTCATCCCTCAACCAGAGGGTGAGATTTGAAAAGTGCTTGGGAAACTGATCTGTTTACTTCCCCCTAATCAAAACAGTCAACTTGACAGCCTTATAACTGCCGATGGTTATTGGCAGCTCGTATTAAACCTGTTCTAAACATTCTCATCTGAAGGTCCACTGAATTTGTTGCAACAGAAATGAAGTGAAAAAAAAATGCTAAGCGCCTTTTAGTAATATACGTAAAATGTTCCGAGTCTGGATTCCCTTGAAAGATGTAATTGATTGGGCTTTTATTGCAAAATCAGCCAGACGGAGCAGAGGGGCCTCGGGGGTTGAAGAGGCTCATGACAGTGTTTCATTGTAAGTGAGTGATGATAATATCCAGATTTACTTTGAACCCAACTCCAAGTTAGGATGTGAATATATTCAACTCTGAACTTCAAAATGCATACTAAAATATTCTACTTCTTAATTTCATAAGAACGCAACAACATATTCATTGCAGGCAAAGGGATCGCTATTTTCGCCTTGCTTTGCGGTGTATTTGTAAGAATAATAAATGTAAAAAGATCTAGGGAAATCTTGAGATTTAGTCCCAAATCACTGAGTGCTTTTGTAAAAGCTACATCCAACTCTTGTTTCGATTTGCAGATTAGAGGTTGTATTCAGATAGGTTAAGATGCTATCAAACTTCAGTCCTGCTGCACAGCTCAATGTGCTTCTTTCCTCTCTTGCTCTGGCAGCTTTTCAAGAAAGATGGGCTTATTTAAGCGGTGAGGAAAGGCAGTTGAAAAATCTGTCTACTGAGCCAATAGTCCTGGTTCAACACATGTGACCAGGTTAAAATAACAGCAGATAAGCGCTAAAAAGAAGAAAGGGGAAAAAAAAAAAAAAGTAACTGCCTCTCAGCTGAACAGCCTCAGAGTGCGTTTGAAAACCTCCACCAGGCGGAAAACTGTGCATTTTCAAATGCACTCCTGATTTCCTGTGACCGATGCCGTTCGTTATGCAAAATAAGTTTACTGTAACAGTGATATCTCGCCGTGTCGCTGCAGTCCAGTCTGCGTTGGTGGGAGTACCCCCTGCGCAGGTCCCTTCTGCTGTGCAGTTCCAGTAGTTGGAGTTGTTCAACAACTGAGCACGAGAGGGAGAGGAGTGGAGTGAGCGCGCGGCAGCTGAGTGAGCAAACACACAGAAACATTAGGTTATCTTCTGATACCATCAGATATTGACCTGTCACTTTTACCGCGTGGAGCCGAGGCCCTTCTTCTGAGAGGTCCACAGCGGCAGCAGCAGCGGCGGCGGAGGCGGCGGCAGCAGCGCCCTGGTCCGCTTTCATCTGCTCGAGCAGCCGCCTGTGAAAAAACTCCCGAGCGCGGTCGTCTCAGCTGGCATGAGCTAACCTACGAGTCAGACATGGAAACCAAACCGTTCTTGTCATTGGGTAAGTTTGTTTGCTTATGACAAAACCTCACCGGGTTATGGTTTTGGCAGCTTTACTTTTATCGATAGGAGAACGCGAGACGTGTCGTAGCTCGGTGTTGTTTCTGTGATTTTTCCCCCCCTTTTTTCTCTCTTTTGACAGCGCGTGCAGCGAGTTGCCAAGCGCGTCAACATGTTTGGAAACGTTGACGTGCCGGAGCGGCTGCTGCTTTCTGCATTTTTTTCCCCCTTTAAAAAAATGCAATGACTTGTGCGTGTATTTACAAAACCATATATATATATACATACATATATACATATATATATTGGCTTATTTGAAAAAGCTTCTCCTTGCCGTTTGAGCCGGTGACATTTCACTTTGAACCGACTGACTGTCGCGCTGGAAACGCTGTGCGCAAAACCTCGCGTCCGCTGCATTCAAATGTGCTCGTTCAAACTTTCATCGTTTACCGTTTGCGTATTTTATCAGTCCCGTTATATTTTAAAAAGGGAAAACAACAACAACACTGTAGGAAACGAAGGTTGTTACAATTAGTTGACATGTGATTTTAACAAAAAACTAGTTATCTGCTTTCAAGACAAATCCTGTACACTTTAGGTTGTTTTTCACGTGAGTGGAGATAAGTTGTGGCTGAAATTGCTGCCTCAGCGACTGGGTCGCAAATGTCGCATGAAATATATGTTAAATCATCATAAAATTGACTGTAAACTCTTAAGCTGCATTTTCTTTAAACAACCTGTGTGCTCCGTTATAGATTAGTGCCAGCCTCGCATCAGTTACATACAGATGACCTCTGTACATTGTGCAAGAGTTTAATTTTGGAAAGTTTTCTTTTTTTTGGATGGGCATTGTCCAAGTAATCTTCACGTGGTTCATTATTGTGTAAAACTCTGGCAGTTACTGTGTGGCAAACTTTACTTTTTTTTTCATACTTAATATTACTAAATTGAGGAGACTTGAAGGTAGAATTTGGCTTTTACACCGTTGCTGTGATTTAAAAAAAAAAGTTTCCAATACTTTGGGTTTTAGTTTAAAGTAAAATAACTGGAGTTTGATCTGAGGTCAAATCTAATTTGCTCTAATTGGTTCTTTGATGCACCAGCTTACACACACACATAAGCATGCCACATTGTAAATCATTAATGCTCAATGCTACTGTAAGTTTGTGAAAGTGAGTAGAGATCCCTTGTCCTCTGAAGCAGAGGCAAGCTCAGAGCTGTAGGCGATCCTCGCTTATTGTGTCTGCTGCTCTTTCATGAGGGCATCATGTTACACCTCGACACATATCATCAGCTGCCTGTACAAACTGAGGAGATTCACAGGGACCTCTGAGACACAGAGCTGCTTTCTTCAGTTACAGGCCCCGCTCGCTGGCGCTGATGCCACAACACCCTTTATGTGGCTTCCCAGAAATACACTAAACCGCCAGTGTTGCGCACACTGACAGGCTGTTATTACAGGTGCACTGTATTGTGTGTCCAAGCTGAAAGTGATTCAAGTTTCAGACTGCCTGAGCGTGCACCAGAATGGCCCATGGACAGACAGCAAAGCCTTATTTGACAGCCTCTGCAACTGGTTTCAAGTGTAACTCTTTTTCATCAGTATTAGATCTTTTCCTTCAGGCCACTGCTGTATCAGCAGCTTTTTCCCTCGCCTATATACTTATTATCTCTGTCTTTAAATCACCATTTATTTTTAAACTTGCACCATCAAAGCCCCACTTGAGTACCAATTGTTAATTGGCCACTTCAAGGACACCGCTATACACAAAGACCTTGAATTTATCGATTATCCGCTTACTCGTTGTAATTATCTAATGTCATACTGCATTAGGAATTCTGATGTGAATCTGTTTGAAATGACAGTGACCACATTTTACAATTATAGATTGGTTGTTGGCTTTGATAACAACGCCCCCGCCCCCCTTTGGAACTGTATGTTCAGTACTGTGTGCTGATGTGCTGTCTGATCTTACCATCAGCTACGCTCTCCACACATGCTCTTTCATATCTAACATTAAACTACGAGGGAGTGGAGTAATGACACTAAAGGAGAATGTGTCCTTCAGTCAAAGCGTTTCAGGGACGATCATGACTTTCTGTCAGTGAAATAAACCGTGTAAAAGGAAGTTGTTAAACACAGAAAAGCTGAAAAGCATTTTTTCACATAATTTGCACATGAGCATCAATTTTTGCTGTTGTTTTGATTGTTGTTTTGTGGAAATTATTTAATCACCAAGTAAGCTTAAATTAAAGCTTTTCCTTACTTTAAACAGAGGAAGATTTTGCAGATTTATTTATTTTTAATTTGTTTTAGTATCAAAATCCATGTTAGGAGTTTTAGGGATATAAGGGTTGTTATTGCACCAAGTGTGCACAGACAAAATTGGAGAAATCCAGTGAATTGACTTGAATCTAGTGAGGGAAAGAATGCTGTGTAAATTGTAAAGCCATCTTGTATTATTGACTTGTAGTTTGCAGTTTTTTCTTTTTGAACAAAATAAATCATTGAAATTTACCTAATGTTAGAAAATCATGACCAACTATATCTATTAAGTCCATAAATAATTAAAAATATAAGGTGCATTATTTATTTGTATTCTATTTAAAATAAAAGTAAAACAAAAAATCAAAGGATTGATGCAGTCTTCTCACAGCAAGAAGAATACTGGCTCGGATCTCAGCCTGGGCCTTTCTGTGCAGGGCTGTTGCTGTTCTCCCCGTTCCTGAGTGGCTTTGCTCCATGTATTTCAGCTTCCTTTCACATAAACATAAAGCATAAACATGCATGTTAGGGTGATTGGTGATTCTGAGTTGTCTGTTGGTCTCTGTGTGGCCCAGTGATAGACTGGCAACCTTTCCAGGATTTACACGCCTCTCATCCACAGACAGCTGGGATGGGTAGGCTTCAGACCCCTCGTGACCTGAACGGGATGAACCGGGTATTGGAAGATAAATCTATGAACAAATAGCATTCCAAGTAAATTTTTAGATTGAGAACGTTAATATTTCGGAGAATAAAAATGAATCTAAATTTGGTAATTGGAGAAAAAAAATGTTTTCTCCTTGTGAGCAGGTAAAAATGGGATTTAGAATGAACAGGAAAGCTGCTCAAGTTAAGCTCAAGAGTTTGAATACAAAAAAGGCTCAACAATCTTTATCTTTTATTACATCAGAACAAAAACCTCTCAGAATTGATCGTCAAATGTTTTGCATTTCGGACATCACATCTTAAAAACAAGTCTTGTGGACTTGTCTACACCAGCTTCATCGTGTTCAGGGTCACGAGAGGGTGCTGCTCACTGGGTGAAAGGGCCATGTGATGCCTGGTTAGGGCGCTAGTCCATCACATAATGTAATTTTGTTATATTTTAAAGCTTTAAAAGATGGAACTGAAAAAAAGGAGCATTGCTTTTAACTTTTAGAAATCAAGTAATTTGTTTACTTGCTTTTGTTTACAGAATTTTTGATTAGGGGTTTTCAGATTTAAATGTCTTTAAGTCGTCATGATTTACAGAGGCCTACGACACAAAACGTCATCCTTCAACCTTCTTTTTTAATGCATCACATTATTAGTATTCAGCACTGTTGAAAAGTGCTTGGTAACTCATACTGAAAGTGTGTTTTACTACCTGAAAAAAAAAAGAACGGTACCTTCTGCGCTTTCTGTTTGTGAGAACACGAGGTACACCAGTCGTCCAAAGTAACAGATGCTCACTTCCAAAATCAATGAAGTTCATGGTCTTTGATGACATGAGAAAGTGAGATTCATGGTGGTGTGTGTTCATGGTGGCGGCGGGGGCTGCATTCCTTCTCTGGCAGTAACCCAGGAACAAAGGTAATACTGGGAGAGGTTGTGTGTCTGCTAGGAGGTGTGTGCGATGGTGGGAGTGAGCTTTTTTTGGGGGGAGGCAGTGAATTACACTGCCAAAAGCATTTGGCCAAGTTTGTCTTTTACGGCCGTCCAGTTTTGTGTTCCTGATGTGATGCTTTTGCTCCCCTTTTGAGAGAAAAGCCCGCAGCTGTCATTTTTATTGGAGGAGTTTTATAGCAAGACTTAATGGCTTCAAGTGACAGCCCTTGCTCCCCTTTTTTTCTCTCTCTCTCTCTGTCTCTCTCAATCTCACCCACGAGGCCCTTAACTGTAGCAAATCAAAGAAAGCTTGCTTGCCTCCAAATGCCCACCCTCCACTTTCCCACCCCTCACCCATACCAGCATCCAAACCAAACAACTTGAGACAAAAATGTATTTACGCGCAATTATGAACACAGCAAGAGTGTGTTAACCAGTGTGTCGTTTCTTTTTCCTTCTTCTTTATGGAATATCTGTTCTTATCAGAAGGAGACGCTAATTACGCTGCGAAAGACGCTGCTTTAGAATAAAATGGTGTATATTTTATCCTGTCATACTCTCTCCTCTCTTGGCAGAAGCCCCCACTTGTTGATGTTCTAAACATGGTATAAATCAGAAACTGATTGAAGTCTCTCTGATGCACAAATCTTGAAATGACTAAAAGGCTCGTTAATTATTTGTGTAAGGAGCGGCTCCCTCACAGGAGGTCTTTATTGATAACGGCTGCACTGAACTTTACACCCCAAACCTTGACCTTTGCTCCCTGTATGCTCGATCATTTAAATGATTTCCCTTTGGCATTTATTCTGTTTAAACGGTTTAAACACAGTATCTTGTTTTCTTTTTTGGCTGTTTCTTCATAGTTTTGTTTCTTTTTTTTCTGTCATTTAACTATCATTTTTTTTCTAACATTTCAAAATCTGTGAGTTGCAGTGGTTGATGTCTCTTTTTGTCCAAGTAAACAGTGGAAAAAAAAGGCCTTTATTGGGCCCAAGTTTTCAAGGTGACATCTTTGGATTGCTGTTTTCCCCAATTGCCTTTTCTATGCACAAAAATATTCTCCTTTCAGTAGTATAAAAATAAAAGTAGTCAATTATTGCACTTTATGCCCTCAAGTGAGGGGCATATATATATATATATATATATATATATATATATATATATATATATATATATATATATATATATATATATATATATATATATATATATATATATATATATATATATATATATATATATATATATATATATATATATATATATATATAAAACTTATATCTGTGTTTTTAATATGTGTTGAATTTCAATTATTTACATCGGTCTTTTATTTATTTTTTTTTTATTGGAGTCATCTAAGTACTCTTGGTTTCAGGGTTTATTGCAAGTCCTCTGAGTGTCTGAATGGCTTTTCTGTGGGCTTTATTCAGGGTGCGTACAGCCACTCTTTTGAAGTGGAAACATAGTCTCTGTGGGGATTTGGCTCGATCACACTCATAATTCGTATTGAGAGGAAGGTCGTTTTGCCCTACTATAGCCAGAGCCCTTCGCTGTCTGTGCATCACAGAGTAAGAGGGGAAGTGGCTGAGAAAGTCGATGCATACTGCGAAAGAAAGATACTAGATGAGGGCACCTGGAGTTTGCATTCTCCACCAAGCCCGATGCCCTATTCTGTAGATTCTTATTTCACACAAAAATGAGAGTGTCTGGCCCATATCTATTTTTCCGTTCAAATTTAGTAGATTTGCTCTCAGCAGTTTTATTATTATTATTATTATTATTATTATTATTATTATTATTAACTCTTCTTTTAAATCATATTGGCAGATAAAGCAACAGATAAAAGACAGTGCCAACATAAATAAGTTAGATGACAGGAATTCTACAATATTTTGTGAAATTGAAATACTGCTAGAATACGAATACATGCAGCCCTTTTCTCTACTTCACATCCTTCAAACTTGGATGTTTTCAAGTAGAAAAGCAACTATATCTAGGCTTTTTGGCATTTATGATGTGTTCAATTATATAACGAGCATTCAGGGGGATTTGCGTGACAGTGATAACAAATCACTGGAATCGCAGCTATGTTGTGCTGCTTTATGGCATAATATTTTCCCATGGTCATAAGTTTTCTTAACACAAATTGTAATTGGCTTCAGTCAGAACCACTAATTGTGTGTGTATATTTATTTCTGTTTCTCATTTAATTTAAAATTGAGCTTTATTTTCCACGTCAAATGACTTGTGATAGATGTAAGATCAGACTTGAGTGGGTTACTATTTACCATGTAGTAATCATATCAATGCTTTACACTGGCTGAAGGTTAATTTAAGTATAAGATGATCAAAAGATGGAATGATATGTTTGATGTTTCTGTGCTCCTTTAAAAAGAGAAAAAGAATTGGATTATGGCCTCCATTAGTGTGATTGTTTTTTTGTTTTTTTTTTAAAGGAAAAATAAAAAGTACTTCACCTGTCTATGTCTTTTCAGGCACAGAGTGTGTATGTGCATGTATACACTCATTACCACTGCAGCAAAAGAGTGGTGTAATTAAGGTTGTTTTCACATGTTGTTATGCACCTGTGGTGCACCCTTGGTGCTCGCTAGATTATATTGTTTCATTTTTCCTTTTGGTTTGCGTTGTCAAGTGTTGTTTTCACTCCAGCACAAATGCCACACCACAAGCTACATGACAACGGTCAGTACAGTCACTGGTCAATATGAGTCTTGGCAGAGCATCATGTTTCCATTACAAATGCCCTGAAGCCAAGCCTTGAAAAGCATGGCCTTACAATAACTACGTGTTTTGAAGCACAGTTAGCACTTATTTTTTGCAATATTGTTTCTTTATTTGTTTTGTTTTTTTTATTGTATGATTAGACAAATTTAAACAATTTAAAAAACAAATATATAAACAGTTTGTAAATTAAGCATGACAATAGCCTGTAAATACAATGGATGACTCATCATTCAGGTGACCCATAGGTTTGTGAAGAGTGAAGCCTATGTTGCCTTATTCAAAGTGCTCTCATGTTACCCGGAAAGCTGATGGGAACACACCCACCACACGTCAATCAAAGTAAGCCGTGGCTCCCGGCTCCGTCAGTCGATTCCCACCAAAACATCTGCAGAGTTGCTAGCGGGTGTTTACAGCAGTTTCGGTGGCAAAATAAAAAATTACTAACACTAGGTTAGTATAGACTGCCAGTTACTTTAAGCTTCGTAGCAGCATGATGACTAATGAGGAAGTGATAATGCCTGAGCCTACTGTCAAGCACAAGGATACGCTTTTTTATTAGAAATAAATGCATTGCTTTAGGGCAGCACGGTGGCTTAGTGGTTAGCACTGTTGCCTCACAGCAAGAAGGTTACTGGTTCAATTCCCAGCCCGGTGGGTCTTTCTGTGTGGAGTTTGCATGTTCTCCCCGTGCTTGCGTGGGTTCCCCCTGGGTACTCTGGCTTCCTCCCGCAGTCCAAAAACATGCTGGGTAGGTTAATTGATACTTCTAAGTTGCCCGTAGGTGTGAGTGTGCTTGTTTGTGTGTCTCTGCCCTGCGATGGACTGGTGGCCTGTCCAGGGTGTACCCCTGCCTTTCGCCTACTATGCTCCTACTATGGTTTCATTTTGGAACCAACCTTTAGCGGCCACTTGAGGAACTGCATCTGTTCTTGGTTTCACATAAGGCTCAATTCAGAAGTTTGGTGTTTGGCGCCTGAGCACGGTTGCAACCGTTACTTTCTTTTGCCGCGATTGTTTATGCACACTTTCGTGACCAACAAAGTGCAAGATCTTTACAAATCTGATAAAGAGGTCTATCTGTTCCCCTTTTTATGATATTCTGGCATCCTGGTGCACAACAGCTATCGTTGTTTCTACTGTTTACCGGTACAGAAATGTCCTTCTCGCCTGCTTCAGCTTTACTGCCAAAATGGCGTTGTTTACATTCTAGAGTGGTGCATTCTGGGAATTCTGACGTCACGGTCCGGTGCGCTATAGTTGGGTCAAGTCAAGGTTTTGGCGTTTTCACCACATCTGAAATCGCCTATGAGTCTACTGAGACCACCTCTTTGTAGAGATCTCAGTACAGCTGTTTTGGTGGGCGCTGTAGTGCGGCTGCTGTGTTTACTGACCAAAGTCAACCGCATGTCCATAGTTCCTTTGAGCCGCCCTAAGTAGTGCCTGTGTGAAAACACCCCAAGACTGTCACTCATGCTGCTCCATCACAATTTCTTTTTGAGGTCACATGCGGTTAGAAGAATTGCCCCAGTATGCCCCTTTTCAACCACCACCCATGACATTACTATTGTCTGTCACCTTGCCACATGCTGCAGGGGACAGAACCCTGGCATCTGGGGGTCTTTTATGGACTAATGGACACACAGCCATGATCATCTCACAGTATGCAAAACACCACGAATCTGCTTTGGGTATCTGTGACTGTATGTGAGTGTGGATTTGTTTTGGGTGTGTGCAGAAGGTATCCCTTAACAAAGGGTGACAGTTATTTAGCATTTGTGTATATTTTGATCACATTAAGCAGCTTTAATGGCTGTGGTGTTTTTGTTGTTTTTTTTTTTTGCTTTACACATAAGCTGCAACTACACCCCTACTGAATAAATATGTATAGCCATGTAAGATGTAAATGAATTGTAGGTCATTTAAAAACCATCACTTTTCAATAACAATAGAAAGGCATCATATCAGAACTGAAATTGAGAAATTTGGTTTTCTGAACAAATCTTTAAAATATATGGTAATTTTCAGTTTGAAGAGTTAAAAAAAAAAAAACTTCAGTAACCGCCTGTTGTGTTGAATACAGACCAACATTTATAGTTGAACAATGTGGTTTTTTTGTGGCAGTCATCATGCATTTTCCCTTTTCCAGAAACCATTCAAAAATTTTGAATATCACGGCAGCAGCTGTCAGCTCCAATATCTTTATTTAAACACCATGGTAGTCTTTTTCATACTGCATTTTACAGAAGTAAACCATTTTCAAATCTCCTTGGTGTCATGACTGCCTTTCTCTGGCATTTCAGCTGTATTATTTCAACTTGAAAAGAGCTCGTTTTTTACTTTAAAAGCTCACACCTGAAGGCGTCTCCAAGGAAACGGCAAAAGCTTGCATCACTATTGTTAATGCTGTAAAGTGGTAGAGCAAACATGCAAGTGACAGTAGAAGAAACGATAATTTCAATTTTATGTATTCAGAAACAAAAAATATGACTTCATCCAAATAATGTATATACGGCATTTATATCAAAATATGGCCCTGTGAAAGACTGGTGACCTGTCAAGGGTGTACCTCTGTCTCTTGCCTGTAATGAGCTTTGATAGGCTCTGGTAGACCCTCGTGACCCTGTATAGGATAAAATGTGTATAATGGATGGATGAATGGATGGTTTTTTGTTTATTTTTTATTCCCCCAGTGTGAATATGAGACATGACCTCAGACTCATAATTTTAAAACAAACTGGGGGATGAAACATGAACTTTTCTTCTTGATTTAGAGAGCCATGGTCATGTTCATATCAAGAAAGTTAACCTTCATTGAAGTGCCCATGATCTTTGATTTGACGGAATCAGGCACAGTGATCCTCTTGGTGCCAGTCCAGTTGGCCACATCTTAATGTAATGCAAAATCGCATGCATTCATGTAGCGATCTTTTAGTCTGGTTGACCACTAGGCAGTACTTTTTCTATTATACAATTATACACAATCATACACTCTGATGAGTACATCAGATGCAAGTTTGGTTGCCTTGCCTTAGGACACTTTGACGGCAAGGTTAGGAATCAACCCACTGACCTTCCAGTTAGCAGACAACTGCTTGTATTTTCTGAGCCACTGCCATCAATATTATTACTTTTAAAGGAATTAAAAAGTAATAATATTCCTTATCTGGTTTAGTAAGTAATGTAACATCAGCTCTGATGCCATTATGTTTCAGCTACAGCCATTGACTGTTAAGTCTCCATCAACAGGACCAGTTGGAGAGCTGGGGTGGCTCATTAATGTTGCTTTTTTTTTTTTTTTTTGCCCTTGGCAAAATTGCATTGCTGCTTTTTAATAGTTCTAGGTGGTACATTGTCCATCAATCAAAAGGTTGTGTCAAAAATGAGATTAGAACTTGTGCACTGTAACACTGGATAACCTCTTATATTCTGTTAGCCAATGGAAATAAAAGTTTTATGAAAGAATAGCATATCTAACTGCAGTTAACACCTTTACAGGATCACTTTGCTGTGTTATTCTCGTTTTTTTTATAGTAACTATTGTGTTTGGTATAAGTTTGAACATATTTTAGGCCTTGTTGCACTGAACTAAATTGCAGCTTTTGCAGCATTACAAAATATAAACTTTTGTATTGTGTTACGTTTTCTGTTTCCACTTGATGGTTTTGTGTGACCATTTTGGAGGTTCCTCCATATAATTTTTTCTTTCTTCTTCGTAGTCCGTCTTCTTAGGATTGAGGGTGGACGAACCTGCAGTCCAATGGGAGTATTTCCACATCCTGTTAAGTGCAATCTCTCAAGACATCATGCATTAGGAAGTTGCTGGATTTACTTTCAAATTTTGCGAGGCTCTAGACCAATCTGTAAGGGTAAAGGCTTTGACCGCAATTACGTTTGACAAAAGATCCATTACAGGAACCATGAAACACTGGATTATTGGTGAGATAGAGGATTCAGAATGATATTAGCAGATGCAAAAGCATTGACACAGCTCAGATCAGATTTAGATACAGAATTATTATGTTTATGTCTAAGAAATAGGGGTTGCTTGGCTGGTATTACTGAAATTAGCTGTTTTTCAGATTTAATAGCTATGACCGGTGACTGGCAGATGAGGCTCTTTCAGTCAAATGAATGCATGATATGCATACAGCTTTGCCAGATTGGTGGATTTGTCACTTCCTAGATCTCTTCAGCAACTTTTTTTCAGCCACTAACAAATCAGACATTGCCAGTACTGCCCCAATACCGTACTCAGTCAGCAGCAGGCAGAAAACGCATTAGCAACACAGATTGCAGATGTGCAGTTTGTCTTTTTGGTGCATTTCAAAGGTGTAGATGGTGAGAGTAAATATTCCAGACACTCTGCTGCTTCTAACTTTCTCTCTCGGTGATCGTCGTACCGGGAAATGTAGATGAAAACGCAGTGCAGATGTTTCCGTATGTGCAAGGTGATTTTGCCTGATGACGCTATGGTCATAAAATTTATATTTTATTACAATAGAGTAGCAGTCCTTTAAAGCAGCATAAAATACATTTGTCCACATTAAAATATCAGTTTTAATTTCATTTGAAGAAATATTTACAAACTAACTTTAAAGTAACTTTGGTATCTTGTCCTAGTAGTAGGTCAATGGCATATCGTTCGCAACACTAAGCAGGGATTCAGTTATTTGTCGCTAAGTTAGACTTCCATCACATAGTGTCTAGAATGGCTGTAGTTTTGATCAATGGCAACCTGATGAGGATAACAAAAAATTGTCAGTACAAGTATTTTTTCACAAGTAATGGCTCAAGTGCAATCAACAAATTTCCAAGACATTTATTCTATGTTTAAAAACACAAAGTTGCAGAGTCCTCTATCACGTTCACAATCATCCGCTGGATAGTTTCCTCTGTACATCGTAACATATACTGTATGTCACACATGAGGTAAGGAGACTGGTCTGGGCAACAAGTGGCATTAACCTCACAACACAAACGGGACAGCCACATGCATGTAGCGAGAGAGCTGTGTGTACAAACATCCCTCAATGGCACATTGCTGACGTTTGTGGCAGTTGTAGTCTGTCACCTGTTTTCTCCACCTCTCCCCACCTGAGTTCACACATTTCAAACCAATTCCCACAATTCCTCCACTGTATGTATTCCTCTGCACCGACACTGGCAGAGTTGAGCTGCAGCGAGTTCAAGATGCGGCTGGCAGATGAAAAACTGACCTTAATGGACCCGCCACGAGGAAGACAAAGAACCTGGTGTTACACTGAGCCACTCAGCCCCAGACAAGAAGCGGAAAAATAGCTGTCCTACTCTGAGAAGACCAGGAGGACACTATTGCAGAAGTCTTCTGAGGACATGTTACCACAAAGGCTGTTTTATAAACCACATGCACTTATCACAGTCATTACTGGACTGTTGTATGTCACCAGAAAGGCAATGTAATTAGTTTTTTTCTTGTATTGCCAAATTTACAAAGAAGTAGGCATTGTACGGTAGAGTTTAAAATCAACAAGGACATAGACAGCTAGCACTACAGCAGATAGAAGGAAGGAAGGAAGGAAGGATGTAAAAAAAATAAAAAAAAAGGATGAGGAATTCATGGAGAGTATTAAAGGATCTCTGTATGTTTATGATCCATTAAATATCTTGTTGGCATTGTTTTTTTTTTTTTGTTTTTTTTGTGGTTTGCAAGAATGACAAATAAAGACACAGCTTATGTATACAAGTGTGGTCTTGATTGCAGGAATCAGTTTGATAATATGGTCAAGAGGTTCATTTGCAGACAAGGAAAAAAAGCTTAAACCCGAAAGGGCTCCAAAAGAAGCAGAACTACAGCTACGAAAGGCAAAGCTAGAACCTGAATTGAGTGCATTGGCTTTTCAGAGTAAGGCAGCTGCAGTTATTGCACAAGCTAAGCCTGCACTAAAGAATACATCCAAGCACAAGCTTAACTTCACTCAGTTCTAGGGCTGCAACTAACAACAATTCTGACTGTGCACATGTGCAACTCTCAGCAGAGATAGGAAGGAAGGGCAGTGCCACACTCCGTTGATTTATTTAAAATTTTTTACTGACAATAGTTTGTGACTATTTTTATTATAATTTTTGTTTGACAACGTCAACCCTACCCCTACTCACTATATAGTCAGATTTCTGCACATTCTACATCACCTAATGCAGCATTGTCAAACGTGAGCTTTGTTACGTGGAGCCCTCCATCACGAAAAAAGCATAATCATGCAGCATGAACATGGTAAGAAGTATAACAAAACATGTGACAAAAGAAACGCAGTTATTAAACTATTGTTAGACGAGACTGACACAGGCATTCTCCACAGAGGAAATGGGCATCAGCCAAGACCCAACCGAACTCACCACCTGCAAAGTTCTTTACTAAATACAACAGCACAGTCATATGTTCCTGTAACTCCCACCGGTGGAGCATGTGAAACAGAACACCTGAGCACAAGTCTTTGTTGATTTGATAATAAACCTGTAAGCTATCGACATGGCCATCATCATTTGCTAATGATACTTTAGGCCTAGGGCGCTCAACTATTGAGGGGTTAGATCTGCTGATTAAGTGGCTTGGGAAAGAGTCTGTTAAACATGTTAAAAGGATCCGCTATGTACATGTTGGAAACCCAGACGGAAACCCTTTCCTGCACCCAAAGTAATTGAGAAGTCTTTATTCTAAAGACTTGATGAATTCCTTAAAATATCTGTGAAAGATTATGGGAAACTAAGGGACATAGACAATCTTCTTATGAAGCTCCAGAGTGCCAAGGAAGAGGGTTACCTGACACGTCTAACTTGCCTGAATACAGCCAGGGGCATTGGGAGCCATAATGGAAAAAACGTCCTCATGGGTTACAAAAGAAATGGCTATCAAAAAGACCAAAGTAACTGTGCATATGTTCGATCGGACCTCTTTGAACTGTTCAACATCAAGGGTCAGACATACCCCTACTCACTCAACACCTGTGCGAGGTTGATAAAAACATCAGGTAGTAAAGCAGAGGAGTTTCAAGTTGAATCTCTTGCCGGGAAGACCAGAGTCTCATTGGCACCACTAACAATGAAGAAGTGGAGTTTGCATGTTCTCCCTGTTTCCCTGTTGTTGCGTGATGTCTCCCAGTGCTTGCATGGGTTTCCTCCGGGTACTCCAGGTTCCTGTAGGTGTGAGTGTGAGCATGTTTGTTTAACACTATATGAGGCGTGGCACTGTGATAGACTGGCAACCTGTCCAGAGTGGACCCCTGCCTCTCACTCTCAAACAGCCGGAATAGGTTCCTGATTTTAGTAACTCACTCACAGACATACAGCAGATGTGCCACTGCTTTCTTGTCTGTAAAGGCTAAAGGAACTATCTCATATTCTTGTCGTACAGAGACAGTGACATCTCTAAAGGCATTATTGACTACTAGAGGACGCACATTCACGTTTTTGGTAACAGTCCATCTCCATCTGTACCCATTTGATGTCTCAGGAGAGCTGTTCAGGATGTAAACATGGCACAGACATACTCCAGTTTGTTGAATGTAATTTTTATGTTGATGATGGCCGTATTAATGTGCCTACTAACATCAAATCCATTAGCCTTCTGCAGAGAATACAGGGCTGTCTCAGCAAATCCAACTTGAAACTACACAAGTTTTTTTCAAATAGTGAAGTTGTCCTGCAAGTATCTGCACCAGAAGACAGAGCAGTCTCTACCTTTGTAGTGTCAGAAGAAAGCTTTCACTCGCAGGGAAGTTTTGTCTACAGTGAATAGAGTCTTTAATCCCTTGAGCATGGTTGCACCAGTCACCATTGAAGGTAAAGGTCTTTTGAGAGAGCTTTGTGCAGATACATAAGAGTGGGATGCAGTTCTTCCAGAAGAGAAACGCAAAATTTGGGAAGTGAGGAGAGTCAATATAATTTGAGTAAACTGCATATACCTCGCACATTCACTGCAACATCCATTTCCAAAGCTGACCACTTTGTGTCCACAAAGGCCTTTGGTGTTGTGGCATGTCTCACGACCATCCAAGCTGAGGGACAAGTTGAAGTGAGATTTGTTTTAGGAAAGGCTAAACTGGCCCCACAGTCTAGATCCACCACTCCTCAGTTGGAATTATGTGCTGCAGGTGAACCGATTTGTGTTGGTGGAAGACTAAAACATGCAGACTTGAACAGCGCAGAAAAGAATCCCATCATCTTGCCCAAAGACAGTCACGTTTCCCTGCTGTTGGAGCAACTACCATGAGCAAGTAAAACATCGAGGTTGTAGGGCTCAAATAGAAATATGTCACACTTCTATATTTCATTTGAAGACTTTTTATATTACATATAATATTTTATATTGAAAGAACGAATACTGACATTGATTTTCTTCGGCTTTTTTTTGTATGAATTCTGCATTAATTCTGTCCTTGTACATAGAAACAAAAGGGAGCAGCTGCAGAAACTTGGATCTGCAGTATTGGGGTGATTTGGATTTGTTGACAGTAAAAGTAAGATGTTTACATAAGTAGTTGACAGAGGATTGATGAAAATATAAAGTTGAATTAAAGAAAACAAATAGGCCTACACTAACAATCTTTCAAACATGGTTTATGGATGCTGCTTTCCCTTCAACATTGATGCTTTTGTTTTTTCTTTAATGTCAGAAGATAGATGAGAAGGAGCTTAATAAAAACAATATTTTGTTGTCTCACGATAGTCCTGATGTAGTCTGAAATGCGAGATATTAAGTCACTTTTTTATTTATTTTTTTGTTCTTATTTTGCGGGCCAGAACAAACATTCACGCCTGAAACACTTGCCTCATAGAACTGTTAGAAAAGAAAAGCCATAAAAGTGAATGATGGTGTTATCTGTCACCAAAATATTTTTCAGTATTACAATTAAAATGTCACTAAATCATATGTTGATTTTAAGGCGTGCCCCTAAATTTTGTGGTTGTGACAATGTTTAAGCTTGTCAGGGTTCAGTTTTACAGATTTTCTGACCGCATGTTCAAATAAAGGAAAAAGGGGAACTTGATCTGATCAAAATTAGACAGAAGCATTTATTCTACAGAATATACAAGAGCTCACGGTTCTCCACCGAGCAATCCTCAGGTGAGAGAGAGCGATCCTGCCTAATGCGTCAACTTTTATTCAACAGCTATTGGTGGAGGGGGTCTGGTTTAAACTTTGCCACTCCCGTGATTGACTTGTCCTGGACGCGTGTCCTTTCATCCAGTCCGGTCTCGCCACATCACGTCTCCTTGGTCCAGTCCGGCACCGGCATTTCCTGAAAGAGAGAAAAAAGTACAAGCCCCAACCTCATCTTATGTACTTCAGTCTCTTACATGTTCCTTTTGTTCCAAAACACATGGTTGGCTAAGCAAAACTAAATGGCTTATTGGCTACATTTGTAATATAAATGAAGATAAAAATACACTAATAAATACAGAAAGATGACGAATAAAGAATCAATTCACAACTGGAAAATGATCATAAAACAATGTAACATAAGCCGAAATTCAATACAAAGCAATTGTAAGACACAGGACAGTGGGACAAAACAAAATAAAAGGCAATTAACAAATAACAATTATCAAAGACAATATTTGACATGAAAAATAAGATCTAGTGAAAAATAACCAAATAGTGAATGAAAGAATATAGGTGGCTGAAAATTTAGAAATTTTCACCAACAGTTGTGCCCCTAAAAAAAACAAAAACAAAAATGTGTTATGGGCTTCAGAGCACAAAAAAAAAAAATCATAGTCTGGAGCTCTGAAACCAAAAAAAATGTATCACCTAGTCTGTTGGGACGTATTCACATATTTTTCATAATTAAGTAATTTGGCCTGGTTAGGCTGTTGTAGGTTATCAGTGAAAGTGTGTTGATGATAATTTTAATTGTATTTTTGATTTAGAGCACATAACCTGGAACCAATTTCCATGCAATGTAACTTCAGTTTCAGTAAAGATAAGCAGAAATTTGCATTGAAAAGTTGTTTTATTACTTTTCATTATTACATGAATGAAAATATGTAAAAGTTTAATAGTTACAGTAATGAACTTGCATTTCGCTGTGTACAGTTATGACCTCTCGTTTTTGTTTCAAAATTATGTGATAAGCATACCTGCGTGTGTCACTCCCACCAACATATCGTGGGTCTGTATAAATGTGCGCCTGTGTTCACCTGACCAGTTACGTTAGGAAAGTCCAGTCATCTTCAGAGAAAGAAAAGTACCAAAAAAGAACTAAACAAATGAATCATTAGTCAAGTGTTGTAAAACACTGGTGGCAGCAAAATAATTGCTTTGCAGTAAAAGTTCAAAATTAGAATGAAAATAGTGGATTTGCCCACACACTTCCAATACATCAATGAGCAGATGAATTAATTACCTTCATTTATCATGCACTTTTTTTACAAAAGAAAATAAAAAAAATGCATTTACCATATATGCAATGTACTTTTACTGTTTATCTCCTCAAATCTATGTGGTCATGATTTTAAAACTACTGCATTTTATTTTACTTTGTTCTCTGTTGTTTTTATTTCTAAGATGTGTTTAAAAAGGGTAAACTTGTTGTTAAACTTGTGAATAAGAGGGACATATGCCGAGTTTGTTTATTTATGCCTGTATACTTTAGATTTCCAAAGTATAAAAATGTCCACTTAGAGTCAATGATTTATGATGAACACAAATTATAGAAATTTGTTTGTATCCCTTTAATTATAGTTATTTGTACTCAATGGAAAGATGACTCGAAATCAGAGTGTCAGGACTTTTTAAACGTTTAAAATTTGAATCAGCCCAGGTTTTGCATGTCTGTAAAGAAGTTGCAGCTTTCAAAGTGTTATAACAAATGCATGTGTGAGAAAGACAAGAGAACAGATTATATGTGAGATACCACACTTCCTCTTTGGGTTTTTGCTCAGCCTGTAGTAGTAGGGGAGCGATTGACAGTTTGCCGACGCCTCTAGGTCTAGCATGTTCATATAACCGCCCAGAGTGCAGCCCTTCAGCCTCAGCATACACACACCTGGATGTAAGTGCGCACACAAACATATGTCCAAACACAGACCATCTATGCAGAAGTCCGCAGGGCTTTGTCACCTATTGTTAAACATTTCGCTGTGACCGTCTGGTTTCAGGAATGTTCTCAACGGCAGGAAGGTGATGGATTCAAGAGTAGAGGGGGGGGAAGGGCTGTCTTATCTTGAAAATCAACTAAATGGCCAAACTCCTACACTTAGTTTTGTCACCTGTACAAATTATAACACCCCAAAGCACAGTGTAAAACCTGATGCAAGTATTTCATTTTAACTTGTGTCACTTGATGGATGATTCTCTCCACGACTCTGCCCAAGGCTTTCAATTGATATGTTATAATCTGTTTCACCTTTCTGTGTTTCCATACAAGTAATTTACTTTACTGACAGGCATTGTGGTGAAATTGTACAATGGATAATACAAAACAAAGCCACATAATGGCTGTATTAAATTGTTAAAGTGCAGACTCTTCTTGACCAAAGTGAGATCAGAATGGAGGACAGTTTTTATTTAACCGAGTACATACAAGTTAGTCATTTGTAGTAAGACTGATATATGTGTGTATCTTCTTGCATATAGCCAACAGTATTTTTCAATACGTTTTTGGTGAAGAAAAGCCCAAACTTATCACGCCAAAGGGAAAAGAAAATCGGTCATGTGAAAAGTGCTGTTTGCAGGGCCTCTTGGTCATAGTTTTTGACACTCTTACATTGTTAAATTGCAACACTGTTTGTATTCTTAAGGAAAGAACGTTAAACTACAAGGCTTACTAGACAGACAGAGTCAGGCAGACAGGCGTGCAGGCGCTGGTCATATCTTTGTCATGGGTGTTGTACATACCAAAGTGTTGACAGCGCATGCAAACGGCTCCGACAAGTTCAAGTGCCCCATCTAGGATGCATACATCTGTTTGCTCAGAACGTTAACCCAGAAGAAACTGCCGGTTAAACAGGACAGTTGGCTCTAAAGTTATTCGGTTTTTAAAATACAAATAAACAGTTTGAGAAACTTGAACCGGGTAGTTTTTGCTGTATATTCTTGATGACGAGTCATTGAAATATGTTGCATTTCAAAAACACATAACTTACCAAGTCACAAAAATGGTAAACTCTTAAAAATTCCCCTGTTGCGCTGCCATTACATAAACTTGAATGGCCAACCCACTCCTGCACCTGAACCAAAATCCCTTTGTGTCCCTGACGCACAGATTTCATGAACTGATATACTGAATATGGAGCGGTGTATAGTGAAGCAGCAAAGAAATGCACTGCTGGCTGGGAGAGTGAAGGGCAGAGGTTGTGGCTGGGTCACCCTATCTCAGACATGACTGTGTTTGTCTGGAGGTGAGAAGAAAGGCGAAGAAGTGGAAAGGATGTATAAAACAAGCTGGATCAGCATGGACTTGGGAAGAGGAAGCATGATGGATTTTGTTATTTAGGTCTTGTTTCACTCAGTGCATGTCATGACTTTTTTTTTTTTTTTCATTAGCAAAGCCATCGTTGCTAAATGAGTTAATTGTTAATTGATCCAAAGAGCAATAAAATATATTTATATACACGGGCGCAGTAGAGAGTGAGGGTGGGTTTATTACAGTATTTTAGTTGATGCTAAGGTGCCCTGGGGACTATTAAAGCCTTCACTTAAAAAGTACCATCAGGGACCAGTGATGTGGGCTGCTTGGAGGGAGGGGGAGAAGGTTTGTAGAAACAAAAAGAGAAGAAAGAGAAGTCCTTGGAACAGCGAGCAGAAGGAGGGAATAAACAGCGTGAGCACATCTGGACTGCCTTAGCAGAATATTTGTGCAACATCTGGAAAAATTCCTTGGAATTTAAGGGTCCCCTCCTTTCATTTCACTTTGGTTTTTTTTCTCCTTTTCATTTCTTCACCATCCTGTATTCTGCATCTTCAAAGTCGCTTACCTTACCATAAATACTCCTGGAGTAATGTATGTTGTACCTTTGCAGACTTTATGGCAGGCCAAATTAGGCCTATGTGACCAACTCCCCTTGTGCAGGTTGGGATAATTAAGTGCCACAGGAGCAAGAGGGCACCCAGCTGTGGCTCCAGACGTAGGATATACCTGAGCCAAACACAACTCCCTATAAAAGCTGAAAAACGAAGACATTCCTGTACTTTCTTCTCGCAGTGCACTTTAACTCGTGGCATAAACAATAGCGTCTTTGTTTTGTTTTCAGCTGGTTTTAATTGTCTTCACATATGAAAAACTCTGTATATTAAATAAGACACAAATATTCCACCTTTGCATTTAATCTTAAACAAATGAACCTTTTTCAAGTGGTAGTTTGTATCACTCAGAGCTCACATTGTAACTTTACAGTGGATAAGATATGTATGGTGGGGCTTTTGTTTGCATCCTCTGTCAGATCACAGGACTGTTTCTATCTTATTACTGGTGAAGGGAAGTCCCTGCTTTCATTGGTAATTAAGGTTCAGCTGGGCTCCAACACCTTCTGTCTTACCTGGGTGAGGCTCCTCTGACAGGCACGGTAGCTTACTGAGAGTGGAGGAGAGAGCGGAGCAGCACAGAGTTGTACATGTTAATGTGGCGACTGGGGATGATCAAAAGAGATGCATCACAATCTCCTTCAGATGGCTCATTGATGCAGAGGCCCCCTGAGAGCTACAGTAGGCACCGGCAGGAGCAGGACAGCGATCAGAGAGAGAAGAAAAGAAGGCTGAGCTGACAGTGATGGACATAGGAGGGGAAGAAAGAAATCTTTAAAGAGAAGAGGATAAATGAAAGTGAATAAGAGTAGCAGAAGGAGATGGAGAGAGAGAGATCCAGGGATTACTGGAACACTAAACTTGTTTGTCAATGAAAAATGCTAAATATGTACTAGTGTATTCTAGACTTGCAAATCATTTATCCTGGCCTGTTTAATACAGATTGTGTTGTCTTCATTATCTTGGTCATCTCCATTAGGCAGAAAAACATGCCATCAGTCATCTCTGTGTCTATGAGGACACAGAGCTGATCTTTTCCCCCCCATACTGCTTTGCAGTTGGCCTACATCTTTCTGCCTGGCTGACCTGACAAGTTGCACTCCTTTCTAGGAATGCTGATGTTGATGATACAGTTGACTGCGTGTGTTTGTCTGTGATGTTAGATTATGTAAACCCAGAGCAGTGTAAACCTCATTGCTAAGAGGATTGATGGTATTTGTCCAGGTATGGTGAGCTTATTATGTACTGGCATATTATCAAAAAAGAGAACTTAGTTTAAGCAAATTAATCTAATAGTGCTTCTTCTCTAGAAGTTGCGTATTTGAACCTAAGAACTGATGTATAGTGGTGCAGTACGATGATATGATCTAATGGTTTGCATGTGGGCCTTTTGTCTTAAAATCTGTTTGGGTCATACTTCCTTTAAAATCTGTCAGCACCAGGGTCAAGTCACCCAGACAACCTCTACATTAACCTACACTGGCCAATGCTTTCTCCCATGTCTTCAGGTTATTACCGTATTTTCCGCACGATTAGGCGCACCTAAACGCCTTCAATCGTTTCAAAAGCTGATCATGCGCCTAATAATACAATGCGCCTTGTATATGGCCCAGTATTAAAACGCATACAGGTCTCAGTTACGGTAAGCAGCCGCGACTCGATTTTCCCTCGTAATAGTGCGCAGTGCATGCTGGGATACCGGGAAACTGGCGTTTCATTTCCATTTTAATATTTTTGTAAATACCCTGAAATGGCTCCTACCAAAAGACTCGCGTACAACGCTGAGTTTAAACTCAAGGCGATAAGCCACGCACAAGAACACAAGAGCCAGATGCAGTCGTCAAAAGAGCCACATGTGACTCGCGAGCCATAAGTCCCCGACCCCTGATCTAATGGATGCGTTATGCATCTAATGGATGCATAACGCACCGTAACTCCAGCCTCTACTTTAGCGCCTTATGCGAAGCGTTTTATTAAAGGTGCGCCTTATGATGCGATGCGCCTTATATATGTAAAAATAATTAAAATACGTCATTTATTGAAGGTGCGCCTTTTGATGCGGTGCGTCTTTTCGTGCGCAAAATACGGTAGGTTATTGTGTCTGCAGACGTCTCTATGCGTCTCTAGAGAGTGATTTTTATCTGGGTCATTTGCGTGGTCTTCCTTTGATCCAAATTAACTTTGTTGTGTTGGACCTCTACATTTTAAGAGGGTGTACCTTTGCTCAGCTCTAAGCTGCTCTGACCGTCTGTCTTTCTCGTTCAATAATTGCTATTTGAGATAAGATTTTTTTGTATCTACCCCAGAGGGCATTTTTTGTTTTTTCTTTGGAGCAGACTTAAGTGCTTCACTGGCTCATCAAATCTCCGGGTACATATTGCCGTGATGTCATCCTTGGCATTTCAGTAGCCCTCGAAAGGTGCCTCACCCTCTGACCTGAAACTCTACAATATCTAAATAAACCATTATTGCTAAAGCCATTGTATCTAATCCACCTAAGCCCCACATTACAAGCTCATAAGCAAAGGTAAGCCACAGAGTTTTACTTTTTCTTTTATCTTTTTTTTTTTTAATCATGAATACCTTTCATGCAATTCAAGTGAAATCATATTTGTGGTAAGAAAATTTGCACGAACCTTCAATGCAGCAACTGCCGACCTAGTGTGGGGCAACGTAGTGGGAACGTACTGTCACAGTAAAAAAAAAAAAAAAAAAATTGGGTAAAGTCATGTTGCGTCATGTTGCACATATAAAAAAACAGGTTTCCATTCTTCTTGTGTTAGCATTGGTGAGAATAACATTTAGCACTTAAGTATTACCTACTTGCCAGCTGGGACGGTCAACACTAAATCTGTGAAAATAGCTGAAGATTGACATTTGAAATTCCATTTTTACAAGTTCAAACCTTTTTTGAGCATCTGGTTTTGCATATTTTTTCTCCAAGTGTGCCATATTAGAAAAGACAAACTACTTATGAGATTTCATTGACTTAAAACTAAGGTTGTTGTTTAACTGATCTATAGTACAGTACTAGTTGTAGTATATCTGGTCTTCCTCATTTTAGTACATTTTTCAGGTTCCAGATGCTGAAATGTAGCTTCACATTGCTCGTATACATCTTTAGTTTAGGTAGTCTATAGTCTTGATATCCTGATGCTATGGTAATGGGAATACGAAAGAAGTTTTTGCCACCAACCCTTTATTTCATGACATTTAATTTCAAATATTGAATGATTCATGTTTACATATCCATGTGTTTACACCTTGGACAGATACCACAGCGGTCACTGAAGTACCTTCAACCTGACAAAATAATGAATAATAATTGATTGAAATTGATTAATGGAAAACAGACATTGCTTTTGAGTTGTAGTTTCACAGAATGATTGACAAAAAAACACAAACTAATGAAAGTAGCCCAGACAAAAAAGGACCCTCAGCTTCACATTTTGTTTCACAACCCTTGGATTCAATCACAAACACATTGTGGTCCACTTTTTATCAGCACACTGTTCCAAGTGTCTCAGATTTTAAATGGCCCCTTATCCAGACTGCACATTTCAGGTCTTTCCACAGATACTCAATAGGTTTGCGATCAAAGCTCATAGAAGGTCACTTCAGAGTAGCCCATTGTTTTGTTCTTAGCCATTCCTGGGTTCTTTTAGTCAGTTATTTTGGGTTTTAATCCGTTGAAGGACCCATGTCCTGCAACTAAGACCAAACCTTCTGACACTGGGCAGCATATTTGGCTCCAGAATGCCTCGATAGTCTTCAGTTTTCATTTTACCTATTGCAAAGTCAAGTCATCCTGGACCCGATGCAAAAAAAGCAGTCCCTTAACATAACCAAGTCTTCTGCATGCATTGGATACAGTTCTTCATTTTTGGATGCTTCATTTTCCCTTCTGTGAACATAAAGCTAATGCAACTCATCAAAAAGATCCAGTTTTGTCTCATCTGTGCAAAGAACGTTCTTCCAGAAGCTGTATGGCTTGTCAAAATTCATCCTGACAAATTCTAGTATGGCTTTTTCATGATTTGCTTTCGGTAGCAGATTCTTCCTTGGTTGTCCACTTTAGCTCAAACAGTGATGGATGTTGCGATCTGACACTGATGTACCTTGACCTCAGAGTTCACCTTGAATCTCTTTGAAAGTTGTTTCAAGGCTCTTTGGTTACGGGATACACTTTAGTTTGCCGTGTCACTGTGGTCAAATTAGTTTCAGTCTTTTCTAAGGGGTACTATCCAATATGTCAAGGCCAGTTGCATCATTTCTTTTCCCCAGAGATGATTCTGTTGAACCACATTTCAAAAGTGTCTGATTTTCATTACTTAATTTGAGCAAATTATGTTTTTATTACTTATTTTATTATTATTACTTTATTACTTTTTATTACTCTGTTACAAGATATTTCAGTGACAATTAGTAGTATTTCTTTCTTTAGTGGAAGAGTACTAACAAATTCAAAATAACAAATAAAAACTATTTTTTTAACTGTTGTGCATTTTTTGGATTATTAATACCTAACATTTAACCTGATATATCAGGTGGGTTGTTATACAGAGAGTACCGATAATTACTTCTGTAACCCAATAAGAAAAGTTTCGATATCCCAAATCCAACTAAAATTCTTAACATAAAATGCTGATTGGTCTAAACTTTACCACAACTCAATACTTGGAAACAGACAAAATTGATTATTTTGCAATCGCCATCTTTGACTTTGGCTTCCTCACAACTTAACCTGTCATTGACATTAAATTTAGCTGAGTTTTTGTATGTGTGAGTCATCTACAAGTCTAAAACATAACATCCTTTCATTTGTTAGTGTTGGTTTTTTGGTAGATTATGAAACGTGTATCGCTCGCTGACAGAAACAGAATATGAAATCATTAAATATAATAATTTGAATCAATGTTTTGAGGTTGTGATGACCATGACCAAGAGTTTGTCTAACTGGTTGAAATCACTGTGACAGAATTGATTTGTGAACTCCCTTTACACTGTAACTGTTGAATTTCTTTATTTTTTAATTTTTTCTTCATACCAGCTTGACCCACAATTGATTTTCAGTCACTGAACGGAGAGATATGTGTCTCCAGTTTGTCTAGCAGTGTGTTTGCATCGGCTTCCTGGTACACCTGACAAAGTTAGGTGAAAACACACCGTTTAGGCAAAAGTTTTTTTTTTTTTTTTACTTTTTGAGATCATAGTTTGAGAACATAAGTTCTCAAACTCAGTACCTTTTAAATGTTAAAATCATACAAAGTTATACTATATACAAAATGCTATTTTTCCGAAGCTTTCAGATATTTTTAAGAACTGTAACAGGATAAATGTAATTTCTATGCAGTGTGTTCACATTTAAGCCATAATTTCATTCATGTTAGCAGTAGCTTTTGCATGAAGGATATTTTTGTGAGATGAGGTCAGACATTTCTTCAGTTTTTTCTTTTGAAGATGTGATGATAGATGCAGCCTGCAGTATGTTCCCTCTAAAACAGAATGATAGAAATAAACTTTTACTGAGCCAGTGACCCTGAAAGCCTGAAAGTCAAACCGGTTGTAGAAAAGAGCCATGTGTTGCTCTCGGTCATCAGTGGCATTACATCACTTAGATTTGCTTGGGTTCTGTGAAGCATCTCCTGTTGGAGTTTGGTTTTTGAAACCTTGAGTGTTCTGTGGACTGAACAGCTTTATCTCTCAAATGTGCTCATATGCATGCGTATATACAGTTCCTCTGTGCTTATTCTGCTCTCTACTGACCACAGATGTGAATGAATCATTGGTATTCACTATCCTGAGCTTAGGGAGATTGACTGAGCTTATGAGCAGCTCAGCCTGTAGTCTTGTGCATGATTGGCAGGTCTAGTTTTTCTCTGTGGATGCAGCAGGATAGATGGTGCAGAGGAGGGGCTGGTGGAGCACAGTGGCATTTTGCTTCCCACAACATGCCAACCTGCATTATAGTGCATGCACATCTCACTCAAACTTTTGTTATTCCACTCAGACAAGCTTTCAGCCACAAGTACATCATTCAGCATCACTATCCAATAGCTTCAATACGAGTTTCCTTCATTGACTGTTACGTCTTTTTTCAAATAGAGTCCTTCTTAATATATAACAGTTTAGTTTTATCTGCAGAGCTTGTGACACTGTGGCACACTTCTGCTGTCACTTTATACAGTTGTCACTTTGGGATAAAATATGTGGCGCCTTTTTTTCCCCCTCTAACTTTTCGCTGTCCTCCACGTTTAGCCAGGATAATGGACAGTATATGTTACAGCCATTAGCCAGTCACAATGGAGCTGTCTAATGCTGTAACCGTGTCCCGTCCTGTTATGATCATTTTCATGCTATCTCAGCTCTGCCTGTGCTTCCTGTCTCAGAGGGAAGAGCTCGCTCAAGACTTTAAAGCTCTGTTTTTGTTCACACTGAAAAACCTCGCCTCTACCCAGCACATAGCGTAGCATCACGCTCAGCCTGTCGAGCCCCAGACCCCATGGAAGAGAAATAATTCATAAAATGAGATCCACATTTGTTGTGTAAATGACCACATGCTGTAGGATATTTAATCCTACCAGCAGTGGAGCCTAGTCACGTGACTTGACCTAGTTTGTTTGCTTCCCTCTGCCTGGCTCTCCTCTTTATCTTTTTCTGCCCATTATTTCACAGTTACTTTCATAGAAATTACACATTTATATTATTATCATTTTCTTGCTTCCTGTTTCTCACCGTCTCACTCAAGTCTTTGCACTTATTTTTTGACTGCATTTATATGAATGCACCATTCATTTGTACCATTCGCCAATGTTGGGTAACACTTTGAAGACTTTTTATTTTCCTCCTGATTTGTTAATTTCTTTAACTATATGGCCAATAGATTTGTCTTGATATTAAATAAGGCATCACCTCAATCGTTCGTGTAACAGAAGAATTAGAAATATGATAAAAGTTTTACATCCTCATCTTTGTAGATGCATCATTTTTAACCACAAGACAGTTACACTGAATCATTTCAGAAATGTCAACTGATGTATCGGGAAAGTCAGGTGTGGCTTTCGAGATATGGGTATGTTTAAGTTCACTTCCTGAAATTTGAGTGAAAATGTTTATCATGATCTAGAAAACAAAATATAAGACAAAGGTAATAAAAATAAAAGCATAAATGAGCCTAAACCTTTGATTGAAATTTTGCAACTGTACTCACAGGAACATCAAACTGCTTGGAGATGGTTTTAAAGCCTTTAACAGGCTTGTCTAGAATTTTCTTTCTGATCTGCTTAGACAACTCTCTCCTTTACCTCCTCTGGTCTATGTTCAGCGTAGGTCACATCATGATACCAAACAGCAGAGCGACGACTTTCCACCCTTTAAATAGGCAGACTGACCGACTGCAAGATTAAAACCACCTATGATGTTAATAACACAGTTTAGTTTAACTATGCTCAAATTAATTGCTCGGGGGTCATGTTCTGGGTCTCTGGAAAGCACCTAAAGACAACCTGTGTTGTAATAGACGCTATATAAATAAAATTGAATTGAAATTATTTTTCAATCTTTTCTAGGGGTACCAACTAATATGTTAAGGCCAGTTTATTTGTTTGAGTTTTAAATGATTCTGTTGAACCGCTATTCAAAAGTAATGTCTGATTTCTTTTAGTCAATTTTCAGTAAATTGTTATTATTATAAACTTAATCAATTTCTAGTTATTTCAGTGACCATTGTAGGTATTTCTTTCTTGAGTGAAAGGGCACAAAACAAATTTGTCCTCTCCTGTATGTTTCTAGTTTTTTCAAAGAATGAGAAATACAACTTTTAGAGTCTTAAGTTGAGATGCACCAACTGATTGACTGTTGATAGAAATCAGTGGTTCTGAGTGTTGTTTTGCCTTTTGGACAGTAATGAGTCTGCTCTTTCCTTTACAGGCAGTAAATGTGCTTACCACTAAAAATCCATTTGTTTTTCTCCAGTCAGTGAGAGCTCTATGTGTGTACAGTGTGTGTTTTACTGTGTACAGAATATCTAAAGACAGGAATGGGTTTTGTACACCCTGTAACCCATAGAACAACACTGACCAAAATATTTGGAACAACAAACTTAATCCAGAGCATCACCCAGCTGACCACGCCAATAATATGAAAGCAACAAAGGGTACGATGTAAAAAAAAACATGAACCAGCACACAACCAGCAGCCTCGGCTATGTTTCAGAGGTTAATTATGTCACTGTGTTTGATTACAGTTCTTAGACAGAAAATTTGAATTGGCTGGTGAGACCTGTTAGAAAATCAGGAGTTTGGATCAGAAAGCACAATTGGTGCATTTCTGGGTTTAAGCTTTCCTGAAAACCACCATGTTTCCAAGAACTCCTTTAAACATAATCTTTGGTCTCAATAGGTTTAGTTCTGCTGTTTCTGACATAAAGCTATGCAATAAACAGTATAAAATTGAAAGCACTGTTATATATTTATATTTTTCTTCAGCTACAGTCAGCAATCCTCAGGATTAGCATTTATTGTGACAGAGGTAAAGAGCCGCGCAAATTATCCTCAGAAGCCTATATGTGACAGCGGCATTCAACTGAGGAGGAATTAAAAGGGCTCTCTTATCTCTGTGTTTTATTTGTGATTTATGAAATAAATAACTCGGCCTGTTATATGATTAAGAAGCCGCTTATGTAGAGGTTTCTGTTGAAGTCAGCTTGACACACCCACCACTGGATCGCTCCGGTCGCCTCGTGGAATGGATGGCATGCATCCATTCCTGAAGAGCACCGAAGCTGTTGAAATCATACTGTAACTTATTAACAAGCCTCAGCTGTTTCACCATCCCAATTAAACATTTCCTTTTTCATACACTCTGCATGCCACTGCACATTTTAGGCTCGCATGTATACAAATATTTTCAGTTTAACCTCGCAGGTTATTTGCAGGCTATGACGTTATTGCACATATGAACTAATAAAAAAGTCCTTGGGTGTTAAAGCTTTCATTGTCGGAGCGCTGAGGATCTTTTTTTTCCATATAAACTAAACATAACTTCACACAAGGTGTTTTCTTGAACTTTTGTAGCTGAACAAGCATTTTATCATGTTTTTTTTCTTGCCTGACTGTCATTCTAGTGAGAAAAAAAATGATAGAGGAATTATACATTTGTTTAGAATTGCTCATGTAAGGTTTTAAAGATTAAACTCATAAAATTGTATGATAGTCTGTTATGAAGCCCTGTTGCAGTATGGGTCCATTTAACAGTAATTATTTTACTCCTGACTTCACAGTCTTAGCTGAGCTTCTGGAAGGATTTTGTATTTTTATGTAACGTGCATAAAGAGCTAAAGAGTGAACTGAGATCCTCAGTCAAAGCTTTCCTAGAACAACTGAAGGGGATATATTAGAACTTTATTTAAAGTTTTGTCGTCATCAGACAATCAATACCCCCACACCACTGTTAGAGGTGTGGTGGTGGGGGTGCGGCCCGTCTGGGAGCTTGAGTTTGACAGGGCTCCCAGACCAGCCAGCTGATAAGTGACACGTCAGCTGCACGTTGGATGGTGCTTTGAAGAAGGCTGGCGTTCACAGCTGAAACTGTCGCAGGTATGAAACATCTCTGACAACTTGATTTCTGATGACAGAATGAACCTAGTCAACATACTAGATCTTTGCTTTTGCAAGACCGTATCAGATGTTTGTGTGTGTTGTGTGTATTTGTGTGCATGTATATTTGTGTGTGTGTTTTTGGGAAGAAACTAATGAAAAACCGACATCACTAATTCTTCAAGTCAAAGGGCTGCATGTGTATGTGATTTCTGTAAACGATGTCCTTTCCAATTTTTTTTTTTTTTTTTTAACAGAAGTTCATATTAAGGCTGTTTTTTTTTTTTAGAGTTTTGCTGAGAAAAAAAGGTGGAAAACAGGATCTTCTTTTTCACCCAGTTGTTATTTTAGTACTTTGAAACCCTGACTCTGAGATTCTAGGTATTTATACATTGTATTAACTATGTCATATTATATATCTTTTATTTTAGACACGGTAAAAAAAAAACAAAAAACATTTCGTGTCATTAAGAGATTGCATGCTTGGAGCTTATTTGCCAGTTCTATCTGGAGGTACAATAGTCCTGTCAGAAAAATGGGACCTAAAAGGTTTTCTCAGGTTGACAGCCCTGTCGTCTCCATTTTTTATGTTGGCCCAAAGATCTGCTTTCCAGACCTCTCTCTTTCTCTGCAAGCATTTCCCAGTTCAGCTTGGAGTTGTGTGAAATAGTGAGGGTGAATCAGAGCTTTGTATTTCACAACCAATTTACTGCATAAAATCCTCCATAGGATTACAACAATATTTCTCCCTTCTGGATTCCTCAGCTCTCTAATGGAGCTTTGCAGTCAGCATGCTGGAATCAACATTACTAGTTTTAAAATCCCCCATTCATATTTAATGTCTCTGATTCAAAAGGCATTTAAGCCAAAGAGTGCAGTTAATCCTCATTTTAAAAACCATGCGGTAAGTGTTCTGTCTCATTCAGCTTCATAATACATTTTCTGTTCTTTTGTTGTTGTTTTTTGTTTTTGTTTTTTCAGTCGTGGTTTGTGGTGCACCCTTGCAGTTCAGTTGCAGCTCCAGATGTTTGTTTCTGTCAGGCTTTGCATTCTGTCCCACTTTATATAAATAACATGACAACATCAAACATAGTGTTTCTTCTTATGCATATGGTGTGCTTTTTATGTAAACAAATAGCAATAAGCTGCTATATTTCATCTTTGGAATAGCTTATAATTAAGTAAATGTTTTTCACAAGGGACCAACAAAATTTTTGAGCCAATTTATATTGCCATAAAAAATATTGTTGACTTTGCTTTTTATGCTTTAACCAGTTTATAAAGAAAGAATGCTGAATATTTGCCGGTGGCATAGAGGGCCTTGAGGAAGATAGCTGTACATAAGCACTGAACTTGGATAGTGATTCACTAAAAAGAAGATGAGTCCACCCTGCAGAAAAGGGTACATGCAAGCACACGCACCCAGACAGCTGCTTCATTTTCCACAAAGTGGAGAGAAATTTATCTGAGATGAAAGGAGGCTCTGCAGTAGCTTGTATCTATCCATCCATCCATCCATTTTCTATACCCGTTTTAATCCTTTGCAGAGTCACGGGGGTCTGTCGGAGCCTATCCCGGCTCATAGGCGAGAGGCAGGGGTCCACCCTGGACAAGTCACCAGTCTATAACAGGGCCACATATAGACACAAACAACCATGCACGCTCACACTCACACCTACGGGCAATTTAGAATAACCAATCAACATAACATGCATATTTTTGGACCGTGGGAGGAAGCCGGAGTGCCCCGAGGGAACCCACGCAAGCACAAGAAGAACTGTAGCTTTTATCATACAGCAAAATGGTAATAGCATGTAGTGTTTGAATTAATTGGCATTAGCTGAGGTTGAACACCCTCAGATGTAACTAACCATTGTGCATGCACACTTTGCAATGTCACTATGAAACTGCATTTTAGAGTGTTAAATCTAAAATTTCACTACAGCTTCATTTAATGCGTACAGAACTTCTTCTGCAAGAGGAAGAAAGTCAAAGAAATGTAAATAGAATACATAGAGACGTAGAGTGTTCATGGAACACCAAATCAATTGTTTAGCAGTAAACAATGCAGGTTTTGGCTTCACAATGCTTCAGCCTTGAATAGTGAATCTGGGTTAAAGTTATTGGACTTATTGTTCATCACAGACAAAAATCGAGGACATGGGTGGCAGCACAGATCCTTCCTTCTGTTTTTGTTCTAGTGTGTTTTGTACTTTTCATGTTTGCGTCCTCCGTGTGGGGATGGGAGATGTACTGTAGTTAGGTGGGCTGGAGAAGGTTAATGGAAGAGTTTTGTTGAGATGGAAGCGTGGGTGTGTGGAGTCAATTTAGCAGGCGAACAGGATGCATGCTCTGGTTCAGGTAGGCAGTGAGTAGGACACAGGTCGCTGTGCAGTTCCGCACCTCGCTTTCTGCCTTGCAGCATCTCTGCTGTGCCGGTGATGCATCAGATCTCCCACTGTATGATACCGTATTTGTCTCCATACTGCAAAACCAAGCTCTGTTGTAGCATTTGTTGCTCCAGGTAAATTTCTTTGATCACTCCAGAACGTCAGCTACGATCAAGTAGAATTGTGGCCATGAAGTAAGGCCGACGTCCAATTTCAACTATTCCTCAAAGCTAAAAATAATGTTTTTGACTTTACATTGAAGCAGTTCAGAATGGGAAGAAGCCCAAAATATATTGCATAAAAATCCACCCACGATCCATTAGAGGACACCCATAAAGAAAGTTTTATCTCTCTTTTTCTGATGGTAATATTTCACAGCTTAGAAAGGGCCAGTGTGTGCTTTGCCAAGGGCCGTTGGTGTGGGCAGATAGTCCGTCATGTGAACAGCTACTGGAAAGATCAGAAGAGGGATAGTAGATTTTTAAATGCTTCCTTGTGTCCATTCCTGGTGAAAGGAGGCTTTTATACCCTCATAGTTTTTTCAGAGTCCAGTCACACAAATTTGATTAGACTCATTTGCCCAAGGAGCTGCTGGGACTGCTGCGCTGCAGTGATGCCCTTGTTCCCTGTTTGCCCTGGAGAAAGGTTCTGATGTGTTCAAGTAGTCTTTGAAGCAGCTCCTTTCTTTTCTTCTCCTCATTTACAACCTCCTTTTAGTTTTTCTTCCACCTCTGTGTCTGCCTTTGGCTGCTTACCAGTGACCAGCCTCTTGGCTTAATCATAACAAAGCATCATCATAACTGCTCAACATTGTTGAACAATGTTTAATTTTTTATGCTGTTTCAGAGACGAGGCAATTCATCAAATTTAAACTTTAACCTGAGATTTTTGGAGTTATCTCGGCACTGCCAAAACACATCTCTCTGCCTTTTAGCTGTAACTGGTCCCAGAAAGCTTTTTCTTACTGTACTTCTACTTGAGACTGCCGTTTGTGCGGGTGTACTTTATGTCTCGAGAGAAGCAAGACTATGGTTTCAGCATTAAGTGTGTGAAAATCAAAAATATACATGACTCAATCCAACCATTGTGCGGGTGTTGTAGTTGGGTATGAATGCACAAAAACGTCAACCGAATCGAAAACCTTGGTGGGCAAACCTTTGTCACAAATATACTTTTAACTTTTTTCTCGAGATATAACCTCCTTGTACAGGGCTTTTGTGTTTAATGGAATATCTCATATAACAATATTTAGTTACTCTACTAAACAAGTCTACTCATCCATTATCTATAAGAAGAAACAACCCCATATCAAATCAAATGTTAATTAGCGTTTTATTACCGTTAATCTTTTAAACTATACTGATTTATAATCTAGTCTCAAGTAGATTAAGATTTATTTTTTTCCCGCTAATGGTTGTGACAGTATGCTTTCATCGTTTTCACACTGTGTTTATCAGTAGGATCTTTGTAAGTTCTGTCTTTTCTAAAGATGCTTTGCAGTCTTGTATGGCAGAAATACAACTGTGAAATTCATTGTTTTGTGTGTGTACAAGTGCAAACTCAGTTTATTTTTATTTGTGTTTATTTATATTTAGTATAAAGACACACACTTTTTCTACAGGACTACAGGCATCACAGAAACGTGTTCTTCATCATTTCAAAGGAGCCTTGGGTTATGTCAAAAAAACAATAAGACAAACCCCCCCGCAGTCGCTTAGTAAGTCATTCTGTAAAGCTGTCCAGTTAACTTTTTATTACCAGTCCAGACCTCAACAGCAGCTGGTTGTGTGATTCGTAACTCAACATACAAATGTAAGTTGCAAATTTTAGTCACTTTGTTTCTTTTCCCCCAGTGAGGACAACTCATAGCGTCAGTTTCATTGTCATTTAGTTCATGAACGTTTTGCTGCCAGTGATTGTGGTTGTTGTGGCTGAAATTGAAAATGCTGTCTTCCTGCCAAGGTCTTAATGGGTATCTGCTTCAGCAGATCCTGTCTGACCTTCTGTTAGGACTAAAAGAAGCCCATAGATTGCTGATGTTCCGTAACGATCCAAGACAGAACAAATCATTGTTTAAAATAAATCTGTAGCCCTGGAGAAATGTAGCTTGTCATCCAATTTCATTTATTTAAAATCCTTGATAATAGGAACATACCGTTGTAAATTGAATATTCTTCAGAGACCATGAAGTCCCTTGAAATCATAAGCCTTTCACCTATGAGTGAACTTGTGTTCAGAATCAGCCGTCCAATTCAGATCCCGTTGACCTGCGCTATGTCTCATTATCTTACTGTGAGACCCTTTGAGTCTCAGTGTAGTGTAGGTGTTTCTGAAACTTAAGGCTCTCCTCCACACGTAAGCGGTAGACTGTGTAATGTGTGGAAAGTACAGTCAAATGTATTTATTTGACAAGCTTAATACTGTGATCAGCATATAGGTATTGCCTCGAGTGATCCTTATGATGTTTGCTTTGTTGTTGCAATAAATCTGCCCAGGCTTGGCTTTGGTCAAGATAAGTAAGAGCTCAGAGGCATGTTAAGATATGGCTTCTTTTTTCTCTTCAAAATGGATATCATCCAGGGGGCACAGAAGATTTTTTTTTTTTCTGATGAAGCAGATATGAGCAGGAACATGTTGAATGATTTCCAAGCTGATGATGGGGAAGGATCAAAAGGTGATCCAGCACATCAGGTGTTTCATTAGTAGGCAGTGGTTCCTGAAGTGCATTTTAGCTCTTGACAGACAACGAATTTACTTAAACTTAGAGTTTGCTTAAGTTGAACGTCTAGCTGTTATACAGATGCTGATGGAAATGCAGGTGTTGCATAACATATGCTACCAGTGAAAGACTGAGAAAGTGTGTCCAAACTTCTGAGAGGTAGTGTGTGTTAAATTTGAGCAAATGGCAAACACAAAGGTAGCGTGTAACAAAAAACACTGATGTAGTGCTGACTAGGTTTGTGGTGGTCACTGTCCACGTTGCAAAAGAAAAATGCCAAAAAAAATCCCAGTATGATAGATACAGTATCTCAGGGATCCATAGAGAAAGACACGACATGGCATGGGGGGGAGGCAGATCTTTTATGATGGTTTCCTTTTTTCTCGCATGGACCTTAAAGGCTTACTTTAGAAATGGGTGAAGGTGAATGCCATTCATGATCGTAACCGTAGCAACTGATGTCCATTGCATGTCGGTCCATCTGCACAATGTATTAATCCCCAGGAGTCTCATAAGGGAAGAGTTTTTTTCACTACATGTGGGAAATGTATTAGGACCTAATGAACTTTGACCTTGGGTTTGGTCACTGTGGCAACATTGAAGCCAAACAATTATCAGAAGAACTCAGCCTCATAAATGCTTGAATGTGTTTGATTTAAAAGATAAATGTTGTGGGATCTTGTGAAGTCTGAAAGGACCATCGGTTCTGTATTTGATAATTGCGAAATAACATTAATGAAAATGATTAAGCTTTGTTTTTATCAGTGCATTTTATAACAATGGCAAATTTATGGTCCTGTGTTTCATTTGAACCTTGTCATTAAGTCTTTCTTTGTATCAGGCCTTCCATCAATACAAGAGTTTTTAATTAACAGAACATCTCAAAAGCTTTCCTTCATTAGCACAAGGTTGTAAATACTATAAGTGATTTCGTTAGCAGCCCATCTTTAATGAGGAAATCCCTAACATGTTTACAATTCTCTGATCCCCCTTGATTGCTGCTAAGGATAATGGGGTTTGTCTGTTTGTGGGAAGGAGGTTTGAATCCCCCCCAGACCCACCTCCAATATATGCACACACAGACAGACTCACACACAGACACAGAAGATTGGCTCATCAGTAATTAAAGCCAATGAGATCCTCTCTGCCTTGAAGTGAAGAGTAAGATCAAACATTCCTGCAATCAAGGTCCTAGTCGAGTCTGCGAGCCAAGACATAATGATGCAGTGTGCTAGAGAAGATTTGAGGAAAAGACATAGACCAACGTTACCACTTGTGACAGCAGATCCTGAACCTGTACATACATGTCTACTTGCTTTCATCATTTACTTCATGGCCTAAAAAGTAAAGTGCTGCACTGAAAGTGAAGCAATGTAATGCCAGAGGGATAGACCGGATATGTGCCCTTCATGTTCCTGGTTTTTCACAAAGTTTTCCCAGCTACCAAAGTGGGTGAATATTTAATGGTCTTTGCAATTATGATTCTTGATTTGTTTTTTGTTGTTGCTGTTTTATACTCAATAAGTCATTAGCAAATTATAACAGATCTTTGTTATTTACATAAGCGTGTTTTAAAATTAAAATAGCTAAGGATTAAGTTTGCCTTCCTTTATTCTTTTTGAGATGCTGAGATCATGTTCAGCTTCAAAATAATTCGTCCCATTTTCTTGCACTCCTTTCAAGCTTTGGGTAAAATTACAGCCCTGTACTTTAGCATTACTCTGTCCCATGGGAACGTTATTCCAGTGGATGGCTTGCAGTGTTGGGCTTTTTTGTTGGGGGAGCTGCTGTCTCCTTAATTTACTCCTGATTTTGGAAAAGTACAACTTGACCGGGAGACCGGGCTCATATGTTAATGCCTTAATGTTCAGTGACATTACTCAGAGCTCATACAATGTGTCATTGGTTGCCCTTCAACCCCTTTGGACATCAAGAATGTACCGTGATTCTTGGTAAATTGATCAATTTGGCAAAGATGGGAAGACGGTGGATGAATGTAGTAAGACAACCCCACCCCCCACCCCTTCACTCTGGTCCTTGGAACAGAATTTCTTCTACATTTAGACTCGGGAATAATCTCCTGACCTCCTGGGGTACAGGTGATTCAACTAAAACCCTTGATTGATTTTTTTTATGGTGTTCTGTTAGATAATTTTGTCTCCAAAGTGCAAGAATGCACTACTTTCTAATTAGACTTTATTGTATAGTTTTGAGAGACTAATCAGTATTAGTAACTTTTAACATTTATCTATATAGTTCCTAATATTCTGGATATGGATTAAATAAATATTTTCTTTAAAACAGATGACAGAATCAAACAACATGTGTTTGAGTTTTTATAGGAAGACAGGAAGATTGACAGTACTAAGCCAGAAAATAAAGAAATTACCCAAACTCATCTATGGCATTTGAGGACCTACAACATACATTTAATGTATTTTAGGGTGAACTAATCCCATTAGACATGAGCTGTTGTGCAGAATTATCGTCATAAAATGTCAATTAATTGTGTTGATAGGTGTACAACATATTACCCATAATTGTACCCGTTGAGATTTTTCTTCTTTGACGTGTCATTGTTATTTTGAAATATTTTCAATTAAGATTAAGATAAATTAGTGTGAGTCAACAACTCTTCCCATCTGTTTTTTTTTAATCTGCTTCTTGTGTAATACTAATCAACACTGTGAAGTAAACATTGCACATAAAAGCTGGCTTCATCACACATGACTTCGTCACACATAACAGTGTGAGTCGTGTGAATCACACTGGCACTCGTGCACCCATAAAAGCAGAAAAATATCGGCATCCCAGACATCTTATCATGGGGAACTAATTCAATATCCCTTTGCCTGTTTTAAATGTCATTGGCTGAGCTCATCTGGAGTGACATGTTTTTCATGCTGAAAATAAATGAGCTTTATTGGGCCCAGAACACAGTGACTGGGTGGAGTGGGGAGTGGAGTGGAGGGGAGGGGAGGCTGCTGCTCTTCCTATTGCTCTTTGCTGGAAATCCAATGGTCTGCAGAAGGAGTGAATAAAGTTTGGATTTGAAGTGATCTTTCAGTGTCAATGAGGTCTGCACGATCAGCTCTAAAGATGAAGCGACTTGTTCCCTAGGAAAAGTCAAGGTCACATATAAGTTTTCGTCTTTGGCTGAAAAGCCACATTGGCAGTCATGAAGTAAAATACCACTGAAATGTCAAGAACCATCCATAATTAAAAAACGTCTCCACTATTAGAAGTGACCCTGAATATGTTTTTGATAATTTGTTGATTATCCATTGTTTTTTTTCTTTTTTTATTGGGATATTTTATTATAGTAAAAAAAAAAAAAAAAACCTTACTTTTTTACTCTAAATTTATTTGTTGCTCTTTCTCTTTGCTGGATGATGTCAGTGACTGGCGAGTGCATCGCTGGAGGGAGAACAGCCCTCACAGTTGCCTCATTGTGTCAGATAATGATTTCCCTATATAAATTGACCCCTGTGACCCCACAAACAGACAGTAAGACGGACTCCTCCAGCCCCTCAAGGCACCCAAGCTTAACCTGGCATTTTGCCCTCAAAGAGCTGCTGACACTGCACCCATGGCCAGCTGCCTTTTGCCTTCTACCAGACCACATTAGGTGCCATTACCTGCAGGTTCTGGCCCCTGTCTGAAGGCTTCATCGTAGATACGGCTGAGCTGAGCAGTGAATATAGGGTAGCTGACTTCATGGTAGCACCGTGCTTGTGGGAATTTTCTTGAGTCATTACCTCTTCGCCATTGGAGCATAAGAACGGTTGAGACTGTCTTGTTCCTCATCTACTGCATTAAAGCACTATTAATTTTAGTGTAATTTAGTCTGTTGTGTCTGTCTTTAATTTCTCTTCCCCTCTTTGATTGCAGGGTTCCTAAAGCCCCAGTGCTCACTGGCTCCTCCCATGCAGCGAGGTCACTCAGCTGATGCCTGTTCATGTTTCAGCGGTGTGTGTCCCCTCCATCAGCGTCGCCTGTCCTCAGGTAACCGCCTAGACAAACCTGTTGCTGCTGGATTTCATGTGTCAAAAAATAATGAAAATGATGTGCATCTTAGGGACACTTTCATAAATGAATCAGCTGCTAGTTGACGATAAGACGATTTTTTGTCACATTCATAATATCAGGAGATTGTTATTTTCAACTTTACATCATGACTCCAAGCACCTTAAGAGATTAACTAAACTTAAAAAATTAAATTTTTTAGTTTCAAAAAACAAGGTGAGATTTATTTAAAATAAGATTTATATAACTGCTTCTCAGCATAACATTGTTTTTGTTGTTTAAGTTAAACAGTGTGAACCCCTAAAGAAATAAGGTTTATAGCATGGTTCATATTTCTAATTATTTTCTCTAACTGGTGTAGTCATGGGATTGTAAATGTTGCTTGTAGCTCCACAAACGCTCGTGCACACGCCACTTCCTCTGGTCAGGTGTGGCTGTGGGGCCTTTCTGGAGGCAGCGTTGAAACCACTTGTTATGATTGATGGTGTCTTTGCATGTGGAGCCCCGCTGATGGACAAGTTAACAAAGCTGTTTTGCGATTGGATCCCTCCCCCCAGCACCTCTGCTCTTCCTTTCGGGCAAGCAGATTCTTACATCAGTGTTTTTTCTGAGCTAAACTGCCTAACGACTAATGAAAGGCGTCTACGCTGTGGAGAACATGCGCTTAATGCTGATACTTCTATCATTACATCCCTAAAGCTCAGTCCTTCTGCAGCATCATCGCTGTGACCAGCTGTGCTGTTCGCCATGTGAGGAGAGCATGACTTGTTTAGCCGAAGAAAATTGCTCAAACATATAAAAATATCTATGAGAGAACCTAACTGATTTTGAATTTTTCCTTGAACTAGAACTTTTCTGTCACTAGAAGAATTATAAAATATTTCTTTGAGTTCATTGTTTATATAATATGTAAGTCCTCCCAAACCCTCTTATTATTGTTTGCTCCATTTTGTTGAAGATTGCAAATATGTTCTAATAGAAACTAGATACTTTTTCCTCTTCTATCTTGTTTTGAATTTGCTCAGCATTCAGTCTCTTTGTTCCCTTTTGCTTGTAACTGCATGTCTGTAAGACCCTTTCTTGGTTTATTTTATTTGATTAATTTTTACTGTAAGTGCTCTTAGCAACATCATTGGATTTCAGTTTTCTGGGGTAATTCATTGCTTTATGAAACATAAACATTAAAATGCCCTGTTCAACCAGTCTCCCTGTGCTCTTGAACATTTGCTCATTATTTTTCCTGAAAACATCTAAAAACAAACTTTATTTTTTATTTTGGTAGATGGTTGTTTTTCTTTCAGCAAAGATCTGTTGTGCCTTTTAATGAACGCTAACTCAACCTACAACAAGATGTTCAAGGCTCTCCATCAAAAATGTTAGGTAGCACTTTAATGTGATTATTGAGTTTGGTAAACTTTAATCAAATTTGTATCACAACTGCCTCTAGGACCTGCCGATTGGAATCATTTAATTATATCTAACAGTTAACCACTTTAATAATGGTGGGGGGGAACTATACGGCTTAATTTATTAACTCATTTACACCGTTTTAAATCGAACACACCTAATTGGATAGATGCAAAGTCATAGTTAACTTATTCTTTTCATTATATTAAACATCTTTCTCTTAAAAGTAAGACAGACAGCAGCACATAAACCTTGGAAAAGATGATTCATTTAAAGAAAAAAAAAAGACATTGAAATGTGAATGGTTAATTGCTTTTGACAGATGATACATTTATAACTTATGAAGGTCTGTATGATGGTTGCATAGTGGACCCCTGTCAACTGTTTGACAGCAAAATGAAACCCTTCTCTCATGGAAATACGTTTTCATGGACAAGTTTCAGCATGAGGAGTTCCTGTGTTATTCCACCAACCTCACCCCCATCTCTGTGTATTTTACAGCTATCTTGATTGATTACAACATATTTCACTGTCACAGCTTGTGATGAGGGTGGATTTATTTTCTGAACAATTGAGACCATCTGGATCAGAAGTGTAGTCTTGCTGAAGTATGTAAAAGGTTTTTATTCTTTTTGTTGTAGATATTTTAAGAGCTGTAGTACCTCTGGTTGCTAATGACATATTATTTAGTCTCTTCTAATTTTATGGGGCAATGAAGAACAAAAGAAGAAGAAAATAAAGTGTTGGCAGAGTTTCTTATTAGTTTTTTTTTTTTTTTTTTTATTGTAACTTTTCAGCGGTGTACTCAGCAGCCAGCAGAGTGTACCTCTAAAGGGAGCAAAGTAACTGTTGTAAAAGTAACTCGTAGCAGCAGCGGCTGGACAGCCTATCTGGAGTCTAAACTTTATAGACCCTGTAATAATCATGGGTCTAATTATGGAATGTGTTACTATAAATCCACCAATGTCCCTAGATTGTGTGATTGTCCTCCAATCAAGACGTTCCAGCTGCCCAAACTACAACCACAATGACAAGCTGCTGTGGGAGGCGCAAGCCATGTAGTGGTGACCAAGCAAGAGGTTTCTGGGAAGGCCAGCGAGCCTCGCCCGGGGGGGAGCCACATTCAGCTGCGATCTGTTGAACTCCAGGCAGCACACTGATGTGGCTGGGCTCTGGTTTCAGCGGTTTTACATTGTTTAGGCTTTTCAAAAACAAACTCTTACTGGAAAGGGACTGTGAGAAACACTGTTCTTGGGTTCGCCATTGGCTCAATTAAAAAAAAAAAACAACAAAAAAACTGAGATTTAGTGGGTTTTTTTGTTTTTGTTTTTTTTTTTTATGAGCAAAATGTCATGATGGGAATTTTTGGGTGGTGGGGGTGGGGAGGTGGGGGGTGGTTGCGGTGTATGAGGTGAGAGGGAGGGAAAATGTAAAAGAGAGACGGCATTGAAAACGGCTTTCTGAAAAGGCCCTCACAATGCAGGCCTTGTGCTGTAAATTTGGTCTGTCCTCACCGAGCTGAGCAGAGGAATGGAAAAGATTATCCACAGGAATGTCTGGGGTGCCCTCAAACAGAGCGGGCCGCGTGACTGGCCAATGGGAGCGAGGCCTGCAGAGCGGCGGGCTAATTTTTTCCTGATGAACTCAGCCTGCCGCTCCACAATGCAGTCTGATTGCCAGGGCTGAACTCACATATGGTCCGTGTTTGTAGGGTCCGAATGACAGGACCAATTCTGCCTGGAGAGAGAAGGGGGTGGGAGTATGGAAGTATACGTTTGTTAGCGACTCCCTCTCTTTTTATTTCATTAATTTTAGATGTGCCTGACTAATGCGCTGGAAGTGTAATTTGACTGTCCCACACTATTTGATGACATTGAGCCATCAGGTGTGATATTAGCTTCTAATTCTTAACTCTTTATTAATTGCGTTTCTCATGCTTTAGTTATACCCAAAGCTATGCCACATTAGTGTTTGATGCATTCCCACTTCATTACTGTGCCTCTAAAGTAGCTCACTGCCTCAAAAATCAAGCCAGTTAATGTGGGGACCCTAAACTGTTTGTGCTTGGAGGGAAGCTCCATTCTCACCTCTAATATACAGCAGGGCCAGAGTAAAACTACAGGAAAAAGTGATGGAGCTCCAGCTCTGTGCAAGTAAAATGTGTTTATGCAGCCATTGTTTTTTTTTTTTTTGTTGTTTTTTAGCACACGCACTGAATTAATGAGCCATGTGGTGGTCTTCCGGAGAGAGGCAGCTTGTGTTTGTAGACCTTGTGGTCACACACAGCAGGGTGTGAAAAAGGCTAAAGAGAGCACTTCTGCAAGAGGGTGGTGTGTCATGGAGGGCGGGGACTCCGGGATGAAGTGGGTCCTGGCTCCTCATATTTCCCATTGCGGGGTCCTGCAGAGGTGAGGAGGGTCACAGAGAGGGGGCTCGTTATCCTCGGCGTGCTTCTTGCGCTCTAATTGGCTGGCTGGAGTCCATGCGCTCCCAGTCTGCTTCCTGCCAGGTCAGGAGCCATAGAGACTGGAGGTCAGCATTTTGCTCTTTATTGGAACTATACTCTATTCAACCCGATGCACAAGTACTATTTAATGCTTAACAACTGTAACTCATCTCAAGCAGCAATTCATTTATCCATTTTTTCCCTTTTTCTAATCTTATGTGGTTTACGTTAGACCAGAGCATTGACGTATGTCACAACATCGTAAAGAACTGACAAGCTCTACTGTTAATTGGCTGCTTGAATTTATGTTACATTTTACAGTTATCAAGAAATATGTTGCAGGGCAGCACGGTGGCTTAGTGGTTAGCACTGTTGCCTCACAGCAAGAAGATTCCCGGTTCAATTCCCGGCCCGGTGGGTCTGTCTGTGTGGAGTTTGCATGTTCTCCCCGTGCTTGCGTGGGTTCCCTCCGGGTACTCCGGCTTCCTTCCACAGTCCAAAAACATGCAGGGTGGGTTAATTTATCATCCTAAATTCTCCCTAGGTGTGAATGTGAGTGTGATTGGTTGTTTGTCTTCTATGTGGCCCTGGATAGACCGGCGACCTGTCCAGGGTGTACCCCTGCCTTTCGCCTGATATGCGTCGGGATAGGCTCCGACAGACCCCCGTGACCCGGAAACGGATACAGCGGGTATAGATACTGGATGGATGGAAGAAATATGTTGCCTGCTTTTATTGCGAGATGCATTGCCCCCTTGTGGTGTTAATTAGTGTAATTTACAAGTAATTGAAGTTGCAATCTGTCCATTTCCTGAAAAAAATAAATATTTGATGATTGGAATCATTTAAAAAAAAAATTCATCAGCTATATGCCCGGATATATTCAAATATTTATATTATTTTGTACTGCTCTTTCATAGTCCCTACCCCAGTCCTTTGTACCAAAGCATTAAAGCATTAATATCTTTCTGAATGGTCTGTTACTGGGATGGCCAGGCCTCACCTTAGCTGCAGCAACAGCGGCGGTGGGGATGTGTCTTTAGTGATGGAGGTCTCTGCTCTGGTCCAGATTAATGGCAGCCATCCTTGGTAGGCCACTAGAAATCAAAGTGACTAAGCCTTTGATAATTCTCTGAGCTTTCAATCCCCCAGCAGCACTGTCAGAGTGAAATGCTATCTCATTGTTACAGCTCAAACCCAGTGAAGAGACAGGACAGCAGACAAGCAGGGGCATGCAGGAAGTGGTCATATTCCTGCTATCACGCAGTTGTTGTCATTCTTCATAGTGTAAATGAGGATGGTAAAAGTGAGGTTTGAGAGTTTAAGGCCATTCCCTAAGGCTATCAATATGAGTTTAAATATGAGTCATACTTTTGAAAAGGAAGCAACATTTAAATTTCAATTATCAGGGGTGCAGCATAAATTAATGCCTAATGCAATTTAGAGCGGCATACAAATGTATCTATTGTTCCTTTCCCCTTTTAAATCCATTTTCTGTTTTATTTTTAGTTATATTCCGACTGTAATATATTCTCTAAGGCAGTTTACACAGATGAGATGAAATTTCCCTGTGTCACATATTTTCTCCTGCTCCTCTGAGTTTATCCTGACCCCTTGAGTGAGATTAACATTACATTGTGTGAGGTTTTGCATCTTGAAATGGGGGGGTGTGGGGGTGGAAAAGAAAGCCTGCATTTTTTATTAACATCAATTATACATGTACAAGTAAATTCTCATTCTTCAAGCCCCATGTTGCCTAACACAGAACCGTATGTTAATCACAGTGAAACAGATTGGGTTCTGCTGGAATTTATGGGCAAAATTAACCAAAGGCATGAATATAAATGAAGATGTCTTAACCCAGATATCTCACTCCTGGCTCTTCCTCTGCTTTTGGCCAACTTATCGAAAGACCAGAATCAGTCAGGAATATCAGCACCTTCAGCTTTATTTGAAGTTCTATGTTCACAAAAGTGTTATTGACTATTGAAGTGTGAGAAGTGGAAGGTTAGATGAGTCGGCTAACTCAACTTGCCTTAAATGAACTTTGCTGTATTGCGATATGGAAGAATTATATGTGTGTGATTTGCAGAAAACGAACAAAGCTGGCTCATTACACACTGCACTCCTCTACACAGACAAACAGCAAAAGCTGTGCATGTGCTGGAATATAAAATCCCGAAAGTTCAATAGCCAGTACAAAAATGCCAAGTGTTGTGACAGAAAACAATCATCAGCAACAAGAATGCTACATAGGACGTGATTTTTAGAAGTGCCATTCATCGTGGCGCCCGTTTTGTTTTTCCTGATGATGGAAAATCTGAAAAGTTTGCTTTTAACATCTGGATTTGCTAATAAGGCAGATATTTTTGAAAAGGCCAGACTAAAGGAAAAGGCCAATTTCTGTGATTTATTTTTCCCAAAAGTCTTATTTTCTCTCTGAACCATGCGTTTCCTGTTGTTTTGCTTTGCTTACAATATCCAGTGTTGATTTGATTACAATGAAGTGCAACTGCACAAGAATGCAACAGCAGTTTCTGAGCCTGAGTAACTTCTTTTGTCTCGTCGCAATGTGTACATTAGGTAATGGGCTTGCAATTTCAAAATTTTCATTATGATGATATGCAGTAGAAGTGATTAGATCCAACACAGCTGCGAGTCTCTTCTTTTACATTCTTCCATGTTTGTTAAGATAGTGGTTAGGAAACGGAGGTGTCCTTTAAGAGGGCGCTTGTAGCTTGATGCTGCCAGCAGCCGCTCTGGCTCTTCCTTTGCTTGCCATACTAATTTGAAGGGCAGCTGCAGCTACACATCGGACTGTGCGTCCCCCCCACCCCTAGAGGAGGAGAAGCAGGGGTGAGAGAGAAATGCAGACAACCAGGGATGTAGGGGCAGAGAGGGGGAGACCACTGTTGGTATTTTGATGCTAAAATGATTTGACACGCTTGGCATTAGAGCTGGCTTGGTGGTGGGGAGAGAGAGAAGCAGTGCAACCAAGCGCTTGATCCGAATGTCACCAATGCCGATCTCATGAAGTGGAAGGTCAGAGCGTTGCACCTGCCACCCTAGCTCACACAGGCTATGTCCATGCACTTCTCCAAAGGATAGACCTGGAAATAAGATTCGTAGGGTGAAGGACAAAGGGTCAAAGATGCATGTGTGTTTAAGTGCGGTAGGTGGAGGTAGGGTGGCAAGATTTTGACCTCCCAGTGTCACATGTCTCAGCTGCACAGCAACAGGCCTGCCTGAGTGTGCTAATGCAGGCCAGTACATGCTGGGATGTTCGAGATGGAAGTGGGGGAGAAGTGTTGGCAACTCCCACGTGCTTTCTCCTCAGAGAACCACTCCTTGAGGTGCATAGAGAAAGTGAGGGTGGGAGTGATGGTAATGCAGAGGCTAATGGAAATATCGTGTCGGACTCTGCTGGTCTGAGAAGCTGGCTGCCCTCGAGGAGTTTTGACCGTTGTACCAGCACAAAAGCTGTAGTGCCTCTTTTACCAAACAAATAGAGCAACAACTTTGATGCAGGACATTTTAAAGTCTAAACAGTGAATAAACTAGGTACAATGTTAACATTTCTTTAAGAATTGCAAAAGACCTTTTTTTTTCACCTTGGTTTGTGAGATTTTACCTACCACAATATTTGCTGTGATCGCTTTTAGACATCACTACAACAAAAGCAGGAAGACACTCATTTAGTAAAGGGTGTGAACAAAGTGAGCAACGTGGCAGTGTACTGATACCTTTACAAACAAGTCCAACAAAGATAAAGTGTAATACATAAACTGTAACTGCTATTTTTTATTTTTTATTTTAGTGGAATGTTGGATAGAAATCTGGATAGATTGAAATGTTAATGCACAGACATGTGACAGACTGAAGCACCCCCCCCCCAATTTACATTATCTTAACCAAGTTATAATCTGACAGCTCGACAAGAGACGTACGATGACAGCAACTGGAATTATTCTTAAACCCAACCATATTTTTGCTTCGGGTGTACAGAGACCTGGGGTGTTGGTGGGGGAGCTGTTGCAGAAGGTTGACCTTTAGTGTCCGCCTATGTTGCTGGCTCAGTCAATGCAACTGTGTGGTGGAGCAGGGGCTGTGGAAAAAAGCGCACCAAACGCCACAGGGGCACCATGTCCACAAGTGCATTACAGTCACTGACATCGAGCTACGGTAATTGACTTGCATGGTTGTGCAGCAGAGGCATGGCATGACTTTGCGATGAGGAGGGGAGTAATAGCAAGAGCGGGTGGTAGACATGATTATAGATTACAAAGTTAAAATATTGACATATTCATGGTTGTTATTTGTCAGATGTGGTTCAGATAACCAAATATTTATGAATAAGGCTGACAAGATCAGTGTTAACTAAAGTTAACTAAAGGGGTGTGACGAGGTGGATTTGAAATAAAAACATTAAAAAGTAATAATAAAAAGTGTCTGTGAGAAAAATGCAGGTGTCTCCAGGTTTGTTTTATTCTGTTTAGTTGTGAAGTCAATTATTCATTCATTCTCTCATTGAGTAAAAATGTAAAATACCCTTGTGGTATCCTCTGAAATTGTGTAGAAACGTATTTACATTCAGTATTGTCAGGTTAGCTTTTTAGGCTGATGGTAGATACAAGACTTAAGTTTTATGAGTTTTATGGAGGTCATGTGCACCACTGGTAGCGACAGACATTTTTCTCTATCTTCTGACACCTTTTACATGTCTTGGGAGTATTTTTGCCCCGTCTTCTTCTCAGCTGTCTTGCTTGTTTCACCCGGGGCTGCAGAGGGCTACCAAGAGAAGGGGTTAATCATTTATGTGACTGTTTTGCACTAAACATTGTGAATCCATCTAGGAGACCTGGAACATTTAGTTCCTATTTTTTAATGCTCGTCATGTTAGAATCTTAGCATCAGAACAAGAGCTTAATACCAAAAAGATAAGCCTTCACAGGCGTAATACAGGGGCAATCTTTTGATGGTTATGCTCATGTGTGTCTGTGTGAGTGTTTGTGTCTTTGTACTCCAGTGTGCATGTAAACCTTTATCTGTGTATGTGCTGGATGCACTGTCTTTAACAGGCTTTGTGCTTTTTCATTTCTTTGCCAGCTGTGGTAGATGGCATTTTGTACCATCCAGGGAAGTGATTACAAGGGGCACCCCCCAACATCACAACCGTATAAAAAATGACTTGTTTTTTGGCTTCCTCTGTTATTTTTATTTATTTATTTCTCCCCGTATCGTCCAATGCGAATCAGTCATCAGGATGTGATTGAACATCTATGTCAAAGACAAAACGAGAAGCAGCAGCTGCCTGTAACCCAAGCTGATAATAAGCATGTATTTGTGTTTATTTAACACCCTCCCTGCCATCTGTTCTGTGTATTGTGATACACCGGCATGGCACGTGTGTATGAGCCTGATGATTACACAATGACCAGGCTAGTTTCGCGGCGGCAACATCTCACCCGACACCAGCTCGCCTCCAGTTTTATTATTCAGATTCTGCTGGGCGGAACAGGGTCTAAACTGAAACAAGACGAGCTTACTGATAGTATCAAGTGTTACAAGCACATACAGAAGGAAAAGGTGCACAATTTCTCCATGTATGTTCACATTTAGCTGTCGTTGCAAGTACAGACACACACACACACACACACACACACACACACACACACACCACTTGGGGAAATGCATTAACAAGACAAGAAGAGAACAGTCTGTTTTGGTATTGTTATGTTTAACACAACAAGAGCTTCTTGTGTTTTTCTGCTTCCATCTGCCAGCAAAGGTTACAGGGGTTAAAGGACAATTTAGAGCTGTTGGAAAAACAAACGGCTTTATTGTCACTGATGGTGCCTGAGTGTTATGTGATAATTAAGCATTTGTTGGTTTTTGTCTCTGATTACCTGTCCACATAACCATTATTTGTGAACTCAACACATTTAGTATGTGGGAGTTCAACAGAAAACAAAGATAAATGACTGAACACAGCAGGGTTGTGGGTTATATAATTATCATAACCCTATTTTCCTAGCAGCATTTAAAAAAAAAAAGAGCTTTTAACACAGCTTTACAGCACTTTGTTATCTGACTGCATGAGTTGTCGCATCTTAATATGTTGGTAGAATCTGAGGGAGAGGAGATTTGACTTTGGTCTCCTTTAATGGCTGGGAAGTTTTCTTGTTGATCTTTTATCCTTTAGGGCTTCACTTAATATGTAACCATGTTGTTGACAAGCATGTTTACTGTACGATTTTAAAGGTCTCATTTATGCATGATATTAAATTCTGTTTATTTTAATCACATCTCAAAGACTGCATTTATTAGATTATGTAATCAAAACCTTTTTTCCTGTGTGCAGCATTGTGCACCCCGTTTTGCCTCCCCCTCCCCGTTTATTCTGCTGTTATTGGTTTTCCTCCCTAAACCAGTGAGACATGTTACTACCAGTAAAATGCTACAGTTAAAAGTGATTGGATTTTCCTTTTTACAATTTTTTTTTTATTATTGAATTGTGTCCAACGTGGTGGGGCTGATGGGATGACCTGTGCTTGGAGTTTAGAGGTTAAACAATCTGCAGATGCAATTAATGTTTGCATGTGTGGAACATTGTGAGGAAGAAAAAACATCTCTGGAAGTTCCTTAATTTAACTGCTCTTTCAAAACTTTTATTTATTAATTAATCAATCATTTTTCTTTTAAAATGACAGCCAGTCAATCTAAAAAGTGGGTATATGACAGTTTTGAACCTTTTAACAGTAAAAAAAAAAAAAAAAAAGAAAAAGAAACTGCGGGCAGTTATCAAGCAGCAGCAGGACAGTGGGACTTTGTTCATTTACTTATACTGTTGTTGCATTTTGGCGTGCTGTTGTTGTTGTTGTTTTTTTTTAACAAATAATGGCAAAGAGTAATGTGTTGTTGTTCATCTGAGCTTGTATTTGCGAGACATTGTCAGCATAAGATGGTCTTTATTATGTCTTAGTACCGGTATATAAAAAACCTTTAGAGGTGACAGAGAGTAAACTGTGTACTGATCAGCAGTGACATTAAAAACAATGTTTAGGTAAACGCTGCTTATCAAGTGAGAAAGCCATGTTCTGCTGGGAAAACCTGTTTCCTGGCATTCACATGAATGCTACTTTGATATCTGCAACCTGCCTTCATATTTTTTGAAGGCTGGTCACACATGGTGAAAGTACTCCTCAGCAGCAGCTGACAAGTTTCTGTGTGAAACAAGTCTGATTTACAGAGACCCCACTCCACAAGAGACAAGTCCAAAAAGATGTATTTCTTACATACCAGTAGGAGACACTTTAAGACACCATCAAAAGTCCATGTCCGTGCTCTCACTGGTTATAACTCTTTTTGCAACATGAGGAGGACCTACACAATATGAAAACTGTAGAATAATGGTATGGCTGACTGGTTTAAACAGATTTACAGTAGTATTTACTTAGTGACCTTTGAAAATATCCCAGCTGAATCTTTTTCTGTGTTGTTTACTGGCCTATATACCAAATGTTTGACAGGTCAACTGGCTGGTACGCAGGCCCAGAAAACTTTCTCACAAATAATATTTTACATGTTCAGTGGAGAGTTTATTAATCAGAGGGACATGAAAGCAGAGCCTGAAAGATGTCAGTACATCGAGAGATGTTCAGAATATCCAATGGATCTCTGTTCAGGATGACGCTAATATGACACGGAAGGGCTTGAAGATGATGCCATATCATATATTGAAAGTAGCAAGAAATGTTTACCCTGCAGGCAGCGCCTTGTCCAAAAAAACTGGAAGATCAGATTTTACTCAGTAAATAGGGAAAAACCGAGACAAAGCATCAATTGTTAATAGCTACTCGTGGTGCAGCAGGAGATTTGGCTTATCTTAGTTTTGGATAATTTTCAGTGGTATTTTCAAAATGCAATTAGCAGTGGCTTCAAAAGTGGAAAAATAAAACATGAGTGTAGAAAAGACTGTACACAACATGTCGGAGTTTAAGCTCATTCAAATAAATCCATTACGATGTTTAGTTTCTACTTCATACTATACACGAAGCAGCATTTGCCATCCAGATGATGCAAACACATTTTTTCCTTCCAACTGTATCAGAAGTGGAAGAGAATGCAAATTACTTCATACCGGTATAAATGATTCATGCACTTGCCAATTTGTAGTTTCAGCAAGTGTTTTGGTATCTTAAGAGGAAGTGGCAAGTGTTTTATTTCATGCTTTATATGCAGTTGCACCATATGTTCTTTGTTCTTGACTCTTTTGTCTTTTTGTTGTTTTTTTTTTTTTAATTTGGTCAGGTTTCCTATAAACCAGCTTTTTGGCATTTTAAGTTTAAGCTTTTAAAATAGGTTTATCTCAAAATCCAGGATCAACATGTACCTGTATACAGGATTAGTGTGTTTACTTTCATGTTCTCAGTCCCTCAGCAAACTAGTCAAAAGAAGCACTTTGTTCCTGTTTGTGTGCTGGGAAGATTAACTTAAAAAAAATTGGAATCCAGACACATGAGTGGAAATATATCTACGTAAAATGCTCCAAGAAACAGCTGTCTTCTTTCATGCCCTAGCTGAAACATTTAATAATGATTTTATGTCTCCAAGTGTAGCTACTGAAAGGGATTAATATTCTTTCCAATTTTTCTGCAATATGCTGTGATACGAAGAGTAAATTTTCAGTTCAACTAATACTGAAGGCTGCCAGCGGTGCATTGAGATACCAGCAGAAGGATCACTTGCTTCAACATTTCTTTCTTTTGTGTGTGTGTGTGTGTGTGTGTGTGTGTGTGTGTGTGTGTGTGTGTGTGTGTGTGTGTGTGTGTGTGTGTGTGTGTGTGTGTGTGTGTGTCAATTAAAACTTTTCCTAAGCTATAATAAAAAAAAGAAAACAAAATCTCTCTCTCCTGCCTGTTCCAGTGGAGACACTTCTAAGCTAATAAATAAAATCTGCATGATTGATCCTTCTGGCTGTCTTGTACACAGGGTTTATACTCCCTAAGCTCGAAAGAGACGTCAACCTTTCACACACAGGCCGTTTCACCCTCTGCGTTGTGCATCATTGTGTGGTTGATGAGCCAATCGTGTTTGGAAGGTTTCACTGACTGGAGACACACAGATCTTCGAGAGCCGGGATGATGAGGTGAAAAAGGCATGTTTTCCTCTGAGGTTCATGTCCATATAGTTTAATCGCCCCTGGCGGAGGGCTTATTCATCTGTGAGGCCATGCAGTGCAGCAATGGTGTCACAAATCATCCGCTGCGTGGATCTTGACCAGCAGCTCCCCCTGGTCACCTCTGGGGTTCAAAGGTTGTCTCTGAAGCGCTTATCTACGTGGCATCAGAGTGAAACGGTGTAAATTTCCTCTGTTAAGGCAGCAAGTTTGATACTCTTGGATTGGATGTTTATTGCAGTGCTATTCTGAATGCTTAAAACAGCCATGCGTTCTTTTCCAGATGTTTCATTGCACTGTTGTCATTTGCCTTTCCTTTCCTTTTTTTTTTTTTTTTTTTTTGCTGTGGTGTAGAGCTTTAATGTGTGTGTTCAGACTCTGAATACAGGCTCTCTTGTGCCTCAGATAAAAGATAAATATATACAAATTTAAAGTCACTAATAATCACCACCAAAGTGTCTGCTTTGCTTTAAAGCTTTGTTTCTCGCACTTGAACAAATTGTTAGTTGTTTATTGGACATAAGTGTTGTTAAAGTTTTTGGCACCTTGTCCTTCCACGGCAGAAACGTACTTCTTTCACCACATACTCCATCCATCCATTATGTGCACACGTTTCTTCCTGGTCAGGGTCTTGGCAGTCTGCTGGAGCTTCTCCCAGTTTTCTTTGTGGAAAAGGCAGCTTTACACCCTGGACAGCTTCCCAGGCGATCATTTCTCTGCGTAGTTTAGACGCTCCAAATAGCTTAATATGCATGCTTTTTGGACTAGCTATAAAAAATGCCACAGAAGCATGGAGACAACATGCAGACTCCACAGGGGAAGGCCCCAGTTGGTATTTGAACCAGGAACCAGCTAGCTGTGAGACATTGGTGCTTACCACCAAAAATGTTTGGAGTTAATCTCGTTGTCATGTGATGCGTCCGTCATAATGCTGCCGGCCCTCTGCAGTTGACCTGGTTGACCCAGAAACTTGTCGCATTCACCTGCTGTTGTGAATCTCACCCTAAATGAGGATTTTTTGGACTTAATATGACCATAAGATCTTCTTTGCAGCTTTACTCTCAAACAGTGGCGTTGTGAAAGATCCTGACCTCCTGCCCACGGCCCATCCATAAGAAAACTTGTTTTATTTAGTTTCCTCCATCTCCTTTCTCTTTTCTTTTCCTCTTCTTTTTCTCTTCCAGTGATATCCCTGAGGTACAAGGGAAATGGAAAGAGTGAGTAGAGAAAAAAATACAGAGAGAGCTGAGATATTCAACAGGGGATTGTGGGAACCCACGGATAAAGGCTTGCATCTTAATCCATCCTAAGGCCTGTCTTACAGTGTACCATGAGCTTTTATGTGATCATTAAGGGTGTGTGCTTGTTCACACATCAACATGTGCACTTGTGTGTATGTGGCATTGGATGTTTGATATGTTAATGTTGTCTTTTTGTGCATTTTGGTGCTTTTTTCAATTCTTTTTTTTTTTTTTTTAATCTTCACATATCTTGTGTAGAAAAAAGGCACACCTGTTAGGCTACACTCCTCCACACAGTGCATAATGACTTGTTTTATAGCTCGTAAGTATATTAAAAGCACTAATTAATGTGCAGCAATTCTCCCTCTAAAGCAGTGCACAAGGAAGGGATTTCTCCCTCGCTCTCTGAGGTTATGCCTTCAGCTCCCTTGTTCCTCCTTGAGCTTTAGTGGAATTTGGCTGATGTGCACTAAGGGGAGGAGGAGAGGGAGACGCTCATCTTGTTTCAGTGCTTTATGAGCCTGACGTGTACGTCTGTAATTGTGGTTATGGGTGATTAAACTCCCGATGCCCCTCAGGATCCACAGCCAGCTATCAGTCAGCTTCAGGCGCTCAGACTGGTTCAGCTGGGTGTCTGTCAGATGCTGCTACGTTGTCACTCTGCGACATATTCCATGCAAACGATTCACCTTATTATTTCTTTTTTTTTATAACCGGAGTCAAATTGTGGATTTACAGGTTAATTGCTGGATTAGTATAATGTCCAAAAATATAAACAAATTAAAACTTGTCGGAATCTGAAGTGCTGTAATCCAGTTTTTATTTTGTGTGAAAAACCTTTCATTAAACCTGAAGCGATTCACTCAGTGGATTTTAGTTTATTCATTCTTGATTGAGTTGGAAATTAATGATTTATTGGTTCCAACTCTTCAGATGCAATGATGTGCTCTTTTTGGTCTGGTTAACGGTGACTACTTGAAGGTTTGAAACTTTTTCTTTTTGGTATTTTATCAGCAACTTATTTGGCTTTAGATTCATTATTAGATCTCGTGTCGACTGCCCATCGATTATTTGTGGGGCTGTAACGAATAACGCATGATCTGTGTTCTGCATGATCACTCCCCAATCCCCATCACGTGAGCTGCCCATTGATTTTCTGATTACAAAAGAGAAAACAAGAAAGTTTGGTGCTCCGTTTTAATTGTAAATGCTTAGATGCCGAGCATTAGTGGTGAACATGTGGAGTAGGAGCAACTTGAAAAGTCTTTTCAGTCTGGGAGCAGTTTGGCTTACCTTTTGACAACAGTCCGCAGTGAACCTATATATAGTTATATATTTGGGAAGGTGCATGTCAGTGTACAGCATATGCAATGACGTAGGAGCCCCAGCTGTGGTAGACATTGTCACTTCATACACAACACAATTGACACAACATAGAAGCAATAATCTCCTATATTTAAGGGTGGCGGTCAGAACGTCACTGTGTGCAGACATTAACATGCAACGAACCATATAAACATGGGTATGTGTGGAGCATGGCAGCATATGAAACAGTAACTGTGCCACTGATTATTGAAAGTAGAACTTTCTTTTTTTTATGGCACATGGGGCCTTTATTGAGACATAGGTGGACAGGAAATGGGTAGAGAGAGGAAGACACACAGCAAAGGCAGGCCAGGACTCGAACCTGCGTTGCCTGTGTAGCTTCTGCTCAACCCACTGAGCTATCCAGGGCCGAAGGTAGGACTTTTTTAATGAGCGTATCTGACTGACTTTAAGAAAGCCAAAAGTTTTACTCAGCAAAACACTTTGTTTTTTTCCTTAACTTTGGCTCATAACTGTGATATTATCCTTGATCTGTTACATCGCTACTTATTTGGTTGATCTCTTGATATATTAGAAGATCATTTTGGTCTATATATAGATGTTATGCGTGGGTGGGGTAGTGGAAGCCTTCAGGGTGAAGCTTACTGCTTACTAGTCTAATTGGTATGTTATGAATGCTTCTCTTGGTGGGATCTGCATGTGTTTGGGTGTGTGTCTATGAAAGATCTATGACTTATCTGCAGGGAAACATGACCGCTGGAGTCTTGTCCTCCTGGCTATACTGCTATGAGAATCCCATGGTAAGAGGACGTTTTTTTCTCATGAAAGGGCAAATAAGGAGACAGGCTTGTGAGTTTCACCTATCACATGGATATGGATCTAGATAAAACACTTGAGCATGTGTGTGGTAATGAGGAAGTGCATCTGTGTGTGCGTGCGTGCGTGCGTGCGTGCGTCATCTATCAGTGGCCTCCTCCCATTAGTTTGCTGACTTGGCGAAGCCCTTCTCCTCTCTTGAAGTCGGATGTTTTCTCTTATCTGTCCCCTCCTCCATACAGCAACCTTGGAGACGCCAAGAATAATAAGACGAATCTACACCCTACTCAACCTTGTTAGTCAAATCAGAGCGACCTCACAGCTAGAACTTTTGTCAAGCACAGAAAAACAGAAAAGTCAAGGAAAAAGGGTAAGGATTAGAGGAGAAAAGGGAAAAAAAATAGATTTAAGTGAAGAAATAACTTCTGTTGCTCCACATCTCAAGCTCTTGCCTCAACTTGGCTGAGACAGAGTGTCTGGGTCAGCTCGAGCCAGCCTCGCTCTGTCAAGGCTTAGTCTGTGGAGGCTGCAGGATGAGTAATATGTCAAAGGCCGCGTAGACTTACAGGAGCATGAATATACTCTCATATATTGCCTACTGTCTTTATTTTCTTAACAGTTTTTTTTTTTCCATGCAGGAGATGTTAATAGCAAGTGTTTTTTGTTCATTTTTGATAACCAGTCTCAAAACTCTTCAATCCTTCAGCAATCTGTCTGTAGCGCATTTAATTTTTTGGGGGTACGTTTTTTTTACAGCTCTGGGTTGGTAAACCCTGATGATTGACGGGAATTTAGCCGGTGTAGTCACAAGTATAGTTGCTCCTTCTATTATGGCTGTATGTTGGTATACAGTCACAACACCAACTCTGTTTGGACTCTGTTGCCAATCCTTAGAGTTCTCTGATCCTATTTAAATCCACTTGCACTTTTCTGTATAAAAAGCAAGAAAAAAAATCCCCCTTAGCTGGGTGGAAAAACCCAAGCTGAAGTTCCTTTTGAAACTCTTTCTGGACAGCATGTGTTTTTTGGAAAGGTGCCAGTGAAAATGCAAGAGAGGGGAAGTCAGCAGACTGGCTGTCTTCTGTTCACTGTTGTTCAGATTGACTCTGTCAGGTCGGCCTTTGAGGCCCGTGGTCCAGGTGGTCTGTTCTCTGCGGCGCCCTCTTCCCTCCCTTCACCTCGGCCACCCCGTGCCCACAAACATGCCTGGCATCAGTGGCTTCCTCTCGAAACAGTGGTGTCGTTCCTCCACCAATCCCGATGCGCTGCAGCTATGGGCACATCTGTGTGAGCCAATGAACAACACCTGTTTCTGCCGAGCGTGGTGCTGCATGCCAATCACAACACCAACTCTATTTGGCCTCTGTCGCCAAGCCAAGCCCAACACGTAATTGACGGCCATCCTGACCACGAGAGGTACAAGCAAAAAGTAATATTGATTTTTATCACAGGCAAATATACCTTTCAAAATTTACTTTCACAGCGTGACTGTTATAGCAAATGCATGTTGCATCATTGCATCATTGGAAAAACAGTTTCTTGCAGCTGAACAACCTTTGACAAGGCTGGAAGATCACAGGTGGTGAGACTGTAGATTAATGAGTCGTCTTACTAACTGAACTGAAAACCCTACTGATTGTATATATGTAAAGACTGCATGTGTTTATGTTTAAATAAATTACATAGTTTATCACATGTAGATAATTTTAAAAACTTTTTGTGACAGAATCATAAAACCTTGCTTTTGAATGTTTTGTTTTTTTTTCCATCGGCTATAAAACACACAAATGAAAAGCTCAAAACACCGAAGTCTCAGTACTGGCTATTAAGGATTTTTATCCTTTTAGCATAATTTTGTTGGGAGACATTTATTCATAGATTCTAACTTTATTTAGTCTTTTCTGGCTGAAGAGAACCTGACGGATGAGAAAACAGCCTTAGAGTTATCTGACATGTTTCTGGCGGCATGTTTGTCTTTGGGCTTTAGCCTTCTGTTTATTTAATAAACAGTAGGAACTTGTGACTTAAATAGTATATTAAGCTTTATAAATATATCACACCTTAGAAAATTGTTTACTTTAAGGCTTAAAATGTTCTTACTGGGTCTGCTGATAGCAATCTATAATCCGATACTTTTGCCTAACTTTCTGACAAAATATATATCAAATTATGTCTTTTTTTTCCAGGTTTATCAACCACTCAAAGCATTGTACACTGCAACCCACATTCACCTGTTATCACACACTCATACGCAGTGTAAGAGCGCCTATTCTATCTCACACACGGCCACACATCGATGGTACATCAAGGGGAATCAGGAGCTCAGTATCTGCAGTGTCTTATCTCTTCGATTTGTCGGAGTGGATCAAAGCACCAACCTGCCTATCAGTGGACAACCGGCTCTAACTACTGAGCCACAGCTGCCCTACTGATGTTCTGAACTAGGAAACACTTGGCAGGGGATAGATTTCTCTTCATTCATTTATTTATTTATTTTTTAATGGGTGTTGTTGCCTCACTGATCATCTTTCCCGGAATGCTGGAAAAAAAGCTTTTGATAATTTTCTTTGGACTTTCAAAAGTTTGTATGGTGTTTAAACTCCAGTGTTGGACTGAATAATTACAGTACACTCGTTGTTTAAGCTCGTTGTCTGAAAAGAGAGCAGCACGGCAATCCAGGTACCCTGAGAATGGATAAAATACTGAACCGAAAGATTTATTGTCAGCTTTGATTTGGTAGCACAAACTTTTAAACACAAATATTTCAACACTAAAGGTTACTTAAATATAAAGGCTTTTTGGTTTGATTGGGTTTACAATTTATTTTTGACAGTTGAGGATAAAAGGCTGAAACCTGTGTTAGCTGATCACTTAAAGGAGATATAATAATCAATTTTTTCATTAGTTGACTTAATGAAGTCTTAATGAAAAGACCACAACTTGCTTTTTGGTCAAAATAACCCTTGAATAATCTACAAACTCTGTATTAACAATATCTTTACTGCTGTTTTGTGGCATTTTTTAATTTTATTACACAATTTAATTGCACCTTCTTGAAATTATGTACTTAAAAAAAAACGTCCCTTGAGAGTCATTGGCATCTATAAGAATAATCAGATGACACAGCCATTAAAGCTGATGTTTAGAACCAGGCATTAAATGACTTTTTATTGCACTAATATGCTGATATTTAAAATGTGTGATCTGTTCTATAGGTGATCCTGTAGAAGTTGTGATCAAACAGCAGAACATACTTATGTTTATGTTGTATCTCGGGTGTTATACGTGACTATATAGTCCATAAATGAAGCCATAAGGAACCGTGAATGTCTTGATGACAAAATGTTCTCACTTCAACAGATTGATTACAGAAGTGTCTCGTATTCCATGCGTGAAATAGACTGAAGTAAAAATTTATGAGGTTTTATGAGCACAACACCTGTGCATGCTCCATTAAAAATTATCTTGCCACAGTCTACCTGTCTAACTTGCACTCCCCACAAACTAGTTCCTTTTTTTTAATCAAAAAATGTTCAAATGATGCAGAAGAGCAGAATAACAGCCAGTGGTTTTGTTAAACCCCAGCATGTAAAGATCCAGCCCACTCCCTGGTGTTTGAGTGTTTGGTGCTGTCAGTCATGCTTCCTTACATAAGCAATGGGCTTCATAATTGAAGAAAACATAAACCTATGTGAAAACACAAACAGCGTAGGAAAGAGAGAGGGCAGTGAGGGAAGGCTCGGAAGCTGTAGAAAGAGTGCTGGCAGTGCTCTCACCAGTGTGTCTTCCCAGGACATGAAAGACTTGCTGCTCCGATGTGGGATTATCCTCCACCTCTGGGGAGTCCCTCTGATGAGCGGAGAAGGCAGACGGAAAGATGTGGACAGAATTGGAAGGAAACAGGAACAGAAGAGAGGATAAATGGGAACAATTAAATATGGGCGCACGAGTGCCTTCGGGAAATAGAGCCATCTTCAGGGTCTAGTCCACATGGATGCCAGATCTATTTAAGGCCATTCTGATGCACCAGATCTGTAAATTAACCCTGGGCAGGTCGGGTGTAGACCCTGGACAGGTCGGGTGTAGACCCTGGGCAGGTCGGGTGTAGACCCTGGGCAGGTCGGGTGTAGACCCTGGGCAGGTCGGGTGTAGACCCTGGACAGGTCGGGGTCGGGTGTAGACCCTGGACAGGTATCTACTATAACCTCATCTTGAGAATCAACTCAGCAAGCTCAGATATCTCAAATGAAAAGTGATCACTTCTTCTAGAAAGGACTCATGATGCTGCAGATAACAAAAATCTGTGCTGAAAAAAAAAAATCACTATCCAGGATCTACCCCTGTAGAGACTCTCTCTCATAAAATTTGCTGAATTATCTGATATTTTAATATGCTTTCTAACAAGCTCTTTTGGAGCATACCAGCTGAATAAAACATGCACTTGAAATTAAGCATTCTGAGGAATCAGCTCAGGTTTTTCACATTGGCTGTTGGAGTTGACCATGGGAATTTCTTTTCCTTATTATTAATAATGGGCCAAAAGATAATTGATTTTGCGTGTACTTGGCATACTTTCTGTGGAGCACGGAAAAAAGTGAGGTTGCAGGTGTAGGGGTGGTAAAGTCGGGCATAATCATTGAATGAAACGATGTTTTTACGACTTTGTTTATTGTGGCAGTCCTTCTCCCAGCGGGATTTTTACTTATTTGTTTGCTAGCTGATGTTCTGATCCAGCGTACACTCCTCCAGTGACAATCACGCACACACACAACCCCTGGTTTTAATAAGGCGGCTTCTCAAGGCCTCTTCCTGCAGCACGTACACACATAGTTTCCCATCGCGGCCACCCCCTCCCGCATCTCATCCCCTTCAACTGGCCCCCAAGGTCTTGAGCTTTCTGTGAGATTTTCTCGCACTTTCTCTTTCTCCTGTTCCCTGTTTGAATCTCTTATCCAGCTACGAATCTCTTTGTCTTTCCTTCTGTGTGTTCATCTATCGATCATTCTACCTCTAGCCCTCCTCCCCTTTTCCTTTATCTCAGGTTTGCTCCCCACAGGGGGGAGAGGGAAGGAAGGCGGGCTGTTCCAACTCAGGGCCAGGAGCCAGAACCTCCTCCATTTGGATTTCATTACAAACAGGCCCAGCACCTTGCGCTTACAACAAAAGAATAATAATCACAGGGAAAAATGGAAGAAATATGCGTGGGGTGGGGGGGGTGTATCTCAAAGGCTTATATACTTTATAAATTTAAGCCTTGTGCAAAAAAAGAATAAAAAAAAATGCTTTTGTTCCTTTTGGAAACCTAAATATGAACCAGCTTCCTCTGTCTTAACCCACACAAATTGAGAAGGATTAGATATCCAAAACCACATGTAAACCTGCAGGTTTTGGCAATAGCAACAATTGTTACGCCTTTTCCAAAACCTGGAATGGGAGGGGCCCACCCTCTGTCATTTAACAGCAGCTTTGGACCCAATCCAGGTGTTACACAGGGTATAACATACAGTGTAGACGCTCCTTTGATTTGTTTCAGCGCTTTGTTGATGCAAGTAGAAGTCAGTCAAACTCTGCCTCCAAATTAGTATCAAGTGACAGATTCCTCATTCTGATGTCAGCAAAGGGAAGGGACAGCTTGGCTTATTGTTTTAGGAATTGGTATAATTTATCTCCACAGAGTGATGGCTGTATGACTACTGAGTCATAACAAGACACGCCTTGTAGATTCATTTCACTGATTACATTTTGACATTTATGTATCTTACTGGAGACTATTGTAATGTATGCCTTTCTCCGGACATCAGTGGGTTTATTTTCTTAAGTGGGATGGTTTGTGAGACTTTTCCCTAATTAGTCTAACCTACCTTTCAAGAAGCATCCTGGTAAGCTGATTAATTACCTCTCCACAAAGTGTATGCTTGCTTGAAGTAGTGATTTAGAGCTCCAAAACGAATATCTTCAATTCGTAGCCCCGGCATTCCCAAGTGAAAAATCAGGACAATATTTAGGAGCACAGTTTAAATTAGCTTTACTGCAACACTTGTGTGTTTTCCGCCTTGGCTGCATTAATGCTGCATTAATGGCAAAATTACCGTTGATAGAAATTAACAAAGATGTAGTTTAGCTTTAAATATAACTTTTTTTCTGGGCGGCATCAAGTTAAATTTTTTTACTTTCATTTATTTTATTTTATTTTATTTTATTTTTTAACAAGTGACCATATAAAAAATCTTTTAATAAAAATGTATTTGTTTAAAAATAGAACTGAAGTTTGGTATTTCTGTAGACTAGACTGTCAATTGTCATTTAATCATCTTAATAATTTAGTTTTATGAATTTCCCTTATAAAGTATTTTAAAATTTGAACTTGAATTCATTATTACAGCATTTTCAGTACTGCAGTTAAGATGAAGTAGATATAAGTTGAGGTCGGTGTGGATTTAACCCAAGTCCTTGACGTGTGTTTTTCAGCGAGTGTCACACTGAGGCTACTGTGTTGTTTCTAAGAGTCTGAATCACTTGAACTCCCTTTGCTCGAATTAATTCATTTGAGCCATAAATATCACTAAGCGAAATACTTAGAATTTTAAAATGTCAATTCCAGGAGGTTATTGGAGAGATTGTCATGAGACGTTTAAACTTTAGCAAATCTTTCCGAGCTTTTCAGTAAATGTGTGGCTGCTGAAGTCGTTAAATATGGTTGTTTGCCTGGTAATAGGTTTAAGCAAATGAAAGCTCTCCATTTACAATGTGGCTGCATGTAGTGAACGTCATCATCATTTCAGTTTTTTATTCAGATCAACTGGTTGATTTCTGCCTTTAAAACACTGCAGGCAGATGTGCTGCACTTCGAGACCTTTAGACAGTGTCTGTCTCCAAAAACAGCAGGGGAATCTAAACTCTGAAGTAGGTTTGCTGCTCATTCCACCTGAGATCACCTACTGCTTCCAAAGTATGGTTATCTGAAATTTAACTCTGCCACATCACTCTCATCATTTTTTTGCTATTTTAAAGTGGACATATGGAAAGAAAATGACACTTTTTGTGGCTGAGAGCAAAAACTTCAAAGTCTTAAGTGATTACTGATTTAGAAACTAGAATATAGTCATCCCATCATTTCCTCCACCCAACTTCATGCAGCATTTACTGCTCCTTTGTGAGTCACGCAAAGCTGTAACACAAATTTCAAAAGAGGCGCACACACTGCACGGGAGAGCGTTGGGGTTGCCTAGCTGACGCCACCGCCTGCAACTGGCTGCTGTGAAATGGAGCAATGAATGTTTGTTAAAATAGGAGCAGTTGTACTGTGGTGTTTTGACCAGAGACATTATAAAGACCTTAGAAAACTGTTCACTTTTGGAAAAAGTGCATTTATGTCTCATTTTAAGGTGTAGGAGTAACCTAATGTATTTATTTGATTCTTTGTATTTGTTTTTGTCAAATTACCCCAAATGTACTGTTTTTTTTGTTTTTTTTGGTAGAGGTGTTCTATCTCTGTGTTTTGGCCTGGCCATGTGCCTTCAAGTGTGTTTTGGCCGTGAGTAAGGCAGATAAGAGCCCATGTTGTGATTTTCCTCTCTGGGCTAAAGCAAAAAGGAAGTTTGATGAATCAGAGCTTCCTGACCGCCTTGCATTTCCAGAGTTATATGAATTCAAAGAGCAGTGTTTGGTGTAAAAGCTCAAAGGGCCTTAAGAAATACAAGTAATCCTTTTAATCAGAAGCTGTTTTGCAAAAAAAGGAAACATTTACTCAGTGGTTGGGTTTTTCTTGAGGATGAAAATTGTGGACCACCAAAGACTCAGCGATATCTGTGGTTCGAAAACCCTGTCAGTTTCACCATTTTAGAGTTTACTTGCACGGTCTTGTCAGTGGCTCAGCTGACATGTTTCTGTAGAAGCAACGTATTTCTAGATGTAATAGAGGAGCATGAGTTGCAACATAATCATCTTCTCCGGACGCCTGCTCCACAGGCTACAGGGATAATAATCTGCTGCCTAAAGCAGTGCCAGTGGGATACTTTGACCATGCTGACTATCATTCATCTATACGCTGCATCTCTTTCAAACAAGACTTGTTGCTTCCACACTCTTTATGCCACTCTCTCTTTTTGATGTACTCGGTCACTTACGCCCTACTGAAAAAAAGGCACATCTTTGCAGTGCAAATAAGTCAGTTACTTCTAGTGGAGACCATCACTTACGTCTGAGGTGAGTTAAGGTTGGATGTAATAGGATTTTATCAAATTAAAATCCTCTCAAGTGGTCTGGCTTCCTCTAAGCTGTAAAGTAAGTTAAGGATAAGAACCGAAAACTTAATCAAATTAAAATTAAGCCTAAGCTTGAGTTTGGCTCAACTATTATTCATTAAATTATTCTTTACAGCCCAAGTAGTGTCTTATTATCACCTTTATTTCCTTAAATTGCTCAAACTGATGCTGTTAAAACAGATTTTGGCTCCATTTGACATTAAACGTTCGTTTTTCCGACGCTCGAGAGCAGTACAGGTGGTATGTAAGATACTTGACGGTGAAATATTTTCAGACAGCCGCTTTCAGCAACAGTCGCTCAGCTTCCTCCGGTGCTGCTCTCCACGCGAGTCAGCCGGTCTCTGGCTCTGAGAAATGGCATCTCACCTCTGGGCTAAAGAGAACAATTAGGCCGTATCAACAGATCAGAGTGTTGGCAGTCGGCTCGCAGTTAGCAATAGCGCCAGTAATCTGTGGCTTAGCTGGCACTTAGCCACGGCAAGCTGCAGCTCCATGGCCTGTTCAGACACTTAAGAGTCACTGAGGGCACTGGCATGCCTCAGGAGCTGGCGCTTTCATCCACACTCTATCAGGGAAATGAAATGAGAAGAACATAAAGCCCACAAGAGACAGAAAAGAGTAAAGAGGAGGTGGGAGGGGAAGAATTAAGTCTTTAATGAGGGCAGTTGTTTCAGCAGGCAATAAGAATCAGGTTGTATCAACACGGTGTATCAAATAATGGCTGTTAGCAGCCCACCTACTGAGAAATTATGGGTGGCCTGTTTTGGTACGTTTCTTCTTTTTATCCTACATTAAGGCCTGTGTACATGTCGCTCTTATTTTGTCTTTTAGTCTGCAAGTTGGGTCTTGAACAACCAACAGATAGGGGCCTGTATATACAGGAGAAGGAACTTTTTATTAGAGCTGTCACAAAGATATGTCTAAAAATATCTCTACAACAACTGATGTTACGGCTAAAACTTTCGTTGCTTTGTGGTTTTGTGCGTCTTCCTTAATCCTTGTTTACTGTAATGAGGATTCAAGGTAATGAGTGAGGGGAAACACTTGTAGACACAGTGGTTTGTTTCCTTCTGTTGTGCATCTTTAATTGCTCTTGCATAAAAAAAAGAAGAGGGGAAAAAGCAGAGGAGCTTCAGTGAACAAAACCTTGTTTTTATCAAGCCTCCCATGTGCATTTTCACTTTGTTTAATTTATTGAGATTCTGATTACCTTATCCCATCTGCATCTAGTCATTTCTAGATCTGTGGATCTTTAATGCAGTGTTTGCATCAAAATTCATTCTTGTCTGTGCCATTTTGCACATTACATACTGTTTTCATCCATTAATACTGTAGATGTTATAACAAAGTGAGATGCTCAGTCCACAACAACTCTGACATCCCTCTAGTGGAGGTAGATCACAACAAAGGAAGTGACAAATACTTTAAAACTCCCAAAGTCCCATTATATTGATTACCTCCATGCTCCATACTGCATGTGATTGTGATATGCAATTAAAGCAATTCACCACACAAATCCTGAATATTCACAGCGTGTATATAGGAATCTGTCAATTTAGTGGAAATTTGAGAATATAAATCTGGGTTCTTGGAAAATGTGATGGACATTTCCTGACTGCTTTCTGGTAAAATGTTGTGACGTTTGTTGAATAATAAGTCCTTTTTATTGTTTTTCCAAAAGTGCACTGCATAAGTACAATAAATCAGGCCAAATATAGACATGTTTTACATCACCGGTTGTCATGTCATCAGCCAATTATGAAACCTTTTCTGTACACCGTCCTCCACACACCACACACATACACACACACACACACACACACACACACACACACACACACACACACACACACACACCCCCACTAACTCACCGTTATCCACAGAGTAAACACATCACACTCAGATATTCAAGCACTGGATCTTAACTCAATGACCCAGATTAGTCGGTTTATATAGTGGAAAACAGTAACAGACATTCCCCAATTAATGAGCATGTGCACTGCGTATACACACATACACATTCATATGACTCAGATAGTGTGATGCTGAAAGTGGAAAACTGATAAATAATGTTCTAACTGTTGAAATGCACGAAAGCACACACACACTAAGCTTTACTGAAGATTGAAATATCAGCCCACAGCCTGCTGTCGTCATGGCGACACACACATCAGAGGTAAAAAGTCAGAAAATTAAGCTGTTATACCAACTCTTCTGTTATTTTGGGCTTTTGGGTTTTTTCATGCAACACACTGAATCTCATGGGATTTTTTTTACTGAATCTTTCCCCCTCTTCTCTCTTCTTCCTCCAAACACATCCGGAGAAATGCTAATGACAAGTCTTTCATCCTGGCTTGCGCTCCGCCGTTCTTTGGGCTTCAGAAACTTAAGTCACCTGCTTCTCATGAATTGTTGCTGAGAAAAAATAAAAAATAAAATAAGAAGACAGCTTGTTGCCTCAAATCAGCACAAGGGAATAATATTTTTGAAGAGCGGGGCATTGTTATTGTTTACAGGCTGTGGTTTCATCCAGCTTTCTCTCTCTGAGGGGCCGCAATTTGCTAATGTACTTCAGTCTTGGTGCAAGTGACTCATTTCTGCGATATTTATTTATGCTGAAGTCAAACGATGTCTTTTGTTTTTGTTGTGTTTTTTTTGTATCACCATCAATTGTATCACCATAATAATCTGGTCAAGCAGGTGCCAGAAAAATGGCATAGAGAGAATGCATCATCTGTCAAAGGACCGACATTGAGCTCTCCTGGATCATTTTGTGTGGGTATATGTGTGGGTGTGGGTTGGTTATGTGAAAATCTAACAAAGTCTCAGAAGAATGAGGGATTGGACAGAAGCTATAGTGGTATTAACCTTAATCTGCTTGCATCCGTTTGTGAGCTCGAGCTTGCACAAAACACAAAAGCAAAAATGAATTTCTACCTATTAAAAGTCAATTTCACTGATAATGATAATGATCATCATTGAAGTGATTTAATGAGAAAAAGGCAACTGGACATAAAGTATTGTTGTACCTGAGATTTGAAAGCTTGGATACATTTTTTTCTTTCTGCATCTTACATCCTTGCGCTCGGCAAACTCTACTGTTTCGCTCGGAGATGAATAATAGAGGAGAAAAGTAAGACATAGAGTGGGAAAAGGGTATCTATGTGCCTGTGTATCAACTTACAACTTTGATTGTGTTTTTAAAAAGAGAAGACAAAACAGAGTGAATTTTAAGAGCGAGGTAAATGAGCCGCGAACCAAATCTATTACCAAGCTACACAGCGTCACAATAATCTCTCCTTCATTTCATCTGGTGTTACAATGACTTTTTTTTTTTGCTACAATGACTTTTTACCCGAGTCGTTTGTTGTTCTTTGATAATGCTGGTTGGAGAATTCTACTACTGGTGTTTACTCTGACGCTAAGTGATTACTTTTGTAGAGTTAATGAGGCTTTCAATAATCTTTCTCTTGTTTTATCAGCTTCATCACAAGTTTCACATGTGCGTCAAATGTTCAGCAGAGCTTTACATAGATATATACTTAGCTAAACTATCAGCAGATTCTGCCCTGGTCATTTGTTTTTAAGAAACTTAATTGTGTGTCATGTAATCAGGTAAGTCTTTTGTTTCACATTTGACTCGCATAGTTCACAGATATGGGATGGAGGATAGTGACAAGTAGTGCAGCCTCTACTGCATGCATTCAGGAAGTCCCCTGCTAGATCAAATAAGATCAACCTACCGTAAAAACAACTTACCAAATAACATTTAAAAAAAGAAAATTCCTCCTGCCCCCTGTAAAAAAGGTAGTGCCTAAAGATTAGTTAAATAGAGCAAATTGTATTGGCTCATGCAGCAAGACTGAGTTTAATTACCACTTGAAGTAGATTATTGTGACCCTCTAATAATTAAAAGCCAATTTCCTTCATTAAGGACAGACCCAACTTTCAATCCAATCTGTGCTGCCTAACACGTACTTGCAACCAGTTCCATCTTTCCAAACCAAAACCATGCTGCATCAAACTTTCCTGTTGCTTTCGTTTTTAACTAACTCGGACAGCCATGTACAAATTACTTTTTTTCTGGAACGTGGTGTCATGAATCACCGTCACTGCAGCTGTGCCGTCTGTAAAATGTAAACAGGTTGTTTCCAGGTTTGAAAGGAAAAAAAAGAAGCCATGCACTGAAGTTTCTCTTGTGACGACTGCCTCTCTCAACTTGTCATCTATCCTCATCTGCATCTTCCATTTATCATATTGTAAACACACAAGTCTGAGTGTGGAAGATTTCCTCCATGTAATCACATCCAACGGCAGAACAAAAGATTAAGAAAGGCCAGAGGGAACGAGTCATTGTTTAGAAACAGGAGATGCTTTAGTGGAGTGCAGACGATAAGTGGAGAACTCTGACTGCACCTGCCATGGGTTGGATCTTTTATTAGCGTATTTGTAGCAGTCACGTGTGTTTTTGAGCGCCCAGCAACATTGACAGGCAGCAACTGCTGATAATAATGTTACAAAGAGTTTATCCTCTCCTGCCTAAACCTGAGTCAGCCGGTTTCTGTGTTGGCACTTTTTATTTGGTGGGGGGTATCATCGTCCTCACTCACTAACTTGCTTCACATTTAAATCTAATCTAATCTTGCAAGATTGTTTGTTTATTTATTTATTTTTACTTCTTGCAAGCTTGTGCAAACTGCTGCCAGAGCTCGTCGTGTTTCTAAAGATTGATGTTGCAGTTTCCATTTCAACCGGCTGAGATGAGAAATAGATATAAGTAGGGCAAGCAGGCGCTTCCTCTCCTCTGTTCTCTTCTCTTCTTGTCATGTCTTGCCATTTTATTTTTTTCTCTCTACCATCCTAATAGGTTCTTTGTGTTTCCTCTTCTTTCTCTCCTTGTATGTACTTCTCTAATTTTCTCTTCTCCTTTGCACTCCACTGAGGATTAGGATGGAGTCTTTTTCATCCAGCTGTAATCCGACACTGGCAGCCTAACTCCAACAAGAATAAACATTCACACAGATACACCCAAGCACACACACAGTTTGCTATGAGAAATCTTTGCATTGTAGGAGCTGGGTCCCACAAAGATCATCCACCAACAGCATCGCCACATAGCAACATCACATCATTTAATAAAGGAGCAACTGAGGGAGTGAATATTTTGCAGAGTAAGAGCAGAGGAGAAGCAAAGACCGGCGTATGAGTGGAAGAAAGAGAGACATTAGTGGTCTGCTGTACCTCCCAGTTTGTCTCTGTCATCCCCCTCCAGGTGGGGCCTGTCTCAGCTAAGCTCCCCTCCTGCTGAGGCCTACAATGGCAGATTGGCAAACCTAATACCTCAACTCGCTTTATCTGCCTGAATTAAAACTCAATTGGAGAAGGGTTATGGGAATTGCTGGCTCATGCAAAGCTCTTTATTTATTTTTTCCTTCAGGAAACATGTGTGGGTGCATTTTAGGGAAGAAAAAAATGTAATCAGATGGATAGAAGCTCAGAAAATCAGACATAAGATTAAAAACTGAACTAATTCATCTGGATGCAGAGCTGTTGTTAGGCCTTTGTTAAGAGCAATGTTTGTTTTCTTTCCAAAGTATGGGGTGCGTGCGCCCACGCACATGTGTGCTTGCAGGAAGTGCTTGTGAGGAAAGCAGGATGTGCAGGAAGTGTTTGGCTTGGCTCAGCTGGCAGCTTGGTTGGTGCTCTTAGGATTGCTGATACACAGAGTATTAGCAAGAATCCCTTTATTTTGTCGTGCATCCAAAAGGCATTTTTAGCAGAAATGCACAAAAAAGAACCTTAACATACAAGAAAAACATTGACTGCTGAAACTAAGTAGGAGCATTGTTTCTCCTATGTGCATCATAAGCAATCTATTAGTTTTATTCTGCAGAGCGGAAATGTTTGCTTATGAAATGTGTTGTAGACAAGCCACACCCACATTAGTTGCATAATGTCCATATCCCCTATTCAGATTACAGAGAGTTCAGTTGCTGTGTGAAAATCAGAGAGGGCACACCATGGGTTATTTTCAGACAGCTGACTAATCAAGGTGAGCCTAAGCTGCAGTTGGTGATTGAATTTATGCCCACAAAGCTAAAATATTATTTGTGACGTATAGAATTCCTTCATTTACGAGAGTTTGAGAGTTTCTTCACATGTTGAATAGCCAATCATATGCAGGCATCTCTCCTCACAAGTAAAGCCAACATGAAATATTGGCATGCAGACGAGTAGACAAGTATAGAGGAGACAGAGGGAGCTGAGGGTCAGAGTACAGGATGGCAGTAAATCTACACATTCATAAGTGGGGAAAAAAGAGAGTGCGAACAGCAAAGCTTAAAGGAGGAGGGAGCTGTTGTCAGTCCACATACAACCCTGTTGCCAGTGTCTATATGTTGGTTCAACTATGCTCACCTTCCTGTCTGCCTCATATCGTCTATGTTGACAGCTGATGGGGAGATGGCATGCTAAGTCAAGGTAAAACCAGGATCTAAGTCTAGGAGAGAGCAGACGAACAGAAAGAGCAGATGAGCTCGTGCACACATGACCTTAGCCTTATCGCTGTCTCTTACTACAATCTCGCTGCAGGATTCTCCTCAGCTGTGCTGCAAGGTCATGTTTTTCATTCTCCTGGGCCCACTACCCCACTCATCAACCACATACATAATACAGTAGCTATATTGTACATGCTGACCTCGTAGATTCCTGAGGGAAGCACTTTTGAAGTCGGAGAGGCAGAAACGGAGAGAGCAGCAGAGTTACAGCGTAGACATCGCAGACCTCCACTTGGCTGTTGCGTTAGGTTTAGCTTTTTTTCTCAATATAAGTTTTTCTGGGTTAAATTGTCTCAAGTGTTTCTGCTGAATTGTAGGTTTTCTTGAATGGCGTTCAGATTCAACACCTGCTTTCACACGTTGCCAGATGTGTCATACTCTTGGTGCCAGCAGCTTTACTCAGGAAAAACTCTTATTAGCTCAGGTCTGAAAATGCAATAAATATAAAAGAATCTAAATGTGTTTTTTGTTTGTTTGTTTGTTTGTTTGTTTTATATATGATCTCCTTTTTTATTACTTTCTTTCTAACTTTCCTCCGCTTTGGAATTTTTCCAAACAGATTCATCGGGACAGGTGACTTCTTCTCCCCTGGGCTCACCCACATCCCATCGAGGAATGCATCCGTCTCTGCTCAGCCCAACCTCCATGGGGCCTTCTGGATCTCTCCACTCTCCTATCCACACGCTGAGTTCCCCAATGAATGGGCTGGCATCACCTTTCTCGGTTATCAGCTCACCCATGGGACCTCACTCTATAAACTCCTCTGGCATGGGCTACGGCCCCAGCGTCAGTCCCCAGGTAATGCCCTTACCACACTCACACATACATTGCTGCAGGCACACATTTTTCGAAAATACGAGTAGTACAGATGCTTACGAGTTTGAAATTTGACAGCCTTGGAATTGTAATCCACCAGCGACCCATCAAACAGTAACATGTAGACACACATTTCTGGTGTTTTGTAACGTTTTCAAATCTGACATGCTTCATAATTAAAGTAAATAAGTTTTTCCTCCTGAAACATGAGCACACGTATAACTGAGATGTGAACAGCAAGTTACAAGAGATGAATTGAATCTAAATTTTCGGACCTTCTGTAACTTGAACTCAAAGGCAGCAGACGCAGTTGTGAAAGAGAGTTTCTCTCTCTTTGTCTTGGACAGAAGTCTTCTCGTGAGCTTTTAAATTATGTTCTGGAGCCTGAGTCTCTGCTCTGCCACCACTGCAGACTGGCATTACAGATGCCGCTTTAGCCGGTGTTTTGAGGACAGAAAACATTTCTCCAAGGGATGTAATCTGCGGTTGGCAAGACTCTGTGCGATTATAATTTCCCAGTTCTCAAACACTGGAAGGAAGTCCCATAAAACATGCTCCCTATGCATCAAAAGCACTGTTGCTCCTTCCTTTGTCCCATAGTTGTTACCAATGTTCTCCAAACCCAAAATAAAAGAGGCATCAATTGAATTGTTGAAGTACCTATGTCTGAAGCTCAAATCAGCCTAAATATGCCTAATTAATAAGGAATATCAAAATTGTTTTATTGTATTTAGTTTTAAATTTGAATGACCCTCAAGGGTTTCAAATTCATGGCTTTTATCTTTATACATTTTTTATAATTTAACACTCGCAAGACATTGAATGAGCATAGTTGGGCAAACCGTCCCCTGAAATTAAGATAATAAATGAATAAAATGCTCTGGATATTGTTGTCTGGCTCTAGTTTAGGGCCAAGCTGCAGGCACCAGTTGTGAAGCAAATACCATCAGAAACCAGAAATCCACATGTGGGTTCAGTATCAAATAACAGGGAAATATGTCTGTCTTATGGAGCCTACAGGCAGCCGGTTGTAGAAAATGTCTTGGAAACAGCGCTCCAACGTCTCAGAGGTGCAAATTTTTGGACTTCCACACTCACATTTCTACACTCATGTAATTTTCTCAAGGCAGGCTCAAACAGACAGATAGAGACCCTGCTCTGACCCCATGGCACAGTCAATCAAGCCCTATTCAGCTTGGATTCACAGTGCTTCAGCTCTGTCACCCTTCCTCCTATATCTGAAGCATGCTTGTGACTCTCCCCCACCATATCTAACATTCTTCTGTCCTTTCATTTCTTTTTTCCCCGCTCTATCCATCCTCTTTCCTCCTGTTCACTTTCTTGTTTTTATGCTTGTCCTTGTGTCTTCATCACATTACCGCTTTCTTTTATTTCCATCCTTTCCCCTGGTGCTCCATCAATATAGCTTAGTTTCCTTGGTAAACCCCCCCCCCCCCCCCCCGAAAAAAAAAGAAGGAAAAAAAAACACGGACACAATTAAGACATCAAAGCTTGCAGTGGCCCAGTTTCTTTCTCAAGCTATATCTGAAATTAAAATTCTTTCCACGCAAAATGCATTTGCTGGCCCTTTTTTTGTGTGTGTCTGTGTGTGTGTTTATTGATAATTGTGTTTTAAGTAGATCGACAATGCATCGGTAGTTGGGGATGGGGTCTCTTCGATGTTGTTAAGCTTATCTGCACCTTCTTAACAGAAGTGTCCCGCATGTAATGGGGTTAAGAGTGGATTAGGGGCACTTTGTGAAAGCGGCTGAATCTTTCATTGCTAGAAAGCATTCGTCCTTCTCCCCTCCCTTCTACTTCTGATTCTTCTCTTGCTTTATAATTTCAACACTTCAGACTGTGCTGCTGACATACTTTGAAATGCACGTTTGATGTTGAGGGAGGTGGTTGATCCAGCTTGTCACGGACTAAATTGACACATTTGGTATGTAAATGTGCTATAAATGTGTTACAGCTGTCATACGAAGGCCCATGTGAAGCGATCACTAACTGCAAGATAATACAAGATAATAATTTGCCACAATTATATGCAAGAAGGAGGAGGAAGAGGAAGTCTGTGTAGTGTACTTTGCGACTCTTTCACATCAGCGAGTATTGACCATCAAAAATAACCAGTCATTTACATGATCGTTAGTGGGAGTTAAAGGTTTGCTGTGTGATCATTTCTGAGAAAGGAGGTAACCGCCGTCTTCATTCACTGAGGTTGCACTTCAAATAAGGTTTACAACTTTTTTTCTCTAAAACATCCCATAATAAGGAACATTAATGATTAATAAAGACATATACTGGTATGACAGTGAAGGCAGCAATGGCAGTAACGGTACGGTTTGGAGGTTTAGGTTGCAGTTCAGCCTTTATGTGTGTCCACCCTGTTTTGGCTGCAGTTTTGGTTCTGGTTTCATATTCGTTACACCCATTTTTAAGATCACACGCTTACATTTGGTGTCAGTTAGATACTGTAAGATAGTAAGATACTGTGTGGAAAAATAATATATTTACATAAGTTTTTTTTTTTTTATCGTGAGGTTTTTTAGTCGATTAGGGCCGCAGTTGGAGATGATAATATTGTCAAAATGCTAGTATGTGAGTGTGACAAGGCCAAGGCCATGCAGATGTGCAGTAGGCCCTCAAAAGGTAGTTTTCATCACCCCCACCCCTTCAAAAAATTCAAGTATGACAGTAGATGCCTCCTGTTGAAATATTTCAAGTGGTATGAGGCTCCCCATTTGTACAGGTGTTTTTTTATTTTGAGCGGTTAACTGTGACTATTTGCATAACCGAGACTATGGAGGCCTCTGACTGTTGCTCACTGAGGGAGGAATGGCAGTTCAATGTTGAGGTTCAGTTAAGAGGTTAAAGATTGTGGCACTGCCCTGTGGTCGCGAGGCGTGGCACCTTGGCACCTCTTATGAGACGTGACTTGAGTCAGACGGCGTGTGCCACTTACTCTTTACACTCACTTACTTGCTTTCTTCAGGAGCACTTAACTGGAACGAGGTCACACCTCTGCCTCCTCTGTTTTCAACGGCCTGGCACTCAGTGCGAGACCCTGCCCAACCCCCCCCAATACACACACACGCCATATTCATACAACAGCTTGAAAATACTTGAACTTTTACAACTTACCAAGCACATACTGCATGTCTATAGACTATTCAGCACCACAGTTGTATTCTGTTTTTTTTTTCTATTTCCTCCTTCACTTCGTGCCATCCTCAGAAAGGCCTCGTTCTCTATCAACTGCATCCCAAATCTTTCAAACTCAAAAACATAAGCTTTAGGTGAAAAATACACTATAAGCCTTTCTCTCATTTTTTTTTTTATTTCATCCAGCAAAAAAAAAAAAAAAAAAAAAAAAGTTAATGAAAAACAGCAATGTTTAACCATGTTTCTCATCAAAGAAGTTCAAGATACCATGATGAAATATGGGATCGGGGTGAACCAAAAGATCTTTTCTTTCAGGATCCTGCATCCCTCAAAAATTTGACCACATGTAAAGAAAGAGACAGTCCTTCATCATCAGCCAATTTTCACATTTCAAACAAGAATAACTTCCACCTCAGCTCTGTCCCGACCTTCCAGACACATTATGAAACACTGTGACTATTGTTTTTTTTTCTTCACTCTCTGTAAGAAGGTTTTTAGTTTCTTAGTGCTATCCTCCCTTTTGCTTGAGTGCAAGTCATCAAAAAAACGTCCTTTTCTTTTGAGAGGGACAACATGCCGTCAGGTGATATATTGAAAATGAAGATAATTTGTTAAAAAAAGGTTAGGCATAACTCACTTTGAGTACCTTCTCTTTTGTTTAGTGGCTGTTATAAGACTTCTCTTGTTTGTGGACGTATGTGATGGAGAGATGGGAGGACGCCCTGTCTGGTATCTGGTCGAGAGGCTTTGCCAGGCCACAATTGTGCTCTTTACAATCAGAGCCATCAGTGGTTGCGTCTGTGGGGTTCAACTCACTGACAATGAAGACCTTCCCTCAATCACAGACACCACAACTCTTCAAGCAGCTGGAAGGGATTAAATATAAGGGTTGGAACACATTTCACACTTCCCGTGACAATAGCAAGAGTTGTCTGGCTGTTGTCTTTTGCAGAAAAATAGGTTCTTTATCATCGGACCACTGCAGGCTCCAATTTTCCACTCTGCGGCTGAGCCCGTACCCCTTTTGGCTTCTGCGCTCTCCCACTGAAACTTCCCTGAGGATCCTAAACCAACAACAGGCCTCCAGTGTCTCTCTTTGCGCCTTAAAAATACATATAAAGCCTGAGTGTTTCTAGAGTCAAACACAGAAAAAACACTAATGTGAAAAAGGTGTAAATGTTTTACAAGAAATGGAACAAGTACTTAATAAGTTATAAATGAGCAGCAGCGGTGATGTCATGTTCTAGTTCTGTGCATGTTGTGTTCAGGCGAGAGTCGCTATGAGACCAAAACACAACATACTCAAGAGAAAGTGTTAGAGAGACGGAGGCTGGTGGACCTCAGCCCCTTCCTTTGCAGAAGAAATAAAGGTCCATTCTACAACTCTGGGCTTTGATGGCTCTCTCTGTAGTCCCTCTGAAAGACGTCACGGCTACATGGCGACTCGAAGGAACCGTGTGTAGGCTCCCAGTGGAAACTTTAAATCTCTCTAATGTCAGTCAACCCTCACATGTATTATGGGAAATATGTATTGGAGCCTTCATAGCTGTCTCTAATTAAAAATGTGATTCAGAGATCATTTTTTCCTCAGCAGCATTACTAGAAGGAAGTCCAGCTAGTGTTTGATTTAACAGCTTTTGGCAGGTGGTTCTTAATATGTTAGGCTCTCGTTGAGAAAACGCTGCTTCTCTAAATGTATAAAGACAAGCCTTTGTATCGAGTATTGCTGGGAAGTTATATGACATCTTTCCCATGTTAAAACTGATGGAGACATTTTCCTATCATGAAAAGCTTTTCGTTTTTGAATCATATGCAAGAAGATCTTTTTAAACAAAAGCAGAAAGTCTTCAAAACAATAAAAACAAAAAGAATCAGTGCGTTAGATGGCAAGTGACTCCAACAATAGTAGCTACATTGATCAAATTACCATACAACTATGCAGAAACGTTTTCACTTACACCTTTCTTTTACTTCTTTGCTTTCACTTTTCTTGTCTTTATTTGTTCAAACACCACGTAGTGTCATTTGAGAGTTTATGCTGCAGTAGGTTCTGGTTTGTGTGCATCCTTCAATAGATGGTAGCTATGGGGGGATAGATTACAGTTACAGTAGGTTTAAATTTCACAGAGCAAATCCAGACGCTGTACAATTTGGTTTAACTGCCTCAGAGGAACAACTTTTATTTTATAGCTCAGAATAATCCCTTTAGGGCTTTAATTGCATCTGTTGGTGTGATCTTACTGCAATTCAATATCTGTGAACAGACGTATACACTTTGGTAAACCATTGAAGCGTAATGACACGTATTCTATGTACTAATAATACCTTTTCTTCTCTCATCCACATAAAACATGTTTTGTTTTTAACATGGTGTACACGTTACTCTCATACATTTTTGTTCTTCATTATTTAAGTAAGAATATCTCGATACAGTGTTTTTATGAAATATTGTGTGATGCATAAAAACAAGAAAAATAGACAAAATCATGAATTTGCTGAAAAAGGAAGAGTTAAATGAGGCAGACCTGGGACAGAAACACTTTTTACTCCTTTTCGTCAATTTGCTGAATTTGAAAAGATTGCTGTGTTTTGACAGTTAGTTTCGTATTCAACTATTCCAGTGCAGTTTCGACTTTTGAAAGCTTACACTTTCATAAAGATCCAAATTGGGGAAGGCATGCTAACGTGACATGGCAAAAGCAGCGGATATGGCTCAGGAGATTGTTCACACATTAGAAGATGAGTAGTTTACCATTTAGTTTAAACGTTTTTGTCTGGAGCAGGGGATACTCAACTGCAAAAGACAATGTTGGCAGTGTCGAGATTTGAAAAATGTCCTATAAACACGCTTGTTTTCCTTACAAACAGGATCTTGTTGGGGGAGCCTAAATGGCTGCTTACAAGCATAAATCATTTAGTTTAATTTAATATCATCACTATTTGTACAAGGTCACTCTTATAATGCGTGCTTTGACCTTACCTAGGTGATAACAAATTAGTTTTTCATGCCCGCATTAACATGTACACTCATGCGAGCAGTGCTGGCTTTTCGTAAAGGTCATATGTTCAGTTCTTTCAGAACATCATCAGTGGAGGTTCTGGCCTAACAAGTTTTCTGCAGTTTTGCTCGACGCGTTTTAAAATAAAAGTCATCCTCGGTTAATACAGTAGCATCAAAATGAAGAGGTTAAAGCTGTGAGGCACCCAATATCGGAAATAGCCAAAAGAAAAAGATTAGAGGTGAAATCAAAACGTACCTAGTCATGTATTCTATTAGATAATATTTATCTTTGTTTTTATTGCTGTCCCACGGTCCACAGGAGCAAATATATGAGCAAAGAAAGCGTTGAAAGTAGCCTGTAAGTTAATTTTGCTTGATACGTTGCATGATTTTCTGGTAATTTTAGGAGTTATGATTTCTCCATATAAAATATGAGATTACATAGGTTCACAGTCCAGAGAAAATTCATGCAGTGCTCCAGTTCGGAGTGACATACTCATTAAGTTACCCGGAATTCTGCAGTGGTGTGTATGTATATTTCATATAGGTGTTAAGGACAAAGGAAAGGAGGAGCAGGATGTTACAGTTCAGGCAATTTGACTTGTTTTAGGAGTTACGATGTCAGTGTTTGGCATTTTAGTGCCCACAGGAGCAGAGCTGTTTCCTATAAAAACATCCTATATGCTCATCCACTCTCACACAAAGCCAAAAGGACATAGCCACGCGTGTGTGCATGCAGGAGTGTGTGCACTGCCGTTTTGTCTGCATACACACACGCAAATCACATGTAGGCATGCACATACGTTAAAAACACACATGCATGCAAGGAATGGAGCCGACCACTGTGTGCACTTCAACAAACACTTAAAACACTTAAGGACAACACACGCCCAGTTGCTGCCAGGCTGAGGTGAGACAACAGCTGAAAGTCGCTCAGCGCAATCCCACTTCACCACTGCGAGCTCAAGGCTTTCATGCCCCTGATGTTCTTAACCCCCCTCCCTTTTGTAACAGACATTTTTGTCAAAACACACACGCACACACATACAGAGGCCGGCAGTGCTTGAAATGATTCATTTTATCTGTTGTGGCACAGCATGAGTTGAGAGTTGTAAACCTCTGAGCTGTCTGGAAAAATGTTGGCTTCTGCCAAACTCCGTCCACTGGGACAGAGCCGAGAGGATGTTTTATTAGAGCTGAGCGACAATCACCGTGCAGTTATTCTTCAGCAAGGTATACTTTTGAGAGATTTTTATGTTGCCACCAAATACTTTCTAAATGGCTGATAAATAATTGTATGTTCATTTAACACGCCGTTAAAATGCATGAACCGAGGCCAAGTTGTAAGGGCATTAGTATACTGAAAGTCAGGGATCCCTTTTAGGTAACATTTTATTATTTGTTATCACTTTTGAGTTACAACTCAATAGCATTATAATATGAACCTAGTCGATTATTGCAATCCTAACACCTTTTTATATACAGTTTTGTACTTTCCTATATTTCGAGTAAATCATTGTGGCTCTCGATTACAAGTTTGTAACCTAAAGTTCATAGAGAAGGATTTGACAGTTTATTTAGACATGATTCATTAAATAGTCATTTTTGTTATTTAGTATTTTGCATTATAGTGATGTAGGTATTTATTTATTTATTAATTCATATAGCTGTGGGACTTTAATTTCAAATATTCATTTTGAAAAGTATAGATCTGCTTGATTGATCCTGTTCTGATAAAGCGTTTTTGTGTTGTTTAAACTCATTTGGTTAGATAATGTAGATGTATATTTTTTTTTCATTATTATTATCATTATTACTACATTTTAGTTCGGAATACTCAGTTTTAAAATCTTACAGTTGTATATTTAAAAACTTCTTTAAAACTGTATTTTTTGCTATTTATTTATTTGCTCTTTCAATAAAACAGCTTTGTGTAACTTTAAATATTATACCAACAATGGTAACAGTAATAATAATAATAATAATAATAATAATAATAATAATAATAATAATAACAATAACAAAAATATTTTTAATGCCTTTTATATGAAAACTGGTGTGTGTTATTTCTGGGTATATCCAGAAAGTGGAAAAGAACAGATAAAATGCTGATTGGTGCAGCTCCTATTTTATTAATACAGTATAAATATTTTTTTAGTAAAGGAAATGAATTATACTTCTTTTTCAGTTTTATTTTATGTAATTCCTATTTGAAATTTACCATACATGTCAAAGAAAACAACAATTGATGTTAGAACATGATTATACATCATAAAAAACACAAGAAAATATAAAACAAATATTATCTTTTGAATATATGTAGGGGGACAAAAACATAATAGTTTCAGATGCAGAGATGCCAATGAGTTGTGATGGCTAGACTCCATCTTTCCCTCCTCCGTCCTGATCCTGAGAGGAACTTGCATTATTTACCGCTACAAGATGGACCTGTTTCCACACAGCCCGACTTTTATCCACAAATAACTGCCTGCTAATTTGTGCTTGTTTGTGAGCCCTGTGTGTTTGAAGAGGTGTCTTTCAAAGTGATATTTAAATTCATACCAGGAGGCATCTTACTGTGAAAATACCCTGAAGGCCACAGAAGAACTGGGTCCATTAATAGGCCTCTCTGTGCGAAACCTGATCCACTATCTCTGATGTTGGCTGTCCAGATAAGGCTCACACACAAACACGTCACAGAGACGACATGAGTTTTTTTCCTCATTCTTCCCACATTGTGCGGAAACTCCTAGATAAGTTTGCTTTTTGAAGGAAGTTATTGTCAAAGGATGTCAGAGGTGAAAGGGGGCTTGGGGGGTTATCAATAGGTTACATCATGACCCGATCCCTGTCCTCGCCACTCCTGAGGCGTCCGTCGAGGCCTCTTCTCCTTTCAGCAGTCCATTGGCATCCTGTCTGCGCACTTCCTTGCTCTTCACATTCTATTCACGAGACATTTTTAGTTTTATAGCTTGAGGCAAAAGTAAATTAAAGTAGCAAAAATTAATCTTTCTTAAGCTGAGGAGCTTGCACCCACTGATACAGTGTTGGGAAATGTGATCTGTAACAGTGGAACATTAAATTCCTGGTCATGCTGTGCTGCTGTATTTTGAAAAAACATTATGAAAGAGTTCTTTAAGGGGCGGTTTGAAAGATAACGTCCTTGCCATTCAACAAGGTGCCCTTGAAGAAGAAAAGGAGAAGTTTGACGGCATTGTGGATTGAGGAGTAGTGTGTTAGGATTTGATGTTTCTGTTTGAAGTGACTTTATGAAGAAACTCGGTGCTCTGACTCTGAAACGAGCTAAGCCCATCTTAGGCAAGGGCTTCCTGTGCCTCAGCTCTTCTTTCCCTTTTGTCCTCTGATCACTCGAGGGACGACTCCTGTCTTTCTTGTGCATTGTGCTAGCATACTAATGGTTTACAGAACCTGCTCTGCTGCCAAGACTATTGTTCGTAGGGATTGAGTTAGACACACAAGCCACAACTGTCTACAAAAATATCCAGTATTGTGCTGGATACTTTTTATGAGACCACAAACCCTCAGATTTTCCTTTTCTGACTTATCAGAGTTATTACTGTTGTGTCTCACCATGGTAAGAAGTCATTTGCGGTTTCATGTAAGCGATACCAAATCAAATGTTCCAACTTTTCACAGGCTAACATTGCAAACGCTTTACTGCAGCCCCTAAATAAATCTGAAACCTTTTATCTTATTGAAAAAACTATTTGAATATTCCAGCAGCATGCTGAAGCCAGCAGGTGGCACAGAACATATAATCACATATATCAGTTCTGTGTAGAATCTGACACCCGCCAGCAGACAGACCCCTCACGGCTCTGGGTGCACTAATCGAAATCAAATGTCCTCCACAGCACGTTACATAACACTTGCAGCACAAGAAAGTGTCTTTGGCAGGAACATACCAGCAGCTCACGTTGAACATTGCTCTGCAGGACATCTTATGTCCTGCTATATGCTAAATGCTCCTGTTTTGTCTCTGTGTAAAAGTTGGAAGCCATGCCTTCTTTCTTCTCCACAAATATGCATTTTGTCACCGGTGTTTCCCAAGGCGGTGGAGCTGAACGCTCAGCAGGCATACCTTCTTGTGAAGGGTCTCGTTTGTATTGTAAGGAGGGGACACATGTATTCTATTTCCAGAACTAGTCCTGAGCTGCTCTAATCCACCCCCCCCCCCCCACCAACCTTGTCTCCATCAGTGTGGGCAAAAGGGAAAGAAAGGAGCCCCGGCATGCTCACACCATTGCAGGGAGCAGTGTTGCTGAGATTGAGTTGCAGGTTTACTGAAAATAGACTGTAAAAGGAAGAATCTTTTCTGTCAGGCAGACAGTGGGTATGATAGGGACAATCCCAGCCAGAGAGGCAGCTCTGCAACTGCTGCACTACAGGGGTAAAGATTTGGGCATTTAACTGAGGTAAGACTTCATAGCGTGTTGCATGAATATTTCTGTGCGTGTCGACGAACACAAGTGAAATTATGTGTGCAGTTATTTTGTTTCATTGACATTATTTAAAATAGCCTTATAAGGCTTTTTTTTTTTTTTTTTTTTTTTTTTGCTCTGCACCATTTCTTAAATAAAATTTTTTAAAAAAGTTTTTTATTTATTTATAGAATATGCAGTATTAAGTTTAAAATAAATTTGTTCCATTTGATGGAAAATGCATATCCCTTTAATTTTGTGTACATGCATGTTTAGGTGCATTCACTTTGTATTTCTTTAAATGCATTGTGAAGAACAGGCCAGGAGCGTGTCCTGCAGTGTGACATCAACATTTTTTATGGGTTGGAGGGAATCGACCTTTTTAACTCACTGAAGCCACCAGTGGATGCATCATTCAAATGCTGCCAATAATTCAAAGCCACAGACGCTTTCATACTGAAATTAGAGCCATGTTCCTGTGTTCCCGTGACTCCCCATATGTCACACTAAATTCTGTGGGAGTGAGTATGAAACGATGCAGAAGATGTCTTGAATTTTTTTTTTTTTTTTCCTTTTTTTTTTTTTTCCTTTTTCCTGATGTGATTGTAAGGTTTTATGTATAAATAATATAAATATGCACTGAACTTTAACAGCTTGTGTGTACAAATATTTACTTCTGTCACACTTTGGAATACAGAGCTTGTGAGATCACTAATATATTGCCCTCTGTGGCTCTGAGAGTGGTTTCTTGCCCGTGTCTGGAAGAGCCATATATGTTGAATTATTGTGGCTTCTAGGGTTATGGGATCTGATCTGAAACTAAGAATCAGGATATCTGTGATTATAAAGCGCAGTAAATGAGTGCATCTATTAAATGGCTGCGTCTGTCCTGTTCGGGCTCATGGAGCCAACAATGATCCATCCATCCATTTTCTATACCCGCTTTATCCTTTGCAGGGTCACAGGGGGTCTGTCGGAGCCTATCCCGGCTCATTACAGGCGAGAGGCTGGGGTCCACCCTGGACAGGTCGCCAGTCTATCACAGGGCCACATATAGACACAAACAACCATGCACACTCACACTCACACCAACGGGCAATTACCGTAAGAATAACCAATCAACCTAACATGCATGTTTTTGGACTGTGGGAGGAAGCCGGAGTACCCGGAGGGAAGCCACACAAGCACGGGAGAACATGCAAACTCCACACAGAAAGACTCCTGCCAGGTCCGGGAGTCAAACCAGGAACCTCCTAATGTGAGGCAACGGTGCTAACCACTAAGCCACTGTGCCGCCGCCAACAAATACAGTTTTCTTAAAATAATTTTGAAGATGCTATACCTGTCCAATCCTCTACAGAGTGCTTTTAGAGTTGGATCAGGTTAAATGAAGGGCTAAGGTCATAAAAAAAAGCTAAAAAAGCAAAAAAAATATAAAATCTCTATTTGTACTCCCAAAACAGTGATAAGTTAAGTAAAAAAGTGATAAGTTATGTCTATTAGGTCAGTGGTCCCCAACCCCCGAGCCGCGGACCGGTACCGGTCCGTGGATCAATCAATACCGGGCCACACAAGAGAGGGGAAAGGAGAGTGGAATAGAGAGTTTGTGAGTGTCGGGCACGCAAACATACAGGAGATTCATTCACGGGCGACCAGAGAGTTTGATGTTGTAATAGCGTTATATTGTTGGAGCAATGTGCTAATAAAGTTCTATATGAGCACACAGTGGATTCACGTTTTCCCTCACGTTACCCTTCCGGTCCGCGGTAAATTGTCAAGCGCTGACCGGTCCGCAGTTAGAAAAAGGTTGGGGACCACTGTATTAGGTGATTGATTTTTGCCCCGTTTTATAATACTGCATTGTCTTATGTTGTCTGTGTCCGATGCCTCTTATCAAACCGTCTTTTCATATACTTTCATAGGAATATTTGCAGCCAAAGAGTCAAACAGCCAAAAGTTTTATTTCAGAACTACTTTCTGACACCCACATACAGTCAGTCGCTACGGTTTATATAGTTTTATAAGTTTGACAAGGACATTGTTTGCTGTTGTGTGTTCTTTTCTATATTCTTCCATTACGTAGCTAAGGTTCTCTGTCAGATGACTGTAAACAGCTTAGGACATAGTTTACGAATTTTTTTTCATGCCTTGCCCAATCTTAACAAATGGCAGTTTCTCTGTTGCACTCTGACACAGTTCCAACCCAAAAAATCTTTTTATCGTCACACTTACTGTAAGTGTTAATTTGATGGAAGTATAAATCGATATATATAAGCAAATGTGGCAGCCGTCTCTGCTTTGTCACTTGGCGCTCCATAGCTTTATTTGTTCTCATTTTTCTTCCCGCCCATAGCAGCGTTAGCCTAGTCAAGAGGGTTAGTGCTTTTACTTTTGCCGTTTGTTTTTGGTCTAGTGCTAATGCCTCTGTTCCATCCATTACATTCAACTTTTTAGGATCATTTGTGTCTGGCTCTGCAGCGTTTATCTCCTCTGGACACAGCATGTCGGTAGTTATTATAATTAGCCTCCCCTTGCTCCTCACTTTTAGCAGAAAGCAGCGAGAGGTCACTTTGGGATGAATTTTATCAAAGCTGTTTTTTTTTTTTTTTTACAGAGAGAGGCAGTCAGCCATCGAAGTTTGACTTAAGGCTGCAGTTGCACTGCTGCTAAAACAAATGCTGTCTCTTTATTCCGCTGTACTGTTAAATTTTGCAGTGGAGTTATGCTAGCGCTGAACATTTTGGAGCCAGCGGGGCTTGTTGAGAGCATGAATAAAAGAGTTCCTGGGGTTGAGTGGTGCAGGATCCAGCTGTGCCAGATTTAGATCTTAAACTGGGGAGCAAGAAGTCTGAGAGGAGCAATGAGAGGGGAAAAAGAGATGGTGTTGAAAAAGAGGGCGTCTGCCGTCTACCTGAATTTAACTATCAGTATACACAATTTTTGTTTGACTTATGTTTTTTGTTTTTTTAAATTCCAGCTCTTCTTAGCAGATTTGGCGCTTAATGTCATGAGACAACTACTGTGAACTTGCTGAAATGGTTTGTAGAAGTGTATGATATTGATGGTTTTGAGCTCAGGGGGCTGCCTTGTGACCTGTTGGTGTGTGTGTGTTTGTGTGTTGATCTTTCAGCTGAATTCTCCAATGAACTCTGTCAGCAGCACAGAGGACATTAAGCCCCCCCTGGGCCTCAATGGCGTGATGAAGGTGCCAGCCAAGCCCTCGGGCATGGCCCTGTCGCTTACTAAACACATCTGCGCCATCTGCGGCGACCGCTCCTCAGGTGAGTGACATCAGACTGCAATCAAAAACATCAAAAGACAAAGTAGTTTAATATCTGAATCGTCTGTGCTGTTTAAATTATTTATTTTAAAAAAGTCAAAGAAACTTTTTTTTTTTTTTACCCACTTAAGAGTAATAGGCTGACATTGATTTGTGGAAATGTTTTAATTGATCTCTTACAGCAGCTAAGATTACCTAATTATCCATTATAATCAATAGCATGTTTTTAACCACGTTGAGAAACCTCCATGAAAGATCCAAAGATGAAATTTTGTTCACACAACCACTTCACTGACCGCTTTGGCAGAGCATACGCGGTAGGAGACCTTCCTGGAACAACTGTCAGTAAAATTCTTCACAGATCTTGGCAAAGTAGCAGGGGAGGCCAGAAAGAAGCCACTCCTGAGGATCATATGGTTGGTTGAAACCAAACTACAAATCACTTCTTACAAGAACAGATGAGTGTTGTTTGTAGGGAAGCCTTTCGGAACCCATCAATCATGTCATGACATCTCTACTGCGAAGCAGCAAAGTGGAGAACAGAGTCAAATACAGGCAGATTTTTAGAGGATCCCAATGATGGATGCAGCCAAAACTAAAAACAAAAGTCAGTGATCTCCACGGTGCTTTAGCCTTGTGTCAAAATGTGCTTTTGAAGTTGTCGGGGGTCTAAAAATCTAAAATAAAATGCATTTTCATGTCTAGAAATCGTCATTTGGTCAAGAACTAACTCAACCTCTTAACTAACTAATTGCTAGAACTCATTGTTAACTGCTATCTCAGACAAGTGACTCCCACTTTTTTTCAGGGTCACATTATTATTTTTTAATAGAGAACAAATAAGCCTGTGTTTAAATATTTTTGGGGGGAATGAGGATGAAAGTTTTTTAGCTTTAGGGTGAAGGTGAATATCTAATTCATTGGACAGTTTTACTGACATCCTGTGTCATCTGCGCTCCTTGCCCCCAAGGAGGAAAATCAAAACAATGTTTAATAGCGAGTCATGCTTCATTTAGCTGTGCTTGGAGGCATTATTTCTCTTCTCTGGTGGTCTGACCAGCAGAGAGCGAACAAAGAAACAGTTTGAGCAACACTGGAGAATGCAAATGGGCCTAAATCTGTCATAAGTAAAAAAAGAGCTGTTCTGAACAAGGGACAGACATGAGAACAGGCTCCCCCACAGCCTGTCTTCAGTGGGCCTCTCTTTTCTTTCCTTTTGCCACTGCAATGTAAACCCCAAACACAGCCTGTTCACCTTAAAAGGCCTCTGACTGTTATTGCTTTTTTGTTCTCTCCTCCACTGTTTCCTTTATGTTGTCTGTGTGACTGCAAATGAGGACTACAAATGTTGCTTTGGTCCTACTGGGTATACTATTAAAGGAGCGTCATTGCATTCTCTGATTATTTGGAGTTCGTGCGGTCACATACATATTTCTTTCATTTTCCGCAGGTAAACACTATGGAGTGTACAGTTGTGAGGGCTGCAAAGGTTTCTTCAAAAGGACTGTGCGCAAGGACCTGACTTACACCTGCCGCGACAACAAGGACTGCATCATAGATAAGCGCCAGAGGAACCGCTGTCAATACTGCCGCTACCAGAAGTGTTTAGCCATGGGCATGAAAAGAGAAGGTACAGCACATACCGTAGAGGATAAAGTCCAACTTACCCATACCCTCAAATCTGTACTAATCCACAGAAACACACATTCATACAATGTATGATGCCTCTATTCATAAAAATTGGCTGCAGTGCAGTCAGCTGTTCATATGACGTACACATTTAGTAGTTTGGTCAACAGAAACAAAACTTCACTTGTCCATTGCGCAGTGACTGAACAATTAAAAAGCAGCCCAACTGACGACATGTCTGCTTTATCGTTTTTACTGTAACGCAAAATCTATAAACCAGGCGCGACTTTGGCTTTAGGGTTTTACTCTATATGGGACTTCAATTTGCTAAATAAGCATCATTCTGCATTTAATAAAAGCTGAAACTGAGACTGTGACTGAGATCAGTAACTCGGTAGGAAGAGTTCACTCTCATAGACTTCTGTACAGCTGGACTGGATCTTTTTGCAACAACGGGACTCGTTCACTGCTGGGCTTTATGAAGAACGTAGTTGTAGGAAAAATCTGGATTGGAGAGGCTACACTCTAACCTGACACTAATCAGGAAGCTGATTAGTGTGAACTTCTGTGTTTTGGCTACAAATGCAAAGCTTGAAGCCTGGAAAGACGGATTCTGTCATTATAGTGATTTCACAAATCCTACTGCTTTAAAAGTGAACTTTTTTCTGTGTTTTAGGGATTTTACTGTTTGTGGCTACAAAAAAATAGGAATGAAACACACACACACACAAACACACACACACACACACACACACACACACACACAAAAACTGTTGACAGGGCAGAAAAATGTCAAAGAAATATCTTAAATCTTTACATTCCAAAGGATGCAGTTGTGAACCTTTTTGCTGTCTGAATGCATAAAATTTCATCAAAATACTTTAAATAACCTGTCGATAATCTATTAACATTTACTACAATAATCAGTCTAAAATAAATAGATTGATGTCTTGTAAATTCAAAGCACAAAGGGAGACTTCCTTCAAATTGTTCAGGCTCCTGATGGTATGCACATTCTTTTCCTGCCCTTCTCAAAAAGAGTGAGGAATTTAATCAGCCACATAATGAAGCCATCAGTTTCAGCGCTCATGTAAATGCATTCAGACAGTTAATACCAAACTCAATCCTCTTCTGAACACATTCCAGTGCAAAGAGTTTCCATCAAGCCTCACTGTTGAATGTAGACACTAACTCTTGTTGTGTTCCTCAGCTCTTTATGGGAAAAAAAACCTAACTTCTGATCGACTGTGGTTTTTCATGTCCTCTGCTTTGTATTTCATATGAAAGAAACTTGCATCTGAAAACATCTCTGTCATGTAACATCTGTGCCTGATTGAGACCTTGCTCACATAGAGTGACCACTTGTTGCTACGGTGATTTTACTTGACAGTGTCAGATCTTCTCAGTAAAAGAGACTGGCCTCATTACAGCCATTAAATGCTTTAGCTGCTTGAGGATGATTGTTATATATACAGTAATATTATTGGTGACTGACCATGGCGCTGTATTAAAAAGCCACTACAGAGAGTGATGAAGTGTGATGAAAAGCGAGAACAAAGACAGGTGTGAATTTTAATACTTGAAAATATTGACCTCTCAGCAGTGATGTTAACCCCTCTCTCAATTACAGTACTGCAGTTTTTGAACGGAGACTGCTGAGATTATGTGTGATGCTGACTGTAGCAATGAAAACCGGAACTGCAGGCACATGTGTGTTGGATGAAACCTTGTTGTGGAGCAACACATTTTGGAGTCTGCTCTGTCTGAGCATAATTTTTCTTGACCTTATCTTGGCCTTGTGGCCCCTCCATCTTGCTTTTATTTATGTCATTGTTTAGCTCTTTACTCTTTTCCAGGATATTATCATTTACTGCCTCTTGCCTCACTCCCTGCGCCGCCTAAGCCTCCCTTGCACCCCGAGGGCTGTGGTTAGAGAACAAGGCAGCAGTAGCCCAAAAGGCTAACCGAATCCACAGAAAAACAGGATTAAATGAATTTATGTTCTCCCAGTCAGGACAGAAGAGGAGGAGGGGTGGGGGAGAGAATAAAGCTAACATGATTTCAGCCCTCCTCACCTCTCCGTGACTCCAACACAAATATTTTACCCTTGGGCTGACCTCCACTGCCAGACAGCAGTTCCTCTAGAATGGGGCCCCTTACTCCTTCTCCTCTAACCAACCTCTGCTTCCCTTTCCCTCAAAACAAGACCAGGCCTCTTCATTCCTGGTTGTGAAATAGAAACGCAAGTAGGGAAAACTTAAGTATGCAGGTTTTCCTCCACGCCGCCAGTTAAGGAGCACAGTTATCACTTGATCATACAACACATTTCTTCAAAACTTTTTTAAATTTTTTTATTTTAAGATTGTGAGAAAAAGCAACAATACGCAGAAGCGGTGTCTTTACTGAATGAAGTCATTGTATAGCCATCTGTAAAGACAAAACACACATATGCGTCTTTTTCACTTGAGGGTGGACATGTGGTTTTTCTCGCTTCAGCCGTGAGTCTCTGTGTCTGCACAGCACACAAACCACTTCCTGTCTGTACTTGCCAATCCAATCAGATGACTAACACAGCAGTGTTTAAATATGACTTCACGCAAAACAAAGTGCTCATTGATTTGTGCTGAGCATTGTTGATTACGTTGTTTTGGCCTCTATTTGTAGTGTAACAAGTGAGTGAAAGTCCATGCATTATTCAAGTGTCTATGAGTAACTTGAGTACAGAAACAAGATAGTTGTTTGTCACTGAGCGCAACATGAAAAGCACTTGTCTTTGATTAGTAATGTGGAATTTTAGAGCCCATAAACGATAAAATAGTACATGATTGTTTTAATCTGAACAAGTATGCTGGAAACGGTGTTTGATGATAAAAAGCTGATAAAAGCAATGCAGCTGAGTCAAACTGTTAAGTGTGCTTAGTTATCTTAAATTACAATTTGAACAGCAGTAGTGACCGGAACCAGTTTTGTTACATGCAGCCGTTCAAGAGGAGCGTCAGCGAGCCAAGGAAAAAAATGAGAATGAGGTGGAGTCCACCAGCTGTGCAAACGAGGACATGCCCGTGGAGAAGATCCTAGAAGCCGAGCAGGCGGTGGAACCAAAAACCGAGACTTACATTGAGACCAACCTTAGTGTGCCATCCAACTCGGTGAGTTTCGTTTTGTTTCCTTTTGTCATGTGTGTTTTTTGTTTTCGTTTTTTGTTGTAAATCAGACACTCATACTGAGTCGTTCTGCAGTAAGTCTTCTCCTTCTGTGCATTTACACATTCACAAAAATAAACACATACACAGTGAGTGATTTGTTTACATTTACCCGGGGATGGTGAAAGAGCACATGTTTTCTCTCATATTTAATCCCACACTGGATAAAATGGTCTCTGTGCTCCATTTTTGCTCATTTATTCCTCTAAAATACTGGCTTCTGATTGTTGGCAGTTGCAGTATAAACGACTCCAGCAGTATGGGTGGCTTTCAGCATATTTCCCAATTACTTCACAGCTGTGTCAAAAATAGTCTGAAGAGGTCTATTCAACTGCGAATACCCACCAGTGCATTGGAAGCTTTCCATTGTGGTACCAGCCAGCTGGTGAGATTGACTTAAATTGACAAAAGCTGTAAAAAATTGATAACAACTTGTTGAGGCAGAAAGAAAAATCTGAGATATGGGCTGGTCTGTCTTCAACACAGAAGAGACTAAGAGTAATGAATAATGCAGCAGACAGGCTGTTCCTAAAAGCATCCTACAAAGCCTCAGCTTTCCCTGGAATTCTGCTGCAACATGGGAAACAGAGGAGCAGCGCAGCAGCCTACCAAAGGACTGAGCGCAGGAGAGAAAGGGTGGGCGGGCTTCTTCTGAGATTCATCTGCAAGGAGGGATGTGTCCTGTGAAGTAAAGGTAGAACGGGGAGGGTTGTTATGAGAATAAATGGGAGCTATTTTGGGGACAGATGGAAATGTAGGAGTTGAGCGTTGACATAAGGGTGAGAGAGACGGAGCGGGAGAGTCACTTGGGAGCGGCTGGCAGCTCTGACACACTAATGCACTGAGAGTGTTCGGACTCTGCTGTGGTGGGTCCCCTGACGCTTGCCGCCCACCCAACACCATGAGGATGTTTTCTGATGGGATGAAAATAAGAGTGACAAGCAGGGCAGTGCTGGGAAATATATTTTATTTTTTACCAACTTTAAATGAAACATAGTGCAGCAACTTTAAAATAAATATGATACAGCTGGAAAGAGTCTGACACCAACCTTCCTACCTTAAATACTTCATCAAAATCTATTTTTATTCTTCATACTCGTTACTACCATGACTCTTGTTTTCATGCAGCCGACCAGTCACTTTTCCAGAACCACAATATTTTATTAATGGCTCTATCAGTTTAATAGTCTAGGTTTTATGTATTAAAGGTTTTGTGTGTTTGCTTCTAAAGTCTTGTGTTGCCAGTTTAAATACAACAGAGCAGTTCTGGATGGGGTTTCCATCTAGTAACTCTTTTTATCTGGCAATTTGTGTACTCACTGTGTAGAAGGAATGGTGTTAAAGAAAGTAGTGAGAAATCCACTTTTGAAGAAAAAGCACTTCTTAATCCATAAATTGGGCAAGCGAGGAGCTAACTGAAACGGAGCCTGCAATTTAGTCAGAGTATCAGCATTCAAACTACCTTGACCACAAGGATTCCCGTTCTCTCCAAATACCATCCCCATGCAACCCCCCTCACCAGGCCTCTATTGAGAGGCGCTGCCCCATGCTATAATTAATCACAGGGCCCAGGTCATGAGTGTGCACCATGAATAGGCCACTGCCGCTGTCTAATGACTGGGGTCTGGCCAAGCTGAATAAGAGTGTGTTTATCTCATGGTGACCTAGAACAGGAGTTAAACAGGCGTTAGTAATATGCCTTGAGCCAAAAGAGTATAGGTCTTCTCTTCAGAGGCAGCAGAGAAGAGGATGCATCGTTCAAGAATCCTGAGGATTTTTTTTGGTTTGTTTTGTTTTTTATTACTTCTCTGCTCTATTCATGGGTTATTTCTGCACTGCTCCTCACTGTCTTTATATTAGTTTATCAAGAACTTAATATAAAGCTTCCTATTTTTTTTTTTTTTTCTCTCGACTTGAAGCAGGAAGCCGTTGTTTTGGAAACTAATTAGCTGATGAGTCATTCCCCACTTACATTTGAGGGCGGGTTTATTTCTTCAATCTAAAATAAGTAGGACACTTGAGAAATTCATTTTCATATCGTTCTGTATGAGAACCTAATTTTCTCTCTGTTGTCACTCCAGTATAGACTGGAGTAAGCAGAATGATGAAAAATTGAAAGGCAAATCTTTCGTTTCCCCTCCTCCACCGATGAAAATTTCATGGGACAGTATGCAAGCCTGGCATTTCTCTAAGCAGCTGGGATGGTGGTGATGGGACGAAGATGGTTTATTTTGTGAAAGACATTAGAAAAAAACGGACGTGTATCCACTTATTGCCTGTCTTAGAAGGTTTTCACATTTTCAGCCCTGTATTTTGGGGTGTACTTAACTATGTTTACACATGAAGCAGATCCCTGTCATGCCGCAGCTCACAGTGGTCTTCTCCATTGTGGCCCGATTGCTTGCTTAATGGTGCTGAGACTTGAACAGTAAGCACAGTAATGTGATGCTCCAGAAAAATGTCTCAGGAAAGAGGTGTAAACGCTTCCGCCTGTCGTCCCCACCAACAGAAGCATCGAAACCAGGTCAGTGTAAACACAGTTAAGATAGCCATGCAACATTCATGAGGCTCACCATGTTTAACGAGAAACCAGGGACATGTATCCTTATGAGGAAGGAGTGGGTTGACAGTGGCGCCGTCTTTTGTTTTCCTTTTTTGCCCGGCCTGCACTTTGGAATGAATTAGCTGAATATGTTTGTGTTTCTGAGAGAAAACGCAGCTTGCAAAAACTGTCGCACTGAGCCACGCCGTCCACCATCTCCCACGGAGATCAGGCGCTGAAATATTCATAAGATGCGTGTTGTCTTTCTCCTCCTAAAGGGGGAAAAAAAAAAGAGAGAGAGAGATGACTTTCTTTCAGTTTCCAAAACATGGCAGGGTTTGTGTTTGGTTTAAATTTTATCTATATTTCAGCTGAACATCTGTGATGCTCTGCAGTCAGTTTCACTCTATTGGGAGGGAACGTTGAGGAGATGGGATAGTGTGTGTCCATATATTATAAACAGAGAATAGGAATGTAGATGCTTTCTACTTCATCTTGAGTTAATCTGCTCCTGAGAGATGCACTTCATGTCAGGGTGCTTCAAGCTTTTAGATTCGGAGTAGGAAGCAGCTGAGAAGTTGGAGACTGATTTTTGTCAGGGACCGTTAGCACGGGGAAGATTAAATTAAGAGTGTTAACCTAATTTAATATCACGCACCACAGTGAGTTACAAGTCTTTGTTTGCACATGTGCGTGCTGCACTCATGGATAGTGGTAATGCATTGTTTGTCAGGGACTGACAGTATGTTAGAGTATATGAAGTTATATTTTAGTGCGGTAGTCATACTTTATGCATGCGTTGTGTCGGTTTTCCACAACTATTCCCTTTTGCTCAAAGAATGATGTCTTTTAAAGTAATTCGCCATGACATTTCAGGACAGGCAGTCGTTGTTTAGGACCGGTGCAATCGAAAATGATTTTCTTCACGTAAACTCTGGAAAGTGGCATTGCAAACTCATTATCACACAGATCGAAAATAAAGATTCATTTAGTTAATATTGATCAGCCAACAGCTGAATATTTTTTTTTATAGAGTAAGTTATTCAAGAAGTAAAAAAGAAAAACTGGACTTGCTACATCTCTGCTTTGGCCTGTTTTTTCTGAAAATCGATCAGATGATCAGACCTCCTCTGATTTGCTCCTGGTGGGTAGTTACATTATTGTTTGTAATTCAGCTAATTTCTTCACAATAAAGTTCTCCTCGTGCCTGCAGTCAGGCATTGTCACATCGTTGCTTCTTTTTATTAGAACCGTTGGGTTTTGCCACCATCAAATACGTTAAAGTGATTTTTCTTTTAGGATTATGGCCATATTTGTTGTGTAAAACCATGAAAATAACAAATGGAAGAATGAATTGTTTTGTTGTTAAATCTGTAGCTTTCAACCATAATGAGAAAAACATTTTTAAATTTGATTAAGCAACAGTGTTGTAAGTGTAAATGTGTTATTTAGGAGCTAATCAGACTTAAGGGTTTTTAAAAGCTTTTCTTCTATGTTATTTAATAATTGAGGCCTATGAAGGTAGAATGAAGATCAATAAATCATTGGAGGGTGCCTTTTGTTTCATTTGGAGATTTTTATTTCAGAGAAACTTTTCCTGAGCACAGCATGTTTTATAAAAACCTCCAAAATAACCTCAAACCTTTATGATGCAGAAGCCAACTCTCCTCCTCGGCCTGTGGCACCACGTAGGATGCTGGGTTTATGTTATTTTGTTTTAAAAGGTTTAAACATTTTAATTATGTAATGCTTCTTTTTCATCTTATTTCTTTTTATTTTCACATTTTATGAAAGTTTAGTTTTTTTATGTTTTATTTGTATATGTTTTTGTTCACTTGCTGTGTGGCACTTTAAAGCGGTTTATGAATAAAGTTAGTATTGGATGGTAATGACGAGCCCTTTTGCAGGTAAATATGAGTTATTATCATATGCATTTGCTTCACATTCTACAAAGACTTTTCTGGTCTGATAGTAAAGTCCCCTTTGAGGTTCTCAGCACTTGTTCAGTGGTAAAGTGTCAATAAAGCCTCTCGATGGTCTCTTGAGCTCCATTAACTGTACTCGAGTGTTTCTGCTAAAACGTTCCCAAAGAAAGAGCCTGCTCAGCAAAAGTTGTTTTCTCACCGGCAGCTCGCTGCAGGTATTTCCTCCACAAGCTGGGATAAAATCACTGTTTGTTTTGTCTTCCTACTCGCCTTCCTCTTTGGAGGATATTCACAGCATAGCACTCGTGTCGGTGTCAACGTGTGTGTAGAAGTTTGGTGATGGGTAACACTTTGGCATCCTGAGATCAGCCAAAAGTAGCAGAAAACACGAGATAAATATATGATACCTATTCATTTTACCTGTTTTGTGTGTGCGTTTTCTTGCAGCCCAATGACCCAGTAACAAATATCTGTCAAGCAGCTGACAAACAGCTCTTTACCCTGGTGGAGTGGGCCAAAAGGATTCCCCACTTCTCCGAGCTGCCGCTGGACGACCAGGTCATTCTGCTACGAGCAGGTTTGTCAGCACTACTTCAACAGGTTCACGAGTTCATTGAAATTTCTTTTAAATAAGGAGACTGTATATGATCATTTACTTTTACCGTTTTGTTCCTGGCCTTAATGGTTATATGTACAGCATATAACTATGAATTACACTTCAGGTCATTACACCAAGACGAGGAGAACAACAGTAATCAATGTATGCGTCTGATGTATGTGGAAACCACTTAAGATCACAGAGGCGCCTAAGTGGAGCAGGCGGTGAATCATCTGTCACTTCTGCTCCACTCACTAACGTCACATGCAGGAAGGTCCTTTGGGTTCTCCCAACACATTGCCCTTGTTCCTTGCTTGTCGTTCCCAATTATACCACTTTATTCTTTATCCACCTCGAGGAAAGAAAAACACACACCCATCACTCAAAGTAGAAAAAAATCCTCCCCTTCTCCGTCAGCCTTTGCTCATGCAATGATGGAGAGGCTTCAGCAAAGTAGACTGAGACATTATTCTGCTGAGCCCCTCTCTTCTCAGATCTCAGGTTTACTATAAATAACCACTTTAGTTCTGCTGTATCATGAATAAAAGCATCCCAACTCTTCTCATAGCCAACTCAACTGTGAGGAGAAGAAACGAGTGTTGCCAGGCAGAACAGTTAAAGGAGCCCTGTTGCTCACACGGCTGCATCTTATGTCTTCACTCCTCTCTGTGTCAGGCCCCCTGCTTTGGCACATCAAGCCTTTTGTCTTCATCATGGTGGCAGGCGCAGTTCATCCCTTTTACACGCTTGTCTCTTTAGAAAGCACGATTCAAATATCTTAGTAATAACCTGATGCTTTTGCTTGAGAAAGCTGCCGGGTTTTATGGTGCAACGTAATTGATTCATTGGAATTCTGCCTTTGTTGTCAGTTTAATTTTGTTTGAATTCTGTGTGAACTTTTGTACTGTGATTTACATGTTTTTTTTTTTTTCATACTTTTCTTGGATCCCCCTCTTTGTCTCTGCTTCAGGCTGGAATGAACTCCTCATTGCATCATTTTCGCACCGTTCGATAGCAGTAAAAGATGGTATTCTGTTGGCGACAGGACTGCATGTCCACCGCAACAGCGCCCACAGTGCCGGAGTTGGAGCCATCTTTGACAGGTTATTACTACCAAATGTTACTTTTTTGCACTAAGTTTAGTAGTATGTTAGTTGTCATATTTTAAAGTTGTTTTCTTCCAGGAGAGGGCAATTTACCATGAATTACTGTTATTTATCTATGCCCTCAATGGATATGGTTCATGTATCTACCTTTTATTTATTATTTTTTTAAACATTACTGACAAATAAATCTGCAGTCATACAGAATTAAATAAGTATATTTGACATATTTTACAGGTTTTTTGACAGCAATCAACATTTACAGGAAACTGTTACATACTGATTTGAAATAACAAAGATGTCTCATGTTCAGCTAAGCAGCACAGAATTTATTGATTGACACCTGTATATTAAATACGCACACTTGCCTGCATCAGGGGTCTCTGGGCTGTCCAGAAAATGTCAACGATTTCATGCAAACTCCTGTCATGGTGAAGTCAGGACTGTGCAGCAACTGCCTCTTTGACTGTTATTGTCAATCAAGGGCAGCAGGCTGACAGTCTGACTAAAATATCTCCAGTCTGTGGCAGTTTCACAACCGCAATAGAGCTAAGACAAACTCTTTAGAAAGTCACCATATACTAAATAAATATATACAGTGCTGACTGTAACGAGTGCTGTTGCAAGCTTTTAAAATATTAAGAAAACAATTCACATGTGGTATTGCAGTAATGTTCTGATTCATTTCTTATCTCTAAATGTGTCTAACTCAATAAATATTAGGTGGTAATGGCAGCACAAACCTGTCCTATCAAGGTCTCAAATTTGACAATAGTGAACAACATGGTGAAAACTAAAAAATAAAACTAGTTATGCAAAGCAGAACAGATGCACACAAATCTGCATCGTAACAAAGTAGCTGATCTGCAGCTTTGTATAAAACAACTTAAAAGAGAAGCCAGTAAAAGCCTTAAAAATCAACAGTGAAATTAAAAAATTAGTCCCAACACTTAATGGAAGTCAGTGCAGGAAATTAAATTACTTTAATTTTGTACATACATATGAACAGAAGTAAAGAAAACTGGACCAAAAACTGACCCCTGGGGTGCACCGAATTTAACTGGAGTGAATTATTAACAAGAGCAGTTATGACATCCAGAAGAAGCAGGACTGAGCACTTTTGCTCATTGACACCCACTAACAAGTCACGAGTTACCCTGAAAAGAGACGACTCAATGAGACTAAAAATTCAGACTGAAAATTTCAGAAATTTTATCTTTCAGGCACTGAAAGTGACTGCAGAGATACATATATGTATTATATCCTAGAAATAAAAGTCACAATTCCAAACAGTGTGTGTTTGCAAACAAAACAAGGCTTTTGTATCATCTGATTTATTAACATCCTTCGGTGAAACAGTAAAAGCAGCACAATAAAACAAACCATACCGCCGAGAAATCAGAAGGACAGCTTCAGGAAAACCAAGGAAAAGTCTAGGAATGACCCAACCAGTCTGTGTCTGAACAGCAAGAGAAGATCTTCTGGTGGTGGACTGACATTCCCTTTCCAACCTGACTTAGCTTGACTCTTTCTGCCAAAATAAACAGGAAAAAAGGATGTGCCAAATTTTGTAGAATCATTGCTAAGATAAAAAAAAAAAAAAGATGTATTGACTTTATGTTAAGATAAATATGAAAGTAAAGATGTGGAAAACTTCAAAGGATCAAAAAAAACACTTTGCGTTTGTGTTCATGAACATAATTGTTTAGAAATTCTATTGTTCATTATTTATTATGAAATGAGAGTTGCTGTAGTAGTGCAGTACATGCGCCCCTGCAGAGAGCCGCCAGCTTCCGCCAGTAGAGCCGTTTTGGTCGAGCCTCTCTGATCCGCAGTCATCAGCGCTCACAACTGCAGGACACATCCCACATCTGCATTAGCTGTGGCAAGCATTAAGATGCAGAGAACTGATTATGCCTCCTTATCTGCTCCCTTCTCTCTCTTCCCCATATAAACCAAGAGACTAATTAACTTATGCACTTGAGTCGTTTCCTTTTTCTTTTCTTTTCTATTTTTTCCGTTGTCCCTCCTCAAAGTAAATTGAATTGGAATGAGGTGAGAGCTGCAGTTGACCTCCCTGTTAGAGGGTGAGAAGGAAAACAGCGAGCGCCGGTGAGAGGGTGTGACCAAGTCAACGAGAGGTGAGGAGTTCGAGCGACTCCGCGCACCATCACACCCACCAGTGATGTCACACACAGACAGTGGGAATGCTGGTGTTGGGTTACAGGTTGTGTTTACGCTGTGGCTTTCCTTTTATAAAAACCATGTACTAAATATAATTACTTTGCAGGGTTGTAAACTTTTCCACTAATCTAACTCTGTTGGCTCACAGTATGTTGGTGTGCATTTGTCTTTGAACAGAGCAGAGCAGAGTCGCAGTTGAAAACTTGTTTTTTATGCAACTGGTCTGGAAAATTCACGCGAGAGACTCAAATTGCTTTCCTGGCACTTGTTTGGTTGTGTGACATGTTTTATTAGCCAAGAATGGTTTTTACGGCAGTCTCGAACTGTAATAAGCGCCAGATCTGACCGTTTCTTCCTTTGTGTATTTTGTGTTCAGAGTGCTGACAGAACTGGTGTCAAAAATGAGGGACATGCAGATGGATAAAACAGAACTGGGGTGCCTTCGAGCCATTGTCCTCTTCAACCCAGGTAACTATCTCCAAATGTGAACGCTGCCTGGGTCAAAACAAATAAGAGCATGAAAACACAATGTCAGATGGGCCTTTACAGTACGCAGAACATACATGTTTATCGTGTGTTTGGAAAAGACGGAATTATCGGAAAATACTGCGTCTGCAGTGATTTGTTTGTGTTTAACCGTTATCACACCAAGCGGCATCTATGTTTACTAAAGCAGCCCATGAATGTGACCCAGGTTTTTAATGACTCGATGTGGGAGCCTCCCTCCGTCCCGCTGGGGCCACCGTGGATCCGCTCACACCAGACACACTGCTCCTCTGTGTTCCTCGTTTTTGTTTAGGCCACGTCCAGGCCCACTGGCCCCAGTTCACTTTCCTGCCTGATTCCTTGTTAATTAGCGGTTTGCACGACTGGTCCGACCGAGCGAGCAAAGGGGTCGGGGGTGTGGAGGAGGTGCCAGCGGGGCTAAAAGGGCCCTCAGTGTTTCCTTTCCCACACTGTGTGATCTAGCCCAGCCATTAACAACAAATGTTCATTAATTGCTGGTCGATCGTGCAACACTTTGTTCACCAGAAATGTTAATCAATGACGCGTTTGTGTTGTGAATCAAAGATGCGTCCTTCGTCGGAGCTTAAATTAGCGCAGCTTGGAAATTAAAGCCGTAATTGGACTTAACCCGGAATATGGTGACATATGTTCACATCGAGCCTACGAGGTTAAAACTCACTGTGTAACTTACAGCTTCCAGAGAGGTTTCAGGCAGCATAAATAAACAGAATGCACTAATGCGTCGTTGACACCCACTATTAAACTGGCAATAACACACAGACGTTATATATATATTTTTCATTTCACTTGAGTTTGACTGTTGTAGTGATATTAGCCATGTTTGATGAATTACCTGAACTATTTCTCTATGATGCATTTCACAGAGGTTCCTTTTTTTGTTTGTTTTGAGGTTTTTTCTAACTGCTTCTTGCCTCTTTCCCAACTTTTTTAAATGGATTGTTGAAAATGCAGATTAAAAACTGGTCCTGTCGCAGCAGCACTGGGCACATTGTGTCCATCTATTTATCTTCTTGACATTTTCAACTGAGCATTTACCCAATAAAACAGCTTCTTTTTTCTTTATTTTTAACCCTGCCTTGGATGCTGTGCTGCTTCAATGATTTCTGCTCCTATTTCTGTCTTTTTTATTTATTTTCTTTACATCTTTTATGGTGAGTAACCATGAAAACAGGAAAGTTGGTTACACGTGGGAGCAGCTGATTGATCTTTGCTTTAATGAGACTTCAAATTGAGTGAAGTTTGAAGAGATGTCAAGGAAGTGGGATGGGAACAGGACAGAAAGCAAGCGGCAGGACGTTTGAACCTTTTCCTCCCTCGCCATGGTAAATGGCAAATTAAAGAGATGAGCTTGCTCATGATCTGGCTTCGCTGCGGAGAAAAGAGTCTGCTGAATAAAATGTAATGTAATGAGCACGCAACAGAGATTTGGGGAATGTGAATGCGGTTCACTGTGACATGTTTTAGACTCCGTGCTTCTCTTCCAGCCTTTCTGACCATATGAGCATTTTCTTCGACCCATATACTGATCTGTTAGCTGTGCCTGTCTTTCCATGTTGTCTCCAGTGAATTTACCTGCCAACGCCGCGCGTGACATGTCACAGACGAAACACCTCAATGCAGTCGTAGCAATCTTTAGAAAGACACCCACATTTAAAACGGTTTTTCAGCGCATCCGTCAAAGCTCTTCAGCTTTGTTTGTCACATTTAATATGACGGGGGAATAAAGGCTTTTATGTTGCTTCTCTTTGGTCTTCACTTTGCTCCCACCCTGCATCCTCAGCATCTGCTCTTCAGCTTGTCTGGATTTGGTAATCACCGCCATCTAGTACTGCGTCCCAGACACACACAGGCTTCTCCAGATCTTCTGAATCCTTTGGGAATATTACATACTGTAGATGCTGAGGGATTCAAAGTCGGTGCTCTTAATTTTACTCTGAGGAACTTTTTTCTTTTTCTGAAATTGTTACACAATTTGTAGATTTGTAGTTCTTACGAGGTTTCTAAGTCATCACATTGTGTTTTTATTTGCATTTTACGCAGCATTTGTTGGAATTGATGTAAAGGAAAGGTAAACAGGAATCCAATGACGACCGGTGAGACTTAATTTGAACTGCGTTACAGCTGTTTCCATCTGTGTTTCTGTACAGACTCTAAAGGCCTGTCGAACCCAGGTGAAGTAGAAGCCCTGAGAGAGAAGGTCTACGCGTCTTTAGAGGCCTACTGCAAGCAGAAGTACCCTGAGCAGCCGGGCAGGTGGGAGTCCGGCCAAACACCGATCCGTCACCAATCCATCAGACACAGTTAAATGTCAAATGAAAAGCAGAGCTCACAATTTCATTTCATTTCATTTATAAAGTGAAAGCATAGTGTAAACCTTAAACGTGAGCATGTTGTCGTGATGTAGAGGTTGCAGAAACGACTAAATGTACATGTTTATTTAGTGCATAGTCAATCAATCTTTAAGTTGTGAGCCCTCTGAGGGAGAGGGCAGTGTCTGCCTGCTTCAGACATTTCTGCTGATGCCTTTCACATCTCCTTGTTCTGGCTTTGTGTCTGAACAGATTCGCCAAGCTGTTGCTGCGGTTACCAGCGCTGCGGTCCATCGGGCTCAAGTGTCTGGAGCACTTGTTCTTTTTCAAGTTGATCGGTGACACGCCAATTGACACCTTCCTCATGGAGATGCTCGAAGCTCCGCATCAAATGACATAATACCAGTGAGCCCCGCCCCCCGCCCTCCCCCCTTCCCTCAAACCCTCTTCACACACATTGTCCTGCAGCCCAGAGCCTTTCAATCAAGACCGTCTCCAGCAAGGGACGGATCACATGAAGACTTTGAATGGAGAACCTCTCCCCTCCTCCCCCTGTCCTTCTCTCCGTCCCATCCGTCCTCCAAACCCCCTGTGATGCATTTCATAACATGGAGTCCATCATACTTATGGGTCTGTTTTATACCTTGTAAAAAGATATAAATAAGAAATATATATATATAAATGAAAGATCACACAGCAGCAACACGAATGACAGCCGTGGACTGAACTGAGAGGACAGAGGACAAAAGAAACATATTGAGCCATTGTATTCATCTTCGCTTTCCCTACAAACTGACAAGAAGAAGCAGAGGTGATCAGGTTTTAACACTCACTGCAAAGCTTGCAGTTAAAGTCGCCAGGACAGCGATCATGATGATGTCACATTTGGACACTCAGCGTTGTGATCGGGACAATCGTAGACTCTTTGGAAAACCGTGGGGCCATCCAGACTTGGATCTGAGCTCTTTCTGACTTTCAGGACTGGAGGATCAGAAATGGGGGGGGGGGGGGGGGGGGGGGGGGGGGGTATTAGTCTGCTTAGAGGAGCTTGTCTGGTTTGTCTGACTGGACTGAACACGGCACGGTCTTGCACTAGCTGTTTTTGATGAACGAGTTTGCCGGAACAGCTCCAAAGTTGTTTAACAAGATTGATTGCAAGTACTCACAAAGCTCAGGTCTCTGCCCAGTTCCAACAAACCCGACCATGTCTTACTGTACTAGCACTGTGCAACATCAGCAAGGATGTCTTATAGCCCGCTAATCGGCCCTCAAGTACTGATGAAGTTTGAGTTTCCAGAGGTTTTCAGAGCATGTTATGTGGAATCTGCGCAGCTCTCCGTGCCCACAGGCTGTTTGAAATCAACCACCCATTAATTTTATGCTACATAAGCATCTCTGGATGCTCTGAAAAAAATCCTCCAGCAGGCACAGGAGCAACTTCTCTCAACCTTGTTCAAGCATTTCTGCACAGACACAGATGATTCCCAACACACTTGGATGACTGGAATGTGAGCACGCTGCCTTTCCCGTGAGGAAATGTCACTGTTGCACCAACCTTCGCTGTCACCTCTCCTCATTACATTTGACTTTCTGCACACCAGATACACCTCCACACTCAGAAACCCCTGCACTCATCTCAGCAGGAATCAGCTTTCAAAAACACTTCATGTCTACCTGTACTGAAAGTTACAGTCATGCACAGTATTGACATTATTTTCAGTTTCACTGTAACAGCAGCAATTACCTCTATCTATCGATGTATCGCTCAGACCTTTATCATCCTTACACAGTATGCAGGAGAAGTATTTGTTTGTTGCAGCAGAGCCATTATTTGTTTATATTTTTGTTACTTGGCACTTAACCTCATGATAGTGGAGTCAGATTTTGAAGCGGAGAGCAGATGTTGATGTAATCGACCTGAGGTGGAATCTGGCTCTAGTCCAGCGGGGAACGCCTCCATCCTTTTCCTCCTCAGAAGAACACACACACACACACACCTTCACTGTGCACTTCTCCAGACAACCAAGTGTCATTTACGTTGTACTGAAATGTTAAATATCTCTGTTATGTATAGATGTGCTTTACGCCCGTTTATTTTTGTTTCCTTCTTTCTCTTCTTTTTTTTCCTAAATGCTGCAGCTGCTGCAAATCTATGCATCAAGTGCATTTCCAAAGATTGTCCACAGAACGACTCGAACTGGCTTAATGCATAGTAGGTGTTTGTGAAGTGGGCGTCCACGTTATTCAGATATTTGACCCTCATTCTTTTCTGGTTTACTCACTCTAAGCTGGGAGGGGAAAAAACTTGGCCTGGCGAGCCATCCTTATTATTTTCCTTTTTAATATTTAAAAAAAAAAAAGAGTCTGATTCCAGGGGGGAGGTACCAGCGGTTGCAGAGGAAAGAGGCTCTAGATGCCACTGGGTAGGCATTCGGCCAGTCACAGAAATGAAGCATGTGACCTAGGCAGACTGACTGCTATCAACAAAACTTGTTGAATCAAGATGTTGTTCACAATTCTGCAACCATCGCAGTATTTTTGAGTAGTGGCTCCCGTACAAGTCATTGCACAAAGCCTGTCCTGGTACGTTCTGTACCGGCTGGAAATGTCTGGGAATGGTAGCGGTACAACAGGGAGAGGGCATGGCTGGCCAGGCTAAAACAAAAAAAAACAAAACAACAACAAGCGTGTTCCCTCCGTCGGGGCTCACGGATAGATGAGATCATTGATCTGGCAGTGAGATGTGAAAAGAAGCAGTAAAAATCAGATCTGATTCCCCCACCATGAACCTTCACCACACTTTCATAAGCACCTTGACAAAATGGACCTGAAAACAGAAACAAAACAAACCCAAGCACTGTGTTTTCCTCGCCCTTTTTATAAATCAAGATCTTTAATGCGGTGTGAGGGAGTTCGTGGAGTCTTGAATCTGCTGCTTCAACAATCATTTTACAGATAACTTATGACTAATAGATGTAAATAGGACCTGTTGCATAACGTAAAATACTGAAGTGAGACACAATACTTTTTCTAATTAAAACCTATTTTCTTTGTCTTTGTAAGCTTTACATCTATTATAATGTATTTTAAAGTCAAGTGAGGAGTGGTTTTCTTCCCGTCCGTGTGGACCTTGACTGCGTTTCTGGGCTCACACATACTCCCTGAACCTTGTTGCTGTTCAGATCTAATGAAGGCAATAAAGTCTGAAAAATGTATGCCACGAGCAGCCAGCTGCCAGCTAAAAAAGAAAAAAAAACTGACTTTATTAAAACTACTGTTCCAGTTGTCACCACAAAAACTAGTAAAAGAAAAAGTCAGTCCCCGTTTTCATCCAGCGGCTCCGTCAAGACTCCACGGGGCGCCGCCTCTCCTACATGTCCGATTATGTCCGATTATGTCCGATTGTCAGGTTTTCACCGGTGTTTTGGGGGCTTGGTGACTTTGACAGTGTTTCACCTGTGTGAACCTGGTCTCCTCATTCAGAAACCAGCTCCGATGTGTCCGATACTCGCCGCACGCAGGACTCTTTACTTCGGGTGAGAGAGACGGTCGGAAACGAGGCGCTGCGAGACGAGGTGGCGACTCGAGTGCAGCGAGCGCCTCCTGGTGGAGGACGAGCAGCGCTGCAGCACTACTTGAATTTCTTTTCTACAAGTATTGAATCAGTAAAATAAAAATTAAAAAAAGGATAGCACTTTGTAACCGCGTTGTAGTCATCGCCGTCCCCTTGGATCGAGCGGAAAAAAGTGTCTGCTTAAAAAAAAAAAAAACTAGAAAAGTAGCAATAACTTCAGTATGATCTGTTGGTTTGATTTTAACATTTTCAGTGAGGTGGCTTGTATTCTTACAAATTATCCAGGAAACAGTATTAACTGCCAGCTTGAGCTAAGTTTACAGTATTTATATGTTGGGCAGAAAGAAATATATATATATATATATATATATATATATATATATATATATATATATATATATATATATATATATATATATATATATATATACTTCTTTCTTTTTAGAAGCGGATTTTAATCAAGTTAAGCTGATGTTAAACAATCAAAGTAAAAATGAACCTCCTCTATATTCTGATGTCTCCTCTGATATTGACTGTGATTAGTGACTGCAGGTGTCTAAAGCCATAAATTGTGGATGATGCGTGAGCTCACTCCTCCACCTGCAGTAAACGGACACGGATCCTCTTGATGAGATAAAGAAAAAGGTCACCTGCTTAGAATAGTTGCCTACATAAAGCTATATTTTGTTAATATGTATATGTGTATATATTTATAAACATATATCAGCAGATCTGTTCTTTGAGTATTTCAAAAAGTGAAAGAGGGAGAAGTCTTACAGACCAAACTGTCCCACGCCAGGTGAGTTTAAGTGTTTTCCTTTCTTTGTTTTCACAAGATTCTGGGGGGAGAGGTTGGATGGTGCTGGCGTTGTGAAATTTTTAAAATGAATCCTCATCTACCAGCAGAACTGCAGCAGCTCTGAACTCAAAAACAACCAGCTTCTCAGCCGTTTGTGTGACCTCAAAAGTAAATGAATAAAAAATAAAAAAAAATAAATGGTTAAGACTTTAAAACCTGCAGAAATGTATGTGTTGCTTAGCAATTGTGTTTAAAAAGTGTAATCAGGAAAAGCCGAGCTTGTGACACAATCACTGCTTTCTTTGTTGTAGACGGTAAAATGTTTTAGTTTAAAAGAGGAGAAAAAAAAAAAACACTTGGAAAAATATCTATTTTTGTACAAAAGTAATTTTATCCCTCGCTTATGTACTCTGTTCTTTCCCTTCTCTTCTGTGGGCTGTTATATTCGTTGTGGAAAAGCTTATTCAATTTCTGACTGAAATGTAACGTGGGAGTTGTCCGCTTTGGCACTTTGGTAACTGTGTCGCTTTTACTTTGCCATTTTCAACCAGTCGCTGCAAGATGGGAACGTCTCTGTTCGTTTTATTTTTTTTGTCTATTTTTAAAGAGATGGGATTTTGTCATCTGTACTTTGTGGGTTGTTCCGATGTTCTTTCATGAACAGCAAAAAAAAAAAAAATTATTAAAAAACTTCAAAGTGATGGCTGCCAGGTGACTCTGTGATGCTTCGGATGCGCAGACAGAAGCGGGAACACAGCAGGAGTGAAACATACAAAAACTGGTTTTATTAAGTTGCAGGTTGTTGCCGTCGAATGCAAACATGTTCCACAACATCCAGGTGATCTACGGAAAACAGGAGCTGCTGGCTTCGGGTGCACGACTACACGCTATTCACGCAGAGCAGAGAAGAAAAACAACACATCAGTGGAATATGTACAAATACTAGATCACAATAACTGCATTTGGTCGCTGTTGTACAAAGTATACAAACAAAGAAGCTTTAAAACAGGGTGATCATCTTTTTTTTCCCTCCGTTTAAAAGAACAAAAAAATCCAGTGAATCTTTATTTTGTAACTGTCAACTGTGACATGCATCAATTTAGTTTTTTTTTTTTTAACTTTGCTTGAATCCTTCTCACGTCAACATTTGAGTCAATTCCTTAGTCTGTTCCCTAAAATAAAATAAAACGATAAAAACCAAATTACATAAGTCGAAGCCCAACTCACTATGGCACGAAGATCTGACATTTGAAAAAAAAAAAAAGCAATATTGATACTACTTAAATAAATACATGAAAGAATTCTTGAATCTCGGGGTACTTTTCTTTTATTAAATCTAAAGCCTGATGTAAATGTCACCTCTTAGTTCAGATGGTTCTGCACAGTCACACGGCAAAATTAAAAACCAAAACAAAACCCTTCAAAGGCCAAGTAACCAATATGTTTATAGTACAGGAACTGTAATGAATCAGAAACTACAAGAAGCACCAGAATGTCGCGTTAGAAATCAAAAGATGTCATTCTTAGAGACAAATGAACCGGGCACGTGGTGTCGGATGTGGTGGTAACGCCGCTCGAAGTTGATGCGTCTGATCGGGTAAGCTCTTTGCATCCATCATAACAGGAGATCTTTTAGAAAAACGTCCTCGTCTTACATCAAAATGTAGAAAATCAAGATCAAATAAAGGAAAGATGAACGGCCCCACCCCCAAAATATACAAAAGGGGCTTAGCAGTCGCTTTTCCATAACTTGATGGTTTTGTCATTTTCTAAAGCCGCAGAAGCGATGATGTTTTCTGTCGGGTGGCAAGCGGTGGAGATGACGACATCTAGGAGAGGAAGAAATCAACATCACAACGCTGCACTTTACTGCGAATCATGCGAGGCGACGACTGTGTTGTACCTGTGTGGCCCTGGAGTTTCTGCACGATCTCTTTCGTCTGCAAGTTCCAGATATAAACCATGTTGTCCTCGGAGCCCGACACGATCCACTGCAACGCAGCAGACGTCAAATTCAGCTCGCGCGAATGTAAACTGACAGCAGCTTCGAGGAGCCAACTTTTGTACGCGTTAAAACGATCAGAGCGGCTCTCACCTTCCCTCCAGTGACGGAGAAATTAGCGAATATGCAGTACTTCTCGTTCTTGTGGCCCGTGTACGTTTTCAGGCACTGAAATGTGGGAAAACTTTACAGTCAGAAGAGTCGGCAGCAACAAAAGTTTCATTGTATGTGTAAGTTAAACAACTTCAGACTGCAGATCCCATCATTCTCGGCTTCAGCTGCAACGTGCACAATTAAAGAGGCCGCTTCAGACTTATGTACACATGTCGCAGCTTACCTTTCCTTTGCTGTAGTCCCACAGCTTCAGTGTGCTGAAAATACACAGACAGTTCACAGCGTTTAACAGCAATGCGTTCATGAGGATTGTGTTGCAATGCTGCCCCCTGCAGGTGGCCGCCCGGCACAAGCAGGCCACGAAAACAACAACAACACGACCAGAAGAAAGTACGCCAAACTCACTTATCCAATGTAGCAGCCAGGATGTATTTCCCGTTGGGGGAAAACTTTACAAATGACACAGGAGGGTTGTCGTCATCTGGCAACAGAAGAAGCACACAAAGTGGGGTAAATAATGTCACAAGAACGTATTAACTCTTCTTGCCGTAGTTCAAAAGAGCTTATTAGATCTGCCGTGATGAGGCCGAGGATGTGAGAGTGGCTGATCTTACCAATGAGGGTTTTTAGACACTGTCCTGAGGCCGTGTCCCAGATTCGACTGTGGAATAACAAAACGAGTTATTTCATTGGGACCTGGGCAGTTGCGTCGTTGGCACCGGGTGCAGAAATGCAACCCGTTTACACCAACAGATTTGATTCCAGGTCATGCACAGCCTAAACGTGAGACGTCCGGTTTGAACGTTCTCACCACAACAGCAGCTGCTCTCAGCATCTAAACACGCCTTTACTGTAACGGAGAAAAGGCTCACCAGAGGCCGTCGTAGCTGCTGGACACGATCAGGGAGCCGTCTCTGTTGAAATGAACCTGCAAGAGCCAGACGCTCGGCCGTTACCATGACGACGTGGAGTCCACAAAACTGAAGTTGAGAGCTGCGGTTACGGTGAACTTACAGCGGAGACGGGGTCAGAATGAGCCGGCAGGGTTTTCAAACACTTCCCAGTCTTCACGTCCCATATCCTCACGCTCTCGTCAAACTGCAATCACCCCCCCCACCACAAAAACAGAAGAATTCAATGCTTTTTCAAACCCACACACTTTTTTTTCCTTTTTTTTCTTAAACAAGTGAAAGATTCAGCAAAACGTCCAAACATCTGCAATCCATTTCTGGCTTTCTCTTCTGCCAAACGCGTTGTACTCACCGATCCTGACACGATGAGATTGGACTGGGGGTTGAAGTTGCAGCAGAAGACGTAGTTGCTGTGACCTTTCAGGGTTTTTAAGCACTTTCCCTGTGTTGAGAAGATGGTAACTATGTCACATTTCTGAGCCAAAGCCCGACCTGTACCAGACCCTCCAGCACCGCCCCTACAATCACAGTAACTTCGATGATGATAGCACTTTAAACTGACATAAACCCCAAAAGATTTTCCTTCTTCATGAAAATCTAACGCTCCAGAAAACTGCCAACACAGACGTAACTTTTTTTAAATTGCACTCCGTCCTTTATTTATGGTAATGTCTGCGTTTAGATGGTTCTCACCGAGCTGACGTCCCAGATCTTCAGGGTTTTGTCATCCGATGCAGAAACCAGGAGGTTGGAGTCCGAGGACCAGGCCACGTCGGATATGCCCTGCAGGTTGGTGGGAAATAATCAAGAGGCAGAGCAGAAGTACACGGTGTTACCGTCCCAAAGAACTTCCTCAAGAACACTACAGCTGCTTCATGAGCGGGAAAACGCCAACTCAAACACAATCCCATCTCATTCAGGAGGAGGGGAGGGAAAACAAAAGGAAGGTGAGAATCTTTTCCACTCACAAGTTTGTGTCCAGATATGGTTTTTTCGAACTTGCCATCGTACGCTCCCCAGATTTTGATGAGTTTATCAGCGGCTGAAACAGAACAGATGCATTCAGTGTTGCTCGAGTCTCCAGTAGGCTCCACAAGTATGCGTATACTTCAAACTGGACCTGCTGTGTCCGCTTGTTGTTGCGTTGAACTGAATCTAAGCAGAGCGTGAGAGCAAACATGTCACAGTTCTCATGGCGTTTTAATTCCACCTCTAATAATTATTATTTATTTCTTTTTTTGTGGAGAACGAAGCCACGTGAGTTAGAAGTGCTGTGATGCCCGTCATCCCAACAAGGGATTCTGGAGCAGTTGCACACAATGGTGGGAAGAGACGTGGGATCAGTTCGTGAATACTGCATTGCAATGCATACAAGCGCACACATTTGAAGGCAGCATTACCCCTGCTGCAGGTCTGCGGGGTGTGTGTGTGTGTGTGTGGGTGTGTGTGTGCGCACGCACATCGGAGGTGCGCAGAAGGACAGGCTGCGATCACGGAAGTGACATCCAACACTTCGGAAACTTGTCAATCCCCCATGAGAAACTTCGTTTTAAGTAAATTTAAATCTGTTCTAAAAAGTATGTGAAAACAAACTAAACTAAAAAAAAAAGAAAAAAAATCAGTTCAAAGAGCATCAAAAGATGTTACTTTTAAGTAAAGTATGAATACAACAAACAAGAAAAAAAATGTTGAGCTTATTTTAAGTCTTAAGATGGTGTAGCAGTTAAAAAAATACTGCAGATACTACTTCCAACGGTTCTGTTTGCATCATTTTCTTGCAAAATTAAGAAAGAAAACTTATTAAAAAAAATGTAATTTGCAAGTGAATAAGAGATGAAAGACAATTAGTGTTGATGAGCCTCGTTTACTTTGAGATATTTGCACCGTAAAGACATCATGCTGTAAACAGCTTTGACATTTATGGCGTTTCAGTTGTTGTCGTTTTTTTTGTTTTTAATGGTAGTCGACTCTTCTTCAGTCTAACACCTCAGTGCTTCAGACAGACAGACGGATGGGCGGACGGGATGGGGACTCACATGAGCTGGCGAGCCACTCTCCACTGGGACTGAATTTGACGGAGGACACGGCTTTAGTGTGTCCCGCCAGTGTGAACTTGAGGCTGTAGTTTGGCTTTGCAGGCGCAGACTGGGAATAAAAATAAAGATAAAAATGTTCCATCAAACACGACAGCAAACAGAAAAACATGTGAAATCTACTCCTGACTGTCAGGCGACTGTGGAAAACGCCTTAAACGTGTTCATGTCTGGGCAGTCTCGAGTCTAACGTGGCTCGCAGGAGTCGTCCCGACCTTGCTTTGGCTGGCAGATGCTGACTGAACAACTGGAGGTTTGGTGTCGGTCTCTGGTTTCTTGTCCTCCGTTGCCATGGTGAGGAAACTTGCATCTACTGCCCACTGTCTCCAGACACACAAAAACAGACGTTAACATCAATATACGATTATTAGGTTTCACCACAACACTAACAAACATTTAAATTAAACCATTCCACCTTAACGTCTCTGTTATTTTAGGGTACGAGTTTTAAAACAAAATACCGACGTGAGAAACTACTGTATTTATTTGACATATTGAGGCACAATCCCTGTCAAAGCAGCGGCGTTAAGCTTTGATATTGATAAATGTTAAAGTTGATCAACAGATCGGGGTTTCTCCGACAGAAAGTCTGGCGTCGGGTTCGTCTGCAGCACACGAGGCTGCTTCTCCTCGACGAGTCTTACAGTCCTCCGACTTCTACAACACGTGAATAAAAACGTCCGTAACCCGCCAGGAATGACCTGCGACGATTTTTAAATACACGAATAAACAGGTTTTAAACGAGGCTGGGTTCAGGGACGCGACGAGGAAAAAAAGGACGCGGAACAAAACGCTGCAAGTTCAACTTTGACAGACTCGGGCCGTAACGACGGATACGAGACACGGAACGCGGCTCGAGCTGCTCGGAACTCCGGACTCCCGCGGCGGCCCGACCCGGGCGCTCGCGACCCGGACTCCCGCGGGGGTCCGACCCGGACTCTCGCGAGCCGGACTCTCGCGACCCGGACGCCCGCGGCCGCCCGAGCGAGCAGCTTTACAGCGGCGGCTGTTGACAAGCCCAGCAGGGCCGCGGTTCACACAATGAGGGTCCGGCCGCACCGCGCTACTTACAGGGGTCGCTGCAGATTCGCGCTCGACTCGGCGCTGCTCCTACGGACTGGAAAGAATAAAAGCACGCGTGGAGATAAGGACGATACAAGACGACGCATAAATGATTTGACTTGTTTGATGTCTGCGGGAAAAAAAAGCTGCGAGAGAGGAGCGGGGAATGCGGTGTGCTGGACTTCTGCGCAGGCGCGATGCGAGGAGAAGTACGGGACCCACCGAGGGACAGTTGCCAAAGGCGGAATTGTTTTTAGTAACAGTCTTTTTCTGGCGTCACTGCCACAGTAAATGTGTTTTATTAGTATTATTGTCATTTTGTAAGTTTAAAGGTGCAGAGGTGCAGCAAAGGTGTTGTGTATGTAATACTGTCATGAGTAAGAGAACAAGAAGCACAACAAAATACATCAAAATTGGCACTTATATATAATAATAATGCAGCAATTTTTGCCTGTGTGTATGTAGAAAAAGAAATGAGCTGACGATTTTACAAGATTCTGTGTTGATTAATTTTAATAAAATGTTTAATTATCACTAAAGGTAAATGTCCATCAAGTGCCAGGACTTTTACCTTGTGATGATTCAACAAACCGCCACCCTCCAGCTCCAGATGATGGAGCTGGGTTTTGGGCAGCGGTATGGCGTGAACAAGGCCAACAAAAGCTTAAGTTTGAATTCCAGAACAGAAGTACATTTTCCAGAAGATGAAAAAAATCTTTTTCTACGCAGTAAAACTGTTGGATAGGTACACTGTGTGCTGAAGGCCCCTTTCAGCTATTTGGGAAGTATGGAAAGATGACTACGAAAGAAAAGTGAACGCTGTCATGAGTGAAACATATTTAGATGTTTATTCATATTTGAGGTTCCTTCTTATCTAAGGGAGTGGATTCATTCACAGTTCTACCCCGAAACACAGCTGCTAAACAAAACAAAACAAAAAAAAAAGTATGAAAATGTTCTCACAGAGCAATTCACAGTGTAGGGTCGTTTTGTGGTGATCTATGCATTTATCAGTATAATAGAGCACCACGTTACAAGGCACAAAAGAGGGAATTGTGCATTTATATTTTAGATTGGTGACGAGGATTATCGTCTTAATGTCACAGAGATGTCCCATCCTTAAATGCGGAGGTACAGATCCAGAAATAATACCTAGTACGTCACAGTCATGTTTTGGAGAAAATTCGACACAATCTGACGAAGTCTGATATATTTCTCTGCCACACCGTGGTGAGGCCCGTCTTGTACTGTGCACTCCGCGTCACGAGGTGGCGGTGCTCGCCTTCAATTGACATTGAAAAGAAACCCGCCAACGTAGCCGGTAGCGGCTGTGCAGCGTGCGTCCCCGCGTCACCGCGACGTGATGACGACAGCGACGCCCGCAACAGCTCGGTGAGGTTCGGTTGGTGTGAACGCGCTCCAAAGCGAACTCTGCTCCGTCCCCGCGTAAAGTCCGCTTTCCCCGTGGAGCCGCCGTCTCGCACGCCCGTGCGCGTCTCCTGGTTTCGTTTCTGGACGTTTGGTGCGGAACGAGGCAAAGTTTGGCTCCGTCACGGGAGACGCAGCTAGCGCACACACGAGACCGCGCCGCCGAAGCTCAAAAAAGGGACTCTCCGTCAGCGAAGCTCAAAAGTATGACGGCATTAATGCCGACGGATATCCCACTTTTCATGTTTTTTGTCAGCCTGTGGCACTGTAACACTTGTGTTTCCAAAGTGTGAGGCTAAAGTCCTCAGCGTGGCCGTCGTCTGGTTTTTGTGTCATCAAAACAAGCTTGTTTGAGACGTAACTTAGTCCACGGACTCCTCCTCAAGCGGAGGTTTTGACACTAGTAACAACCCCCGAGCGTCCCCAACGCGCCGTTTGGTTTAGAAAACTAAACGCCCGCATGGTCGAGTCCCGGCTGGTAAAACGTGCGTCTGGTCACGTCCGCCGCTCGTTTCCACCGAGCCCCGAAGTCCAGACATGCCTGAGTCGGAGAAGAAAGTTACCAGATACTGACGGAAGTCGAAGTTTTGTCTCTTAAGTGCAGGTTTTGTAATGTTGAGCTGCTATGTAAACTTAAGAGGAGGCAGAAGTTGAAAATCTTAAAAACAAATCCACAAGAGAACATGAAAAACGCATCAAATGTAAAAAAAAAAAACAAGATATTTTAATCGTTCAAATAGACATTTGGGTTCATTTTAATTTCGTGGCAGTGGCATGTGTCACAGTTGGTACGTGAGCTAAAAACAAACTGGTACTAAAATCGCACACCTGGAGAAACATGTGGCAACTAATTAGGTTAACTAATTAGGGAACATGTCAGTGGAGTCTGTGACGTTCTCGATGAAGCTCCACCCATTTCTACTGCTGAGACTGCCTCTAAGATGCTCATTTTATTCTGTCTGAAAATGTGTGCAAATCCTCAGCATAACATTGCGAAGACTTTAAATATTTCATTGTCATTCATTTTATGGTATCAAAACATGGGAGAAGCCTGTAGTATTCCTTGGACCCTCAAGCAGTTCTGCATTAAAGAGACGTGATTCTGAACTGTCCTCACTGACGTGCACACATTTCACCAGTTGAAAACATGTCGTAAAATTGTATGACATTTATAATAATATCTTTACAAACCTGATGAATCTAGTGTGCTTTAAGTTTAAACTATTTTGGTCTAACTGAAAAACTTTATTTCAAGACAAGTTCATGCTTTTAATTGTCATGGTCATCGCCTAAAATTTAAAAGTAATTTAGGTAATCTCATTGTTGGGTAACATGTGAGAGGTGTGCCGACATAACCGTTTATTTTTTTGATTTACATCAACAGGTTGCGCTGCGTGGCATGAGAACTATGAGCGGAGCAGGCTGGAGCTCTCACAGAGTCCTCGCTGAGCTGACACATGAACGCTGCATTGTTGACACAAGATAACCCAAGCTCACAGACAGTCTCACCGCCATCATGTCAGCTGACGTGGAGCCAGACCCGCCACGGTTCGCGAATCCCCCACCTCCTGAGGTGACCAACCCGAACAAGCCGGGCCGGAGGACCAACCAGTTGCAGCACATGCAGAAAGTAGTGATCAAATCCCTGTGGCGGCACCAGTTTGCCTGGCCTTTTTACCAGCCTGTTGACGCGGTTTCTCTTGGACTTCCAGTGAGTAGTTTAACCTGCGTTTGACCTGCAGTCATGTAAATAATAGACGAACTGATCAATAAAACTTCTGTCATAATATAATGAATTAGTGTCAGGTATTAACAAATTGACTCATCTGGAAAAAATGGGTTTCTTTTAAACATGTTTTTTGTTGATTATTTAATAAAAATAATTGTTTAAATTTAAAAATAACAAAAAAAAATCTCATTGTATCTATAAATGCTTTAGCAGGTTGTTAATTTGTTGTTTTTATTCAGCTTTCTATATTACACATGTAAAAAATATCTGTCTAATAGGAAGCTGGACACAAATCTACCACGATATAAACATCACCCTAAAAATAAACTTTACAAAGCACATGGAAGAAAAAATCCTTGGTCCTCACCAGGTCTTAAAATTAAAGTAAATAAAACAGCAGGAGATAATATTCTGTGTAGCTGTTTTTGATTTTCTTAACAAAAGAAAAATAAAACATAAAAGAGAACCCAAAATGGCAATATGTGAAAAATTAAATCCAGCGTCAAGGCGTCTGCTGGAATTAAGAGGGTAAGTGGCAACAAGGGATATTTATCAATACACTGACGAGCATATCAACGACAGCAGATGTGTTTTGTTTTTTTTGAATATGTCCGGCTAACGAGTGATTGTGAGCATGTTTGTGTGTATGTGGCCCTGCGATTGGTTGGCGTCCTGTGTGGCTGTACCCCTGAAACCAGGGGTGGCCCTCAGCAGAACCCCTCTACTCCTCACGCTGAGTAGCTGTTAGCTCCTGTCAGAAGCCCCCTGAGTCTCCAGTCTGGTACAAGACTGCTGCAGGCTGGAGCCCAACTGTTCTTAAGTACATCACATAACTCTACTTCAGAAGAAAGGAAAAAGAAAGTCCCCGGATGTGGTAAAAGCCACCAGTTTTCACATGGCTGAAGGTGTCCTGGTCTAAACAGCTTTCCTGTGACCCATCAGGCCTCGGACTGGGAACCCCCGGGGCTTGTCCCGTCTATCTTGCTCTGGGCTGTCGGCAGCAGATCCTTTGGGTCTTGTGGAGTAGCGGCTTGGTGGATTCAGCTTGTTCTGAAACGTATTTCAAAATACAGTCCCCATCAAGACACGAGCCAAGGTTTCTGTCCAGGACGTTCCGTTGTGAAGGGTTGATAAATGTTCACTTGCCTTTGGACTAACGTGTTCAAACATGTTTAGATGAGCGGGTCCTTAAATGTGGGTAAAAGTAGGCATCTGCAGCCTGTAAATATATTTAGATGAGTGCTTTTGCCTGCCTGGTTTTGCTGTATACCTGTTTCTACTCTGGAAAAAGCCTGTTTGACATCTTTTTGACTTGCGTAAAAGTGTTTGGACATGCATACATTTTTTGTGACTCTTGTCTAAGATTTGTTTTCCTCTTCTTTTTTTGTTTTTTGTTTTTTTTCTGTCTCCTAATTCTTTCTCACACTGCACAAACACAGTGAGTACAGCGATTATGGAAGTGAGTCACACTCAGTCTAAATGTTATCCAACGCTGACACGTCATGCCATCAATGAATAAGAAATCACTCTTAAATTTGCTGAAATTACTTTTAAATGTTTGCACTTTAAAAAAAATAGATATTATGCTGTTGTGTGGGGATTCAGACATCTAATTAAATGGTCCCAACACAGTTAGAAGGGATCCACATTCAGACCGAGTCCCATCCAGAGTATCGGGGCTCATCCTTGAACTCGGCGTTAGTTTACGTCACTAGAACTAACCAATTATATATGAGTGTGCCAGTGTAGTTTAGTTACCTGAAGAAATGTTAAAACTTAGGAAGATTGCATCTTTTTGTTAGACTAGAGCATAAAAAGGGTGAGAAATGCAAATTTCAACATTTTATACAGATTAAAATAAAGTGGACATTATGCAACAACAATTTAGTTAGTTCTGGGTTTAGATTACAGACGCCTGTCCTTGGGCTTTGAAACTTGTATTATTGTTTTAATGCTTATATTTCTTTCCCCATCTGATTCTGCCTTTATGATTTATCAGTTAATAAAGAATCAGTTACTATAATGTTTTAAGATTAAATTGACCGAATGTCTGATGAACGCAATCTTAACTAAAAGGAAAAAAAACAAGAGTGATGTGCCGATAAAACATCACATTTCAGTCGGTGACGGTGCAGGATAGATGCAGGCGTAAAAAGCATTTGACAGCGACTCTCCTTCTCAATCAGGACTATCATAAGATCATCACGTCCCCCATGGACCTGGGTACCATCAAGAAACGTCTGGAGAACAACTACTACTGGAGTGCGAGTGAATGCATGCAGGACTTCAACACCATGTTCACCAACTGCTACATCTACAACAAGGTGAGGATGTTTGAGCGAAGCGCGCAAACGCTGGTTTTATTCACATGTTGCTGAATCAGGTTTCCCTCTACGCCCTGCAGCCTACAGACGACATCGTCCTGATGGCTCTCGCCTTGGAAAAGATATTCTTGCAGAAGGTTGCCCTGATGCCTCGGAAGGAAGTGGAGGTGTTTCCTCACGCGGCCAAGGGGAGGGGTAAAAAAGGCAGCCCTCAAGGTAATCTTCCCGTCGCTATGAACACTTAACTTCAAGCAAGAAAGGACTAGAAAGTTTGAACTGAAGTGATAAACGTGAAATTGGATTGATTGTCGCTTTGTCTGCTTTTATTAGAAAAAAGGATGAGGCATGAAAGTGGCGGCGAAGCCAACGCTCCTTTAAAAAACGAGGAACGAAGGGAGCCGCCACAAAACGACGCCGAGCAAAGCGGCCTGAGCGATCAGCTCAGGTACTGCAACGACATCCTGAAGGAAATGCTGTCGAAGAAACACTCGGCCTACGCCTGGCCGTTCTACCAGCCGGTAGATGCTGCAGCTCTGGGGCTGCACGATTACCATGACATCATCAAATTCCCCATGGATCTCAGCACGGTCAGAGTACGTATTCACCGATATACGCCTATGCACTTGTGTTCGCTTTCCTTTTTTTTACAGAAAAGAAGTCCCTTTGAATGTTTGCATTTGCAGAACAAGCTGGACGGAGAAGAGTACCAGGACGCGCAACAGTTTGCTGCAGACGTCCGGCTGATTTTCTCAAACTGCTACAAATACAACCCGTCACATCACAGCGTCGTGGGTATGGCCAGAAAACTCCAGGTGCGTTGTGAGGTTTCACATTCAGTAGTCCAAACGGATGTGAAGACGGCTTTTCGCGAGTTCAATTTCAGTCCGCTCCTCTCTGTCCTCGTGCACGTGGTTTCCTCAGGGAGTGTTTGAGCAGCGGTTTGCAAAAATGCCCGAAGAGCGCGTGGAATTACCCGCTCCAGTTGGCGCCAAGTCTGATAAGAGTGCAGCTTCCTGTGAGCTAAATGGCAACAGTTCCTCCAATTTGGACAAATTGGAGTTGGCGGAGGAATGTGCCACTCAGCTTCCGGAGGTCCAAGATCAGGTGGGATCCTGTACCGATCTCTGAATGACGGCGTGCTTTTGCAATGTTAAGTGTCTATACTTTTTCCTTCTCTCACAGATGATCTCATAGTCTTGCACTACCTGGGGAACCAGTTTGAACGCTGTTAAATGCTGTAGAAATATCTCTTTTATGTCTGCTCAAGCCTTGAGACACACTTAGGCCTTTGCACATGGGTTGAGAAAATGACTTTTTTTATCATCCAGCAAGTATACAGAGCCATGAGATGTGAGGTGCTTTCACATCTGCAGGACCGTTGGCTGAATTATCTGATAACAAATTGGGACAAAAAGTTTTAATTTTCCAAGACAAATCACAGCGAAAGGAATAAGACTGATAAGATCTCATGCTGAGCTGGATCTCACCAAGCATGCAATAAGTCCCTCAATAGGAGCTCTTCTTTCTCCTCCCCGTACTGCGTCGTCCTTGGTCACTCGGCTTCTGCTTGATGTTTCTTTTGGTGGCTTTTATTTTGAAGTTATGTAGCTCAACAGTAACCCTTTTCTGTTGACTCTGCACCCAGATTAAAACGGTTCACGAACAACTTGCTGCGTTGTCTGAAGCCCCGGTGAATAAACCAAAGATGAGGAAAGAAAAGAACAATAAGGAGCTTATCAGGCAAAGCAAACAAACGACGAGCCCTGACGGTGCGTCAAATCCCAGCTCTAGGTATGCACCCCCATGTTTTTTTGTTGTTTTTTAAGCTTTTTGCCTACTTTGCCCAGCCTTTCACTGCTTTGTGTTAATTTCAGGGAGATAAGGAAAGAGAGCAAAGACTGGGATTCAGATGACGAAGCCTTGCCGATGACGTACGAGGAGAAGCACCAGCTGAGTCTGGACATCAACCGGCTACCTGGCATCAAGCTGGGCCGCGTGGTGCAGATCATTAAGGCACGAGAGCCCTCCACGTGCAGCTCCGACATGGACGAGATCGAGATCGACTTCGAGATCCTGAAGCCAACCACTCTGCGCGAGCTGGAGCGATATGTCAGGTCTTGCCTGTACAAGAAGTTCAAGAGATTTCAGAGTAAGTTCAAAGTCACTCCGGCAGCCTGACTCAAATCTAATCACGTGAAGCTGGTGGTTGCCAAGAATTTCAGTTTTCACGAGCTTCTGTTGCATTTATGTGACCGTCTCGTTTGTCCAGAGAGGAGCAGGGAGGCGGCGTCTCCTCGCGGCAGCAGCAGCAGCTCTTCGGACTCTGCCTCCAGCTGCTTGTCTGACTCCAGTTCAGACGACGGTGACTTATGATCCCCGAGTTGTTATATTTATTTCCTGGTTTGTGGCCAAAATAGATATTATACATGCTTATTTTTCTATCCGTTAGAACACATGTTCATTATGTTTAAAATTAAAGTTTATCATTCTTGTATTCAGCGTGGCTTTTTTTTTTAAGCGTATTTTTCTTTTTATGTCACTCAAAATCCACTTATAGGGCGAAAATTTGTTATAAACAGAATAGAAACAGTGGTGGACCTTTTTTAAGGATCAAAACCAGGGGGATTGTCTGAGATGCGAGGTGGGAAATGGCAATATTGTGTTTTTTTTTTGTAAGCAGCTCTGCGCTGAGAGAAAGCTTTCCTGACTCGCGCCTTAACTCGACTTCCAGCCAGCCTACCAGCTGCTCTGCAGGAGCAGGCCAGTTCTAACAGCTGTTGCCTTCGCCAGCCTCCAGTCCGCTCAGCGCCGACATACCAGAGGCATCGCATCTGTGCTGTCAGAGGGGGGGGGTACATGAGAAGAAAGCAAGCCAAGACAAAACTCAGTAAAGAGAGTGTGAGTAGTTCAGCAATCAGCCAGGAGGTGGCCCCCTCAGACCACCTTTAGCTGTGTCCCTGTGGGCTTTTATAGTTTCAGTTTTGGCACACACACCACAGATCATGTTATTTTCCACTGCAGTAATCATGTACCTTCTTTCAAAAAACAGCGGTGTGTCACTTCTGGGGATGAGAGAATAAGAAGTTGCCTTTTGTGTGCCGCCTTATTTTATCAGGTGGCCCTGTTTGCCGTCCTTGCACTGTGTTTGCTGCAGGCTGATTATTGTCTTTGTGACCCATATTCCCATCATGCCCTCGGCAGCCTTGGGCCATGATTGATCAGTGCCACAACTCAAATGACAACTAGTCGTTCCTGCCACTTCTGACCATCAGTCAGTGCGTGAATCCAATGGTAAAAAGGCCACACGTGCAACTCTGCAAACACATCACAGTCGAGGCTGTTCCCTTTGATTAATGGCAGTCTGGTTTCCTTTAAACCACCTTGTACAAAACCAATTGGTAATAAAAAGAAAACAACATTTAATGCTGGTTTATATCAGTGTTGCTTGATTCGAAACGTGAAGAGAAATGCAGATGTGATGTGATCAATTCATTCTAATGTGAAACATCAAGAAACACAAATTACAGTGCTTATAAATCTATTTCAAAACCGTTACTAATGGAAGAAGTTTTGTTAAGCAGGATATCGGCATCACATCAGAGTATAATCGCTCCTGGAAGCTGAGCGGGACTCGGAGAAGAGGACACATTTGTTGGCATCCTTCCATGAAAACAAACGTGGAGAACCAACGGCAACCAGCAGCAGTCATCGTTATTTAGTCTACGTTCATTTTGGTTGAATCCGCCCTTCTCGGGTGGTTTTGGATTATTATTTCTCCTGACACAGCAGTATGTTTTATTTTCAAGGCCAACGGTGCCTGAGGTGTCGAAGCAGCCATAAAATTGTTCACAGAAACTGTTAATGAACAATAAAACGAAAAAGTTTCAAAGAAAAGAACAAACAGGTGAAATAACTGGTTTACATGCTCAATATTTGGCTCCATTAGAGATGTGTCAATACAGCTTTTAGCATATTTGAGTGTGTTTGTTTTTTTTATATATATATATATATATATATATATATATATATAAATTTTCCTTTCATAGTGTTGTCCTCATCTTCTTTCACCGTTGGACTAAGAGAGGCGATGGATGGTGCAAGGCGTGAGGCAACTTGACCTTGGAGTGCAGATTGCCTTTGGATGTTTTCTTGGCTTTTTGTCCACCACAGTATTTTTCTAATCAAACTGGGGAAGATTTCCGTGTTGCAGTCATCTCAGATGGCGAACGTCCTTCAGTTATCTGTTCTCCACCACACTCGATTATAGGTGCTGTAAAACCGCCGTCTGGCGGCTTTGAAAACTTCTCTTGAATTCCTTAGAAACTGCTGCAGGCCACATCCCAGATGGATGCTTTTTAAAGTGGACCGTCTCTTCAAATGACGCGTGTTTCGTTGACTATCTGGAGCTGTGAGGGTGGTCACGCGGTTCACAAAGGGATCTTTACGTTCCCACAACTGTATGTACACTGTATGACCTGTAAATTCATTTTAGGGAGGTGCAGCAGTGATTATATATCTCATCGTTCTTTTCATCTTAAAGTTTTTTTTTTCTTTTATAACACTCACTTTAGGGAGATTTTTATAAGCTGGTTTGGATGCAGTGCTGCTTAAGTGATTTCTGCTGGTAATTCTGGCACTTTTTAGACGTGTTATGATGATGAGTAACCATGACGATGGGGAAAGCCGTTGAACATGTGGGTAGCAGCGGATGGAACTTGCCAAAGTTCAAGTGATGAGTGGAATAAGACCCCAAATGCAAACGGCGTGTAGTCTGTCCTCCGTGTGGACCACACGTTCACCGACAGGTAAAATGGATGAGCTCACAGAATTAGGGGACCTTGACACAGCGCCAGCATCTCTTTTCAAATCTACCAATTTGTCCTAATGAGGACAGAGCAGGACAGCAGAGGTGGAGGGACGGCCCAGTTTAACGAGAGATGACGTCAACCCAGATGTGTACCTGCGAAGGAGCATCGCCGCGCCCCGGATCCAGAAGTGCTGGCTGTGACTTCCGCTCACGTCGTCTACGTGAGAGTTCACCTGCGTTGCCTGGTAACACTGCACGTGACGTCATCAGCTCAGTTACTGCCAGGCTGCAAATGCACAATCCAGGAGATCTCTGGAGATTTTAGCCATACCTGTCATCTGTTGTTTATTTATTTGTGTTTGTTTTCCTTAATAATCTACGATCTGGCACAGTAGAATGTCATGTTTGTCCCCACGAGGACAATTTACACAACTGCAGTCGCTGGAGCTAATAACTGGATCTCAGGTTGATTCTCCTTCTCTTTCTATCTTTTTGAGGGAGTAAAATGTACATATACCATTTCATCTAAGTGGTAACGTAGCAACATCATTTCTCTCTGGGGATTAATGAAAGTACCATTCAAGCCAATTAATGATGGATAGTAAGCTTTAATGGGAGCAGAAGAAGCTGATTTTAAAGACCTCATCTGTACAGCAGCCCTACAAGATTTAAATGGTGAAAGGATGAATTTGAATGTTTCAGACCAATCCAGCTGGATTTATGCTTCTTATCTTTCTATATGGTTCATGATTCAATATTGCCCCCCTCTCCATATCTGTATGGAGTGATAGTAAAGGTTTTCCTACTTGTATGTGACAAAAAAGAAAAAAAAAACATTGTGTGAAGTAAAACAGCTTCTCACTTAGAGACTGGATGTGTGATTTTTTTTTTTTTAATGCACAAAATTGATCACTTTGAACACTCAAAGTCCTGCATCCATGTAAAAAGTGAACACGATGACTAATAAACGAACGAAAATGCATGAAATGACTAGGTTTTTGATGTTTAACATCGTCACTAGTCCCAAAGCTGATCTCCAAAGTGATCTCGGACGTCCATCCTAAAGCAACTGTGCGCACAGTCGTGTTTCCACGCTGACTCTGAGCTTTAAAATTGTGAGTCAGATGCAATAATAAACACAGAAAACCCGGTGTTGCTGGGCTTCCTCGGGATGAATTGACTAAACACGTTATGAATCTGGAGCTGGAGGCGTGCAGTGATCGAGGGAGTTGAGAGAGTAATGACACATGACAAAACTTTAACCAGGAACAGGTGGCATTTGATGAAAGTGGAATTAAGTGATTAATAGACCAATTGTGAATATTCAATTTACAAAAATGACATTGCAAGAGGTATAGAGAAAGCGATCTGCCTGCAGAAGAGGGCAAAATCGAAGAAAAGGAAGACTAGTGGGGATAAGTGTGGGATGAGAGATTTTAGAGACGTGAACCTGACGCTGCAGAAGCTGAGTGGGATTTATACGTGTGGTGGATCTCAGGGCATGAAAATACAGGTAATGTTAGTCTGTGACATCCAAACTCGGTGTTCTCTGTCTGCTTCTGAGTCTGTGGTGTCATCAACAGCCACCGGTGATGCAAGGAGCCCTGGCCTGGAGGAGAGCGTGCTTGTGCCGTTATAAACGTAGCAGCTGGAGTCAAGTGTTCATGTGACCTGCTGGCTCGTCGATTATTAATATAATCTTATCTCAAACCTTGCACATGTATTTTCCAGTCTAATTCTTTCTTAATCCCACTATCTCTCTAGGGTTGCATGGATATCGTTTGCAGTAAGGATGGTTTAATATTCAGAATGCAAATGTAATTATTTATTTATTCATTTAATGTTTTGCCTACTGTTCAGCTTAATCTCATGGCTGAGGTTTCATGCAGGGCACATCTCTGGTGGCCCGTCTCACTCGGCCTGACAATTTATTATTTTTCCAGGATTGATTTGTAAACATTTTCTCTCCTTTGCTTTTTTTTTCCCTTTCTATTTATTTTTTTTTCCAATCCTACCTTTGCTTGAGGTGATTCCTGAAGATGCTTAACTTCTTATCCAAAAAGCTTCTTCAGACCTTTTTTACCTGGGGAGTGTTTCAGGAATTCACATGGGCAAGTTCATATGCTGTTTTTTTTTTTTTTTTTTTGGGTGGGGGGTGGTAAATAATTTTCTTTGGTGTTAAGTCAAATCACATTTCACCTGACTTGGCCAGGTAGTCATCCAGCTTCCGATCCAGCTCTGCTGCAATGATGTGCCTTTTTTGTGTTTCTGTGTTTCTGAACGCTGCATTTCTGGCCTGAAACATATTCCAAAGAAATTTGAGACGGTGATCTTGTAACCATAGTCACCATTGCTCCTCACTTACTGACTTACTCACTCACCAACTATTCTGACGTTGAGGATAAAGGAAATTTACATATTATCCCATTCTTAATTTAACGTGTACATCAATCAGTGATTGCTGTTGTCCTCAATTAGTCCCGAGACTGGCAAACGAAACACTTTTTATATATATTCAACCAATGAGACCCAGGGCCATCAAGTCCACCGTGGATTTCACCCCCCCCCCCAAATGACCGGGCCCTTCAAACCCAACTAATGAAGCTCATGATAAAATCCTTCAACATCCTACAACAACATACACATGCCGGCAACAGCGGGGCTTACAAGCTTCGGCACCACGGAGAGCGACTCTGTCATCAAGCGGACATGAAGCACAACAAACCAAGAGAACAGAAACATTAGGATGCATGGTCACTGATAATAAAACAACACACATTCAAAGATTTATATGAATCTATATGAAGAAATGAATCTGTTATAAATGTATGTACGGTACTCAAAATAAATCTATAAAATAAATCTAAATCCAGTTTAACATATCTGAAAAGGGGTAGAAAGAAGTCAAATTTATTTAATCCTATCCCTTCTCCAATATTTCATAAATACAATTTACATTCATCTAGTTTTTAAAATCTTATGAATTTATCGAGAGAACCCCCCCATATATATATGTATATATATATGTGTGTGTATATATGTATATATATATATATGTATATATATATATATATACATATATATATATATACATATATATATATATGTATATATATATATATATGTATATATATATATATATATATATATATACATATATATATATATATATATATATATATATATATATATATATATACATATATATTTATATATATGTATATATATATAAATATGTATATATATATACTACATATATTATACTATGTACTACATATATTATATTATATTATATACTACACTCTACACTACATATACAACACTATGTATTACATATATTATACTATATAATACATATACTACACATTTACACCCACATACACAGTGCACCCCGAGAGCATCTAGACCTCCACCCAATCCCACTATGCTGCACTATGACACAAAAACCAGCCAAGCCCCCCCCACAAGCTCTCACCCAGTACCGCACAATAAACCAGGAGGCCCCCTGACCTGGTTGGCCTCCACAAGATATCACACCCACACAAGCACCCAGACCCCTGACAGCAACACCCACCAGCCAGCCCAAGCACCACCTTGTTAACCTGGCTGTGCCGGCAGTTTTGGCGGGCCTGAATCGCTGCCAACAAAAAACTCGGGTCTATCTCAGGATGACAAACAAAATATGCGACTGTGCAAGCAGATGGATCTAAATTATCCTGTGCATATCCAGGTCCAGTTTTTGTAACTTGGCTTTTCCTTGCTCTCTTTTTTCCTTTCCTTTTCACTTTGCTGCCCCACTTCTGTGCTTATATGAAGCGCCACTCTTATTAACTTAGTCTGTAAAAATGCTCCACCTACTTTGCTGACAAGTGACGTTGGTGGACGGTTGGCGACGCGTTTTACCCAAAATACATTTGGAGACAATATCTGTGATCCGCTTGTAAATTTTCCAGGTCATAAAGTTAAATGTAAGCGTGAAAATAAAGCCAACCAGGCAGCACAACATTTTATTCAATATTTTACACCTATTACATCAGTAAAGTCAGTCGGTCTTGTAAAGATGTTATCAACCATGACTCAATCCGACTGGGGCAACCTCCTGTACAAATCTGCATTGGAGGTGCTGTTAAACACACTGGACTCATGGTTTGAGTTCTTCTGGGCACAAATGAGAGGCTTGCTTACTCCAGCTCCCTGGAGTTGTAATATAGACCTGGATACTTGAAGCACTACCTCCGCCCGAGCGACGCTGGAGCCGCACCACCTCCCCAGCCCCGCTGAAGGCTCGCCACTGTCTTTAAACAGTGGTATCTAGGAGAACGGTATCTTTGGGTGGGGGGAGAACCTCCAAAGGGTTCCAGAATAGAACATGGGTACTCCAGACAAGGCAGGGCAAAGGGTGTACCACTACCTGTGAGACTGATATCCACAAAAGAGAAAGGCTGGAACATACAACTATGGGATTTGTGGTAGAAATAAATGTTTGTTTTGTAATCTGCTTTTTTTTTCTGTGCATTTGACCATGAATGGCGCAGAAATGGAATAGAAGTAATACAATGTAATGAAATGGAACTACTAAACTAAATAGGCCTGATTTTATATACAGAAAATGTCTAGATTTTCTACATTTATGCATCACACGTTGTTTTAATGTTGTTTTTTCTATATTATAGCATTTGAGTTGGCGAAACACACCACCAAAACATTTGAAATGGGAGGTCCTGCTGGGAATGGTTCCCTGCAGCTGAAAGACCCAGGAGTCGTGGCGGATCGTTTCAGGATCCTCCGAGTTTGTCCGGGGATAGCCAGTCCGTGACACACACATATGAAACCCAACTCACTTATTATACTGAGAACCTCACACACACACACAAAAGAAACACTCATAATAGACGCAACTGATAATGCAGCTGCTCACATTTGAAACGTGCTCCCGAATCTACTGAAAACCTTTTACACGTACATGTGATGTGCTTTCATGCACAGAACTGAAGTCATGTCCTCACAAGTGAAATACAATCATGAGAGCAAATGAAAATATTTCCCACTGGTGCAATCTGCTCACGTACAAGGGTGAAGATTTCTCTCCTTTGTTGCGATGTGTTCATGTTAGTAATGTTCATGTTACTCTCGCGTTTTAATTAAGACATTTGGAGCATTGCTACAATTAGATGATCAAAGCTGAAAGATATGACTTATGAGGCTAAGATAAAGATAAAGCCATGCATGCATTTCTCTGTGAGCGTAAAGTCACACATTACAAATGTTAGTTCTGTTTTCGGCAGCTGATATCACTGATAATAAAGCACATTTACCGCTGTTAGCTGCATTTTAAAGCACGCGCTTCTCATCCAAGCAGCTTCAGACTTTGGACTGAAATGCTCGCCTTTCCATTTCACTGAGGTCATCTGAAGTCATTTCCGTATGTGCATTGTGTAAGTTGATTTTGTCAGGGTGTTTCGTGTGCGTGAGACATTTCCATTGTGTTGTGTGAATGGTTTTGTGTGTATGTAAGAGGAATATTTTCAACCATGTATTTCTCCAGAATGTGTAAAAGCTTGTCAGTGGTTTTTTGAGCAGATTTCAATTGTCTCTGCCCAACTCTTCATACCTGAGACTCTTCCATGGATGTTGTGATGGTAACTGGGTCTTATTCTGGGAGTTACTGTGGTTAGCTCGTAGATCCATTAACAGTAGGGCATTCGTGTTATGTGTTGCCTCTTTCTCCCATATAACCTTCCAGCATCCCAGTCTCAGCTTGTATGGTTTGGTTCTCATGTTGTTATCCTGACGTTGAGTGCACATCTTGAATGGTTCAATGGAGAGCATCCTGTTGATTCTCCCAGCTTCCGCTTCTGATGCGCCTCCTCTTTGTCTTTGTTTGGCAGCTCAGCAACAGTTCAACTGGTTTACCTCTGTCCATCCTGCCTTGATCTTAGTTTCCAGTCTTTTCTGCAATGAAGGACACTTACCTGCGGTGTTGATTTCCAAATAATTGCAAACATTTTATGTTTAAATGTGTAATGAAGAAACGAAAGGGTCTCCAAAACCACAGTTCTGTAGTACCTTCTGGCAACAGTAGCAGCAGTTTGAGATGCTGACTAAAATCTGTTGACCACATGGACAACGGAAACCTGTTTTTATCCTGATAAACAGTAGTCATGCACAGCTTACCATCTGGGGCTGATCTTCAAGACTGAGAGTATCGTCAACCCCAGCGGTGTAGTAGGAACTGGGCGGACACCACATTTTTAAGTCCTCTGAAAGAGGATTCTGTGGTTTTGATCACATTTGGCTTTGTATAGACGCATGTGTAAGATTGACTATTGCTGTCTTTCTTCATTTATGGCTGGAAAATGCACGTTTTAGCAGTTGTCAACTCACTGAGGATTAATTACTGCTTAGCTGGGGCAAAATCATGTTTACGTTGTGCTGCTATACAGTGGGTGAAATGGGTGAAATGGGCGATGTAGATCTCAATGATTTTGGAAAACATTTTTTTGTCCTTGTAAATCATCAAAAATGTACATGTTTTTATTTCCAGATGTTACATAAGACTGAGTTCATAGTTAAGTTAAAGGGCATCTGTAGAAAGTTGATAATAAATTCCCACTAGTTTGGTATTTAAGCAGGGATCAGCTCAAGGCTGCATAGGCCAAGATATCCTGGCATTTAGGTTGTGGCATGAGTCAAGCTTTGACAGTACAAGCTCTTTTTTAAATTTAAATCCTTTCATAAAATGTCATCGTTAAAATACGACTGTGAATTAACTGGATCCTGACAATAATCGCACGTGTCCTAAACTCTAACTTCTGTAGTTAATATTTAAATCAATATTTTAAATAAAAAGATGACAAGTTAAGTTGTAAAAATTGCAATTAGTGTTGACAGTCCAGTAGAAATGTATATGAATAGACAAGAACGAGTTACTTTAAGTTATTTACATTTTGCAGAAAAACAATTAAGAACATTAACTTACCTTTCTAAGACAGGTTTTTTTTAAAGGAATGTAATAAAGTAAATTCTGAATGTTGCGTTAGTATGACAGACCTACTAATAATCTTCTTTACATTCATGTTTAACTGGGCTTGGTTCTTGCAAAGTGTGGCTGCCAGCTGTCTAATTCTGTGCAGATGTTGCTCTGATTCTCTGTGATGCTGACCAACTCCCCCCACCCCCCATGTTGCTGAAAGTGAAAAACAAAAAAACCCCAAAACAAATAAACAAAAAAACTAAATTAAAAACACATCACTTATGAAGGAGAATATAAAACAAAACAGAACCCTACACAATGTAATAATAAAAGAGAAAACACTCATCCAATCTAACAACAAAGATGAGACCACAACAGGATTTCACAACCAAACCCCAACAATGGATAGATGGATAGATTGTTATGAGTTTTATAATTCAGCACCATCATAATTTTCAGCAATATTCCCGAATAATGCTAAATGACAATAAAATCAGTGTTTATTTATCTATCTGTAAAACAAATATTTCGTATTATTTATAAACAACATTAATTGAAATATAAATAGCGCAGTTCTCGCGGTATCCGTCAGAGGGCGCTGTCACAGTCCTCAGTTTCCCAGCTCAAAACTACTCTTTGAAAACTCCCATTTCTTGGAGTGTGGAGCAGGCTGGGCAAAGTGGGGACCACACTATCCGAGTTATATCTTCACACGAGATACCCGGCACACGGAAGGCGGCTCCAGCTGAAGTTAGGAGCCCAGGTCGAAGCGTGGACGAGTCAAACGCCAGTTGGGACCGCGAATCATCTCCGCGTGAGGGAAACACGGACAGGGAGTCGCGCCAGTCGGTGAACGGAAGAGAGGCACAAATCTCGGAACAGCTCGGCTTTTTGTTGGGGGGTGCGCGAGAGCGCGAGACCAAGTGGCATTAACATTACAAATATTAACTCCACTCTTTTTTTTGTTCCTTTTCCTATAAGTGGATATGTTTCGGAAGAGCGACGGTTTTGAGGTTTGTTAAAAAAAAAAAAAAGAGGGGGCTCGTATTTTGTTGTGAGTCCTCTCTTAATTGTGTCTCCCTTTTTTTCTGTATTTTTATTTTTCCCCCTACTCGGAAATAACTGGAACTTCTTATTTTTGTACATTCAGTAATAACAAAACACGAATGCGGTAGTGACTCGGGGCTTTTTTTGGACATCTTTGAGACTTAAAACCCCGCTTCTGTCTCCACGTTGTACACAGACTCATCGGACCGAGACACAAATCGCTGCATCCAGCTGTTTGGTTCAGTCTTGTCCGCCTCCCCCCCTCCCTCAGGCTCACCGGTTGGATTTGAATACGCTGGGGGGGGAAGAAAACCCCCAAAACTTTTGATAATGAAGAGAAGAAAATTCCTGTAACAAGGTCTCGTGAAGTGGATGGGCTTTAGAGTCTCTGTCGAGCCTCCACGAGCTGACATGCTTCTGGAAAGGGGGTCCAGCGCGTTTCCCCTCCGCTGTTAACGCGAAGTTGTGAAATTGCCCGACTGCGGAGCCGATAGTGGATGATCAAGACTCCCGGAGCCGGTGGGAAATCGACCCTAGTGCCTGCCTGTGCGCCGCGAAACGTAGCTCTTCACCGGCCGCGAACCAGCTCCGGGGCGCGGGTTTGATTGCGAGGAGGAACTCCGGAGCAGAGATGGAGGAGTGGAGGCAATGCGGGCGGTGGTTGATAGACTGCAAGGTCCTGCCCCCGAACCACCGGGTCGTGTGGCCCTCGGCGGCCGTTTTCGACCTGGCGCAGGCTCTGCGAGACGGGGTGCTTTTGTGCCAGATGTTGCACAACCTCTCCCCCGGATCGGTGGACCTGAAGGAGATCAATTTCAGGCCCCAGATGTCACAGGTGAGTGGGCTTCGGTGCGAACTTCAAAACCAAGCGCATAGATGGGGTTGATTCACACCTACAGGCACAAGTCTGGTGACTGCGCATCCACAGTTGAGTAGCTGCGTGGCTGTCAAGATCTCAGCATGGTCTGCTGGGATTTTCTATAATTGATTGTTGGGATTCTCATATCGCAGCAGTCCCCTGCATGAATTTTCCCCAGTTCATCCCAAAGATTTGGAACATACAGAAAGAAGCCTGTCACAACAAGCCCACCCTCTGCTCAAAACAGATCGGCAGTCTGCAAACCTGTGATAAAACAGTAGTTTCATGAACGCTGAAACCCCACACAGGAATCTGTGCCTTGTTTACCTTTGCATGACCAAAGAAGGGATCAAATACATATTTTTGCACCAACTTAACTGCCACTTGTGAAAGGCCTCTTTGTCTTGGCCCCAGCAGTGTAATCACAAGACAATGGGTTTTCAGGTGTATGTGAAATTATCACAATTTATTCTCTTCCATGTGTCGGCAAGGTGAACGTGCAGTCTCACTGCAGCTACAGCACGATCACATGTGCTTCACAGGGTGTTAATTGAGTTTTATTTGGTGTGTCTTAACTCTGAGCAGAGGTGTGCAAAGATAACAGCCTTTTCGCGGAAGAAGAATTACACAGCTCACACATTTTTTACATTTTTCACTTGAATAATTAGCACTTAGGGCTTCCTTTTTTTAAAAACACATTTTTTGTTAGAACAGGTGGGTGTGGCTAAGCGATATGTATGTGCAAGTTTTCTTTGCCATGTGCACTCGTGCACCTTCCTACCATCACAGATGCTGACGTTGACACTGTGAAATCCTTTTTGGTTATCGTAAACATCTTATCTGAGGAGATGTTGGATACGAGACCACAGGACAATTGTTCGCTTTAACTCAATCTTTCAAAAACAAACTTGTGGCCCAGGTTTCTAGATCCTCCTCCAAACAGTTTTTATTTATTTTTTCTTTCATAGTAAGTTTTGAAGTTGCTTTTGTGGATGCAGTGATGCGCTGTGTTCACTGGGAATACTGTTGGAAGTGCTCCTGAGCCCATGCAGTGATTCCTACTACAGATGGTGTCTGTTTTCAATGCAGTGCTGCCGGAGGCCCCGAAGATTACAGTCTTTATTGTTTTTTTGTTCACCCTTTGAGGTTCCTCTGGGTGCTGACTTTTTTGACGGTATAACGCACTATAGCTGATGGATTCTTTGCGTTTTGTCTTTACTTGTAAAAGACTAAGCCTCTCTCAGATGCTCTTTTTATACCTAACAATGTTAGGTATAAAAACTGATCTTTTATGAGTTAATTCAATACAAGTGAGATGTTCTATCAGGTGAAATCAATACATTTTTAAACTTTTCCTGTATTTTGTTGTCCCCATTTGCCACTTTAGTGAAACTTGTTGCTGATGTCATTCGTCCACTTTCTTTGCCTGCTTTAGCCTATAAAAGCGCCTGTTTTTGTTGTCGTCATATGGGACAGTTTTCTAGCGGATTCCATTTAAACTTATAATCAAAATGTGATATGCAATTGCAAATGATTGGTTCTGTTTGATATATTCTGGTGAAAATGCTGGTTAATCAGACGATTGTGAAAATGTAGCTGATGCTCACACATCTGAATTATTTATCTGCTCCTCCCTCCTAAATAAGAATCGGAGTTATGTTACATTCATGTAGATGTTCAACACTGCAGCAAAGGTATAGGGCCTAACCTTGGAGAAGTATATCCATCTTGGTATATAATTAGATGAAAACAAATCATCAGCGTACATGGTGGTACCATTAGAGGTTTTGGATAGAAGATGCCCCACACCTCTGTTTCTGCAAATTTCCCTCTCCACTTCAGCTCATTGATGTTTCCAAAACCAATATAAGGAAGTGTCGGGTGACAGAGGAAGTTTACATGACCACAGCAGTGGAGTAGAAGTGCGTTTAGTTTGACCTTCCCTCTTCCTGAAGTCTGATCTGAAACACCAGTGGGTCTGCATCACGGTACGGTGAGGATTCTGGGAATTGTCCCCGTGAATAGATCAAAGTGTGGAGAGAACACGTTTTTTTTTTTTTGGTTATTCTAATTAAAACGCCCGTGGAGGATGAAACAGCTGTAGTGCCAGAGCGAGTGCTCTCTGACAGCACATTTGTTTGATGTTTTTGGCTCACCTTCAGTGACCCGTTTATGTCATAATAATGTGTGAATGTGTGTGTGTTGCATATGTCATTTTGTTCTTGTGCTATGTGATGATGGCATCTGAAGTACAGATATTCCTTCCTTTTGCTTGTTATTAAAAAATTAAACAAAAAACAACTGATGTTCCTGATGTTTGACCTATTAGAGATAATTAATTCAGAAGAATTTTGAAAATTAATTGATTCCAGATCAGCACGTAATAAAAGATAAGTCAAGCAATCCCTACCGCACCTCAAAATTATTTAAAACAATCAGCGATGAACTGCGACACCAGTAGACGGTGTGCTTATTCAACATAATGTTGTTCAGTCTTTTTCTTGTAGATTTGCTGGCGTGATTAAGATCGCTGTCCTGTTCTGTGAGCCGACTTCAGTCAGACGTTAGTTGTTGAATAGACGGCTTCTCATTTTTGATGTATATCAAGAGTTTATGTTGCGCTCAGTAACTGCCGGAAGCTCCAGTCTTGTAGCTGCAGAACGAGCCCAAACCACCGTCCCGCCACCTCTGTGTTTAACATGAGCTGTTTGAACTGACTTTCTGCATCATTTTTTTAAATTAGTTTTTGATTAAACATGGTGCTGTGAACGCCTTTTTCCCCTGATACTCCTCTGTCTTTGCTTGGTAACCAGCAGTAACGTCAACTTATCAGCTCCAGGAGCTCGTGACTTCGAAGATTACAGGGTGAGCGAGGGAGCTCTGGCTGCCATCCTTTGATCTGTCCGCTAATTGTGTTCCTGGTCCTTCTGAGTGAATCTGCAGCGAGGGTGGAAGGGGAGTCCTCGGTGACAAATTGGGTTAAACAAAGTCCTGGCAGCAGAACAGTAGTATGTGATTTATGATAAGGGAAAGGTCAGAGCGTGTGTGTGCTTCGACATACAATGCCACTGACTTGGCAAATGGAGAAGAGGTGAAGCAGAGCGATTATATTATTTGCTCCGGACGTAATCATTTCCCATTTGAGGATCCATTCACACAGCAGTTGATAGTTATATGCATGAGTTTTCTTCTCAGTCTTTCTTTGAAACATTAAATTACAATGTCCTAAATGATAGTTGTATAGATGATATAATTGCTTATAATGCTTTGTGACCCACTTGGTAATTGTAAATCTCATAGGAAGAGGCCTTCAATCAGACTATAATCTCCTTTTCTAGTGACCCTCTGATTTTATTCAGTTTCTGCTGTTAACAAAACAAATAATGGGAATGGTTTCAGGTGTGGTATCAATGTGCTCCAGTCCATTTTCATTTTGTTTGCTTGTATTATTTTTGGAGCTCAGAGAACATTCGTGGTACCAACACTGAAGCCACTGAGTTTATCGTTAAACCGTGACAACAGAACAATTAATGAAGCTGCGATTGAGATTCAGTGTAAAGCACCTACAAAGTAAACAGTGAACATTATGATCATTTTGGCATCTCCAGGCCACTTGCAGACTACGTGATTTTAGGCCTGATTTTCCAACAGCAGATCTTGCGGCGATTAATCAACAGGCGGTCAGTCGTCGGCAGTTGGTCATCATGTCTAAATAACTCAAGAGATATTAAAAGTAGTCAGATATCTGGAACTGTGAGGGGAATCCGTATTTGAGCTACAGCATTTATGAGGGCAAGGCACTGAGTGAGGTCACTGTGAGGATGGGAATCCTGAAGGGGGTTTCCGAGGATCCACCAGAATCAACCAGTTTTGAACTTATCGTCACACAAATAGCTTGTACTGTCTGCTGAGACCAGGCAGGTGACTGCGTCACTGTCAGATCACGTGGTGTGAGACTCTCCGTTGGTGCTTATTAATCACTTTATGTGAATAGTAAAACGACTTTGAGACTTCGAAACAGAAAACGGTGACTTGCTCAACCTAAACAGCCCAGCAATCTGCCGAGTGAATATTTATAAGTTGGATTTTAGGTTGATTTTTGGTTTGTTGGAGCGCATTTGGTAAGATGAAAGGGCACGTTAACGTTAATCACCTTCCACACATTTGAAGGTGACTGGTTGGTGTGACGGTGTCACTTACTGGTTCCATTAAAAACAAACAAGAACATAACAGAACTCAGTCACTCTGTGTGACTGAACAAATACATCTAGTGGCCGATTTCCGATGTCTGTTCATTTGTAACCATAATGCTTTTATTTCTTTCTTGTGTTCATTAGGGAAATCATACAGTTGTGAGATGCAATTTACAAAATAGTTTTCGGTAGTAATACTGATAAGGATAGAAGAGTTAGCAGCTTGTACATTATTGGTAAGTAGGACTAATTTGACTTTCTCTTTTTGCTGTATTGTTTTTCTGGGGTTATTGTAAATCCCCAAAAGACCACAGCACTATTAAAACCGAGCAGTCATACATAGACTTGGCAGTTAGATACAGGCCAGGGAGTCACTTTCAAACCTACATGGGATTGTATATTTTAATTTTGAGCTGGGCTGCGGTGTATACTATGAAACTATCTCCACATACTCATTCTTCAATAGAGTCTCCAAAAATAAAGTTATCGTGGACTCTTTCATGTGCAAATTGCTTTAGCCAAGAAGAAAATAAAATACTTACAAAAAATCTAAAAACGTGACACTACAGCAAAAACAAGACAGAAAATAATACTGGCGTGAAACTGCAGGCAAAGCAAATTAATAAACAAATGTAATAATTCCATCTCCTAATCCCTCCAGTATTCCAAGGCTTTATCCTGATACATTACAGTTTATCTGGCTGTGAGCTTAAGAGTTCCCTTTGACTCTCACTACATTAACTTATGAATGAGAACACATCGATCTTTTTTCATCTTATTTTTTGCACATTTGGACATTTTCATCAAATTTTTATCAAAAATGTTCTTAGACAAATAACCTTAATATTTCACACGATTTTAAAATTTCAGCATGAAAACTGTAAAGGAAGGCTGGTCTATTCTGTAACTGCTGCAACAGTTTGACACAGCAGAGAATGCGTTATTAAATCCAAGCGTGAGTATTACGAAGCAAATGAACTTCCAAGCAACAAGCTGATATAAGGTGAACTTGAGAGCGTCACCTGCTCTGGACCAGGTGTAGTTGTTGGTGTGGGTCACTATGGTGACCTAATCTGGTTAAAAGAGAGCCACGCTCGTCCCAGTGGACATCCGGGCTTCATATTATACACATCTTATCAGGTGGAAGTACAACAATAGGTAGCATCGATGACCTTGTAAACGAACGTTTCTTCGGTTATTTCTTAGGGAACATACAATTTAGTTACAAATCAATCATAACAAGGACGTAGAGACTTAATCATGTTAATTTTTTGGGGTGAGAAAGTTCTTGCCATGTGAAACTGACCTTCATTTATGCAGTCAAAAAAAAAAAAAAAAATCCCCTATTGTGTTTTTACCATTAAGTCATTTTTACCTCAAGGTTGTAAACAGATGCTTAACGAGTGCTGGTGTTTGCAGAAGCTTTGGGAGCTCAAAGTGTATGAACTGAGAATGCATGGCCTCAGGCTGTGTCTGAGACAAGAGTGAGCCGTGCTCACCGAAACCCTCCGTGTGTGTGTTCTGCAGTGTTTTTTCACAACCCCCCCCACCCCATTAGTGAGGTTATTGTGAATGCCTTTGGGATGACTCAGGCGGAAATGTATGCGTTAACTTTGCTTTTGTTTCTGTGAGTGTGCGTGCACTTGCTTGTTATGTTTGGAAGTGTGTTTGAGCGATGTAACACTACCTGTGTTCAGACTGAATCACTGACGGCTGAGCCTTTGGAGCTCTCCTAAAGCTCCTCAACACTCCGCGGGGCTCCAGATCCCACACTGAGTCTGCTGCTTCCACTCACACTAATTAAGGTTCTTTCTCTCTTTGCGCTGTTGTTGCCACCAGCAAGTATCACAAGCAGATTTGAAATAGATTTTGAAAATTTGGCTCAGTTCAGGATTACCAGTTCTAACCTGTAGATTATTTGTTTTATTGGCCAAGAAGGTTGTGTTGGTGGGATTGGTGATGTGTTTCTGATGAAAGTGAAACTTTGGAGAAACTGACCTCTATTCAGAAAAACAAAAAAAAACAAAAACATTAACATCAAGTGAAATTACATTGTTAATGTAAAAACAAAGTAGGTACTTTAGAGTGAATTTGCCTAAAAAAAGGGTTAATAGGTTGATTTAGAACAAAACAAATGCAATAATCATGTAAATTGACCTCCGCTTGGCTCAGTTCTAACTCCATCCAGTCTTCCTCATGGCATTAGAGGGGAATCACGTTCATCCCTTTATTCATTATAACCAATTAAGGTCATTTATCATAGTTGACTAGAAATTTGAAGAATAGTTCCCTCAATGGCTAAAACCAAAATCTGTGATTTTTAATCAAAGGTAAACATGGCGTTGCTTCACCGCAACTGCATCAGTTTACTGAGTGAAGTAAAAATAACAAACTACAGAATGTGAAAAATACAAATGAAGGCAAATTAAAATCTAAATTTTAAAATCTAATATCAAAATCCAGTACCTTATATTTAAATGGGGAATGGTTTTTTTTAGTTTTCTGCGTTGGGTTAGACTAATCTGCAGCTCTTATAGCACAAAACCTTTCGTAGGTCTCATATCCCCCAAAGAAGGATGTTTGAAACAGATAAACTGATTCAGACCGTGGTTCTTGATGCATTTGGGCTGGATTGACGGTTACCACATGGACATGACCAACTGTTCACTGTTGTTGGACACGTTTAGGCAGCGCTTTATTTTTCTATCTGCATCTGCCTGTTTGCATGGTAGTTTAATCGAGGGTTATGATCTTCCAATTTAATACAGAAGCCCACTAAATAATGACAAGAAAACAAAAAAAAAAAATCTTTACAGATCAATCACTGGGCCAAACGTATTGAATATATCTAATTAGTGAAAATGGCGTTCAATCACAGAAGTGCAGTAGTATCTACTTTTATTGACATCTGGAATCCATTTTTTAACTTAGTTCAATTAAAAACTGACATATAGGGCTGACGATCTGCATATTCCCCTGGGAGATGGTAAAAAGAAAGTCTTGAAGGATACAGGAAAAACCAACACTAACTTCTGTTGGACCAAAAGTAAGTTCTGAAAGTGTTTAGGAGGTCGTGGAGCGGCACGGCCGAGATCTGTTTTTTTGTACTCAACATTTCATTCCTCATTATGCTGCGATGTGGATTGGTGATATGGAGAGTTCATTAATAAAGATGAAATATTTATCTCGTCATCCGTGTTTGGTTCTTAATAACGTTCTCATTTCCCATATCGTTTAGTTTCTGTGCTCAGTGAGCTGCAGAGGTACAGTAGATGGGGGACTTTGATTGGCCGCCATCCTCCAAGATGAATAGTAAATCTCGAAGAGCAGCAGCGAAACCTGAGATCAAATCAGTTCCATCCGGTCCTGATTTGATCCCGATGATCACATTTTATGTTCAATTTTGCCCGTAGGTCCTGGTAATGATGCTGAAACCCCCGTCTTAGCTCCACAGGGTTACAAATTAGATCAGCTGGTTGTATGGACCGTAAAAACGACACGTTAAATCCCAGCCTACCTTAAATTCTGGATTTCTTTTTTTTTGTTATGTGTGTGTAGCAGGAGCAGGGAGGAGGGTGGTGACTAAACTGTAGACAGCCACCCTCTGCCTCCCTCAGGGGTAATTTAATCTCGGCGTTAGGTCTACTGTTGACCCGTGACCCCAGCGCTCGCTTGATGTAGGTAATACTGTTAATGGACTTCATTAGAGGTACACCCTGGTTGGAACAGCTGGGACAATGAAACTGAAGGCTAATGGGATTGAAAAGAAGGGGATGGGTCTAGGTGGGTGTTGTCTAACCTTTTAGACAGTAATCCTACTCCTAAGGTCACAAAAAGCCTTTAAACTTTTGTTAATTTTGTAGGTTGAGTGTTGATGTTTTTTAGAATTTCTGGACGAGCTGAAAACATTTGTTTATGTCGATAAAGACATGTTTTTTCATAGAATTATTCGGTGCACTTTTTGAAACCAAATCCTGTTTTGTTGATTTGGAAAAGAAATGGATTTGTCTTTATTATTGCTGTCACTTAATTGAACTTTCTTCTCTTTGATAAGCGACTTGACTATTTGCAGTTAATAGAGATAAATTAGAAATGTGTATTATTTATATAGTTTTGTAATCCAGTGACATTTTACCCAGGTTAAAGACTTTTAAGTGCCAATATGCTCCCCACAAGCACAGCCTAGAAATGTAGCTGATGCAGTTTTTCTTTTCTTTTCAATTTTCTTTGTTTTTTTTGCCAGTTGTGATTTCCAGTATTCTTGAAGGTCTGACCTGCTGGTTCTGTATTTGGCCGATTTCCAATTTCTTTCTTAGAGTTGTAATCAACTGCAGAAACAAAAATAAAAACCCAAAACAAAACAACAAAAGCAAATAAAAAAATATGGAAAGGAGGTAGAAGATGCAGACTAGTAGCCACACTTTCTTTGTTTATAGCTGCCAACCATGACAGGTTGTACAGTCCACTTTTCTTTGCTCGTTTGGCTCACAGTGAAAATTGTCCACAACAGGCTCTGCAGTTCAAGCTCAGCAGCTACGTTTCTGAGTTTGTTACTAAAACACATAAATTATATGCGACAATTCAAAGCTGTTCATGTGGTGCATGCATTGAATGAGAAAAATTAAAATCATAATGTATTGTGTAATCTCAGCACTCGTTAAACAGTGTTGTCTGATCCTGATCATCAGACCGTCAGTGGGTGCAGCTCTGGTACGGGCACTAAGATTAAGGTGAAAAAGGTCAATGTGGTCTCTAGATGCTTTTTCACATGAAGACACGGTTGGGTTAAGCCTTAGCGAAGACACTTGTACTCCTACTGCTATGATTTGTGTTTTTCTTTTGAATGTCAGCTGCATCCTGGTTACTCTGGTGCTTCTGGTCAGGAATGCTGTTGTTGCTGTTTGTTTAGTGTTTGTGTGATACGTTGAATGTACTCCGGGTATAACTCCACCTACTCATTCAAGAGTATAGAGCAGTCTACTCATTCTGATTTGCATGGCAATTGGCAAACAATGCTGCAGTTATGTTTTCACCATCACCTCACACAGTTTGGGGATCAGCAAACAAATCACAAGACATTTGCAGCAACTGTTAGACTTAGATTGTGGTGCCAACATGCTGTTAACAGCTCATGGTGTTCTTACTGGGAAGTGACAAATCAAAATAAACAATTTTTGTGAAATAACCATCTAACAGTTTGTATGTACAGAGCACTTACATGACAAGTTTTTGTCTGACAGTAAGAGAAATAATAGGCGCAAGCAATATTTTAGCTTCTGCAAAATATGTCACTGTTTGCAACATTCATGACTCTTTTTTTTTTTCCTCCCTGGATGGAAAATTTCACTCAGGGGTTGATAATCACTTAATGGTATTAATAATAAATCTGTGCAGAATTCTGTTACAATCCGAAATGCATATAATTTAAATTAACTTAGTAATAACAAAGAGGACTTTTACTTGATTGCACTGCTTCAAGTCAGAAAATTGAATTGGGTGGATAATGCATTCGAATGCGGGGGGCCCCAAGTATTTCTCGCTCACAAATTGTTTGCATTGACGGCAAAAAAAAAAATAAAAAAATGAGTCGATTCTCTAAGTTTGCTTTTTGTCTTTGCCTTGTGTTTTTTGTTTTGTTTTTTTCTTGCCAATTACAGAGGGATTCATTGGTTTCTCGAACCGTGTCTGTAATTGGGTTTTATTGTTTGTCAATAATATTTTACATACGTCAAATATCAAAATTAACATCTGCGTCAAAACCCTGTGCTGTAATGCAGAGTTACTGCAGATTTAATTGAAAGTGTATAGGAGTGATGCCCAAAGCTACCTGTATGACTAGAAGCTGTTGAATAAGTTCAACATGTCTGTAATCTTAAGGGGCGTAGCAAAAGACGTGGAAGTACATTGATATTCATGGTCCCTCCTCAACAGTGTGAGGTGAGCCTGAATACCTAAGCGCTGAGGAGTCTTCTGCAAGCAGCAGGGAGTCAGGGACCCCTTCAAGGTCATTTTAGTGGAGCGGACGCCTTACGGCAGGAGGACGTTTCAGCTTTATCAATCTGGGGAAAAGTCTCTGTCCACATGACCTTAAAAAAAAAACCCAAAACATTTTCACAAAGGAACAGGAGTAAAATACCAACAGAGGAGATTTTTGATTCTTGTGTCCAGCTGCTTGTGTTTAAGTTGAGACAGTTTTATATAAGCCAGATGAGATTTATCCTCTTAAACCTAATCCATGTGTCAGCTGTGCAAACTCGACATTTCAACAGTGTTAATATATCAAAAGCAACAGAGTGAAGGCCTGATCAGTGTACGTTTGACACTTTGATTAAACCGACGTGGGATGTGATCTTAAACTTAAGCTCAGGTTTTACATTTAATACATTGCAGTTGATTGTTATTGATTCTTTGTTTCATTTAAATCTGTTTTTATTTGTGTCTTTTTACAGTTGAAACATTTTAGGAAATGGGTGTAGTAGTAGTAGTAGCAGTGGCTAAAAACATAAACAGCTGAGCTCTTTAATACTTTATTAAAGAAAACAAACTAAAACAGTCATGTTTCAGTTGTCCCACAGTTGCAATTAACTTTCTTAGTGATGCTTTGTTTCATTTGTGATGCATGCTGTGTTATTACTTTGTTGAAAGTGAGCAAGGAGCTACTAGAGCTGCACGTTGTAAGAAAGAAATACCCCTCCCAGATGAGGATGTTTCTGTCTCAGCGTTGCACAACGTGAGGCCTCGGCTCGTCTTCATCTTCATTAGAGGGAGGGCTTCTTGCAGTATGTCACCGGCTCTCATAAAATAAATGAATATGAGGCTGTAAAATGTACACAGCTTGAGGCGTTGTTCAACAGAAAGAATGTAAAGCGGCATTAGTGGAGACTTAAACAGAAAGTGGTCAAGTAAGCTCCATGTATAATACAAGAGCAGAATCAATCCTGCAGGTGTTGTGGTCGATAGTCATTAGTTGCCCGTGAGTGTTCATATGAAACGCTGAAGCGCCACAAGTCCACTTGCTGTGCTGTGGGTTCAAGAAACGAGAAATTGATAATTCGAATCAGCTTTTAGTACACACTTTCTTCGTATAGCTAGTGCATGAAACACCTGCTGTTGCCAAGTGTGACAAACCGCTGTTACCACAAAATGTGATACTGATGCTGTTTTCTTTTTCTTTTCATTGATGGAAACTTTTTAAAAGGATTCAACAAATATTGTTGCCATTACCATGGTTGGGATGTAGAGGTTTTTTTTGTTTTTGTATAGCAAAATGTAAAATTAGAAATGAGACTGTCTTGTAGATACAACATTCATTTAGTTAACATCCTCTCTTTTATTTATCCCACCTACCTAACCAGCCTAACCACGCACCGCAGTCGGAGGGAAACTGACCCTCCAGGACAACATGCGTCCAGCTTTTGCCAATCCACTGAAGTCTGACAAAGAGATCAGGGAGCCTTATGGACACCGTCTGATTTCTAAAGAGGCTCCATCTGCAGTGTGGTTGTTGGGGGTGATTAAGACGGGCATGCGGTGGAATGACGCCTGAGTTTTTCTGGTGCCAGCCACGCTCTGCTGGGCACCATCAGTCCTCAGAGAAATGTGCGAGAGGAGGCCACAGCTATTCCTCTGTTGTGGCAAGACAAATGGCTGAGCACAGGGAATCTTTTATCCATTTTAAATGTTTTTTTTTTGTTTTTTTTAAATCTGATTTGATCTATGGCGTTGTTGATCAGTAGAACTGTCTTCATTGATCATGGTTGCTAAAGCAGCACAAAGAGCTTTTGTTTCACATGATAAAATATCAGTTTCAGTTTCATTTGTAGGATTATTTGCTTGCCTTTAAAGTTATTGTCTAGCTTTTGCATTTGTCTATCTGTCGCTATCGGCAACAATTGCGTATCACATTATGGTACTTTATCACACATGAACAAAGATGTTTTCAGCTCACATAGCTGTGGTGGACGTCATTGCAGAGGTGACTAAGAGACTCAAAGTGGGGGTGGGAAAAGTTCTCATGATGATACATTTATTTCATATCTGCAGAGAAGCATCTATTTCCATTAAATGGAGTGTGCTCACGCTGCAAAAACTGCTTTCTAAGACAGTAAAAAAGCCTTGTTTCAGGAAGATTAGAAGACTATTTCAGTCATTCTAGTCAAGAAATGTTTTTATTATTTCATTGGCAGAGTTATTTTTGCTTAAAATAAGACGTTTTGAAGTAGATTTAGGAATATTAGGCTTATTTGGAAAGGTGCTGTTAATGCAGTTTATACAGGATACAAAAAAACTAAACTGCACAGCACAGCACATACCTCTTGTGCTGTTGGGCTTGGACTGCAAAGCACTGCAAAAATGTGTTAGTTGTACTCATTATCCTGCAAATGTTTAGTCTTAATTCAGCAAGAGTCAAGAACGTGTCATCTGTAATGTTGCAGAGTATTTATTGTGACTGCTTACACGACGACTGCAGCGACGTCCAGGTTAGTGTGCAGGCAGTTAGTTGCTTTTTATACTTTACGTTGTAAGTACCTGATTGTATTGAACTAATGATCCAGGTTTTAGTTGGTTTTTATTTGTTGACATAAGGTAGTGAGAAAAATTATAACATGCTGACAGATACAATTTGCGGTTAGTGTTTGTGAACCTGGATATCAGAATGTTTTGGGTCCAGTCAAACCTATGATATACCGTGTCCTTGTCAGAGAAATGCTGCTGTCCTGAGTCTGATATGTGTTGTTGTGTTAGACCACATGTGTCAAACTCGAGGCCCGCGGGCCAAACCCAGCCTGCCATAACTATTTATGTGGCCCTCTAGAGATTAAAAGTCATAATTGTCTAATCAAAGCAGCCGCTCTCCATCACGCAGCAACCTTAAGTCCTGCCACAGCCAGTCCTTTAAGGTCATTCATGATCTCGATGTGGCCCGAAATTAAAATGAGTCTGACACCCCTGTGTTAGACTGTTTCCCTGTGCTTGTGTTGCCTGACACACACACACACACACACACACACACACACACACACGCACACGCACACACACGCACAAACAAATATCCAAGGACAACTTTAGGTTTACACACACTAAAAACACAGTCTATTTTTTTAGCATCTTTTTTCACAGGGGGGGCGTAAATATCATATTTTTTTATTTCTTTGCAAAAATAAATAATATAAAAAAAAAAGATTACATATACCCTTTGGAATCATTACCAAGTGGCAGCTCAGAAGAGCAGGTTTTATACATTGCACCAGCCATAGATTTGAGTGTCTTTCTTTTTAGGCCTTGGCCACGGAAACGCCACAAGAAGCTCCAATATCCCATTACTGACATCTATTGATCATATCACATTAATTGGCTCGGGGATTGGGAGGGCACAAAGGTAGGGTTACAATGTTAGAGCCAGTCCCGTAAAGGGCTGGTGCTTATTGATCTTCTCCAGGGCTCCGTCTCTTGTTAATCATGCAAACAAAGTGGAACCGTGTGTTGTGGGTTATAAAAGGAGGAAGAGATCATTTCCTCATGCTTCACCTTTAACTATGTGCTCGCTGTGTTGTGACTTTTGATTCAAACTTCTCTCAGCTGTAGTCTTCATATTTTCTTATAATCTGTCAGACATGCCTTTTGGTGGTTTTATTTTAATGATTCAATCATTTAATATTTGTAATTTACAACTTATTTTGAAACTGTACATGGTTTTGTGTTTGTGCGTATCGTTTGTGTCTAAAAACACAACTATCGTAACTGTAACCATCAACTAGTACCAGTTTTCTGTTTATATATGAAGAAAATGAAAATCATAACATGCTATTTTTGGGGTGTAGCTGATAAACCGTCCTTTCCCAGCACTAATAAACTCCTCGGTATTAACTTGAAAATTATCCTGAAAATTAAATTTTATTGTTAGATTTAATCCGGTTTTCCATGTATCACATTAGTCAGATGAGTGATTACAGGCACAAAGAAGCAGATCTCATAATGCAGTGCTGGAAGAAAGCGGCTCTCTGGCATCTCTGAATCCAGAATCGGGCGCTCAAGGACGAGCAGAACGCCATTAAGTCATCAGGGACGCAACCCAGGTTGAAGGACGGCATCTTTATTGAAAATGAGAAAACTGGACCACCTTGTCGGTTGTTCACAGATGTTCATTTGTATTCTGGAGCTTTCAAACCGGCCCTCAGTCTGTAAAATATCTGTTTTAATTGTTTTTTTTTAATTAAAGTATCTAAAATTAGCTGCCATTTTGCATGCTAATGAAATTGTGATTGTCCCTGTAATAGAGGCCGGGGAAATTTGTAATCTACTGTGGAAGTTATCTCACTGAATACTCAGCAGTTAAAGAAGTCCTTGGTGTAGGACGGGGGTGGAGGATGCAGAAATGCTTCAGGGAAGAAAAGTAAAACAACGCAAACTGAAACAGGAATCAGTTAGACGGGGGTGCATTTGTCAGAAGTGTATTTCAGGTTTATTTATATTCAGTAAAGCTTCATACATTGCAGGGATAGTCTCTTTTCTTTCTTTATATAGATGGTGTGAATTGTGTAAATGCAGCAATGCATGACAAAGGAGTTCATTCATTGTCTATTAGTGGTTGTTTATCACTTCATTTAATGTCTGAAACTTGCACTTGTCAGAGTGTTTATCATCACTCGTCGTCGGGTTTTCCACATATTATTTGGCATGTGAGAAACAGCCGAGGTTTTTTTTTTCTCTGCTCGCCGACAGAATTGACTATCCCTCCGATTTTCTGTTACGTGGGCATGTTTTCCCGTCCCCCTTTGATTGATGACATTTCTAAAAACCAATCTCTCACATGTGGCAGCTGGAGGGAAAGCAGGTGAGCATCCGCAATCCCGTCTGAAACGGCGAAGGAAAACGCTGAAGCTGCCACCATCCCGGTGTTAGCATAATGAAATCAACAGAGTGTGAAGACAGGAAAGCCAAACAATTTAGATTTAATGGTGGTGGAAGCTCGTGAAGAAAACAAAGAGAAGGGGGGAAAGAAGACGGAGGGAGAGAGAATCTGATTGAGTGGACACTTTTAGTGGCTTTCTGTTGCTAAATTGAGCGTGTCCCTGGTGTTGATGCTCATTGGCTCCTCGGCAGCTTGTCCTCCATTAGCAGACAAAGATTTGTCTTAGCTAACCAAGACTGTGACAGCAAGCGGGATTTACAGATCCCACTCTGGACTCGGCAACGGCAAAGCGATCTGCTGAGCCTGTGTCTAAACATTTACTTGTACTAACTCTCGTTTGGAGACGAAACCAGATAAATAATGGCTTTTCTTGTAGAACGTGCACATGCCTTACTTAGATTAATTTTCTGCTTTATCTAATCTGAGGAAAATGAACCAACGTGCATGGCCTCTGAAAATTTGCTGCGGATTTGATTTCCTGATTGTGGTCTCTATACATGCAGGATTTTGCAGTGTTACGCACTGATCTGATTCAGTGATTTAATGATTAATCATTATGTTTCCTACTTCTTTCACCTGTCACAGGTAATCATTGAACACCTTCCTTTTTTCCCGGTCGAGCTGGGCCGTAACGTTGCTGATTAAGCAAATCAGCAACTATTACAGGAGGGCAAAAGGTCTTGGGCTGCAGTAGAGCCGAACGCTTCCTGTCTGGAATCTGTTTTACGGTCCTGTTTGCAACAGTCCAAATCTGTACTGGCAGGTACTTACAGGTTTTAAGAGGGTTAAGTTAGAGATAGCGGCTCGCATTCACAGACCGGCTCTTGTGGGTGTTCGCTGCTGACCTGACTGGTGAAGGTTCACATGTGATAAGGAGACAGTCCATTTTTTGGGAAGGGGCCACGCTTTTCCCAACAGTTTCCTCCTACGTGGTGCAGTGTCGCAACTCAGTCGGGGGGGTTAGGTTATTAGTTTTGGCTACCATTGAGCAATGTTAACAGACTGAATGGAATGAATGTTAGTCACCTAACTCTATCAGCACAGAGAGGTGCACAGTTTGTTAGGCTTTTCCGTGACAACAGCAACACTGCAGTAACTGAGATTCATTTTGATATGATAATGATTGTGAAATGCAGCTGGAATTTGGATTGTATTCATCTTTCTCTCTTTGTTCATCCGAGTTTTTGCTTTCTGTTTCCAAGGACATTCACTGCTTTCACTCCCTGCTTAGCATAAGCACTTGGAGGGATAGAGAGAGAGTGAGTGAGTGAAGAAGTGAAAGAGCGAGTGAATGAGTGAGTGAAGGAGTTGCGCAATACCCACCCCCTCCACTTAGCCAGACAACAAGAAACATCTGGATGGAGAACAGAGAGTTCAGAATGCACCCTTCCCCTCTCCGGAGAAGTCTAACAATGCTTGGCTCGAACTGTGCACTTGGAGCCTGGACGCCCCACCGTTATCCTACCAAACTCTGTGCAAGTGCTACATTCTTATCATTACTCTGCTGATTTCTGAGAAGAATGCGTGGGCGTGTTCTGTTGTCAAGTGCAGGCTGTGATGTTCAAAGTGTGTAATTTTCTGCCTCTGAGTAGCATAAAAGGTGTTATTTTCCTCTCCAAATTTCCACCATGACACCCTGTGACTCTTATCAGAGGTCTGACTATTGTGTATCCTCAGGGTGTCAATATGCAAAATACTCTTTCTCGCCAATTTTCACTTCTGCAGTGTTGTTTCACGTTATTACTTCATCACTTTCATATTTTTTTTTAAAGCCTGTAGATTATAATTGAGTAGTATCTCACTCTTTTTACTATTGTCGACTGAGCTCATGCGCTTTACCGTATTTCACACAGGCCTTCCTTCCATCATTGATCATCGACTTGGCCATGCAGGTGCTTCAGCCTCAAATAGAGCTGTGGGTTAAGGCAGGCTAACTTCTGCTTTTTTAACACTCTTGTATTTGCCTTTTTATTCAACCATGTGTGTTTCAGTTTCCGCTCATTCCTGGTCTTGTTTGTTCATATGGTGGACACAAACCAGCTCATCTGCCATGTGACGACCCTGGTTCGATGCACAAGATGCATTTCTCAAAACTCACGCAAATTCTTCATCGTAGTTGCTGTATGGGAGACGTGTGGTCGAAAAGCTGTGGTTATTATGGTAATTGTGGCCAAGTTTTACTTTTAGACAAATTTGAAATAAAGGATGGCAATGCTGGTTTAATTTTACAGTTTCCAATTTAACACATTTTACAGTAACTGCCTACACTGTATTACCTGTAGTGTTGTCAGGAAAATGACTGAACATCATCATATTTGACATGCCAGCTGTTGTAGTGAAGTCCAGGCGTCGTTGCCTCAGTAAATCAGGTCCAAGGAAAAAAACATTTATTCAACTCTTCTCTGTTTTTTGATTTTGGTTCGCAGACAAAACACACCTGTTACAGGATTGTAAGTCAGTGCGTATGAACTTGCTCTGACAGACAGCAGTCTAAAGTACTGTGTTATCTTTATTGATTTATTACGAACAAGAATTTTGTAAGAAAATAATACAATTTTTGCCTCAGCACATACAAAACACAGGAAATAGTACATTGAAAATGTGCCTTATTGTATTTTGTTGTGACAAATGTTCTGGTTTCTAAAGAGTTTTATTTTATTTTATTTTTTTCATGTTTAATGTTGATGAACTTCAGTCCCGAGTCCAGTAATCATCAGGAAGAAAGAAAGCTATTTCAGTTTTCTTACTTCCTGATGATTTCATGATGTTCTCTTGTAAGTTAATCACAATTAACTGTTATCATGCTTATCATTTATATATATATATATATATATATATAAAATGTAAATACTCTCATTACTTTAAAATAGGGAGAGAAAAAAAACATCACCAGTCAGTCCAGTTCTTTCCAAGTAATTCCAGCCCTAAAATGAAAAGAAAATAGTACTTGGATAAAGCAACATTTCTTGCCAAAATCTAGCATAAGTATTATTTTCTTTTGAAAAATAAATGCGTAGTCAATCTGAGTTTGATTTGACACTCATCCAAGCAGCTGGGAGAGGACCAAATTATTTAATAATTATTATTATTTTTTAACTGTTTGGCAGCATTTTGATGCTGGAAAGTCTGTTTGCTGTGGTTTTGAATGTGGACTTTCCCCCCATTGTTGTATGATATACAGTAGATTTCAGAAACTCCTCAGTTCGAGGCCTCTACATGCTGCTGCTTTATACACCAAATGATTGACGTAAAGCCTCACCTGTTTAATATCATATCACGAAGCCAGTAGTTTCATTTGTCAAAGTAAATTGAATTTGAACTGCTATTACAGTAAGATAAAATCTTGTCCAGCTCTTGGTCACAACATACTCCCATACTCTATTTTTGCCCAGAGTACGTGTGTGACCCCCATGTCTTGACCATTTTCAAGCTTTGTATTCCCAATTTTATTTCAGTAAAACTGGGACTGTTTCTCCCTCGTGTGCTTCACCACATATTCATTAACTCAATGACAAGGCTTCTGTCACATGATAAATTTACTCTGCTGTCTCCCACCTTCAAGCACTTTCCCTGCTAAAGCCAAAGTCTTTGATATTGAGTGCTTCCTGGCATATTTCCAGTTTTCCCAGCTAACATTTAGCTGAAGGGCTAAATGTAGGTTGAGTTTGAGCTACACCTCTTTGCTCATGGCACCACGCTCTTCTCTCTTTCCTTTGTTGTTCTGGCGTGTCTGACCTTGACGGTCAAATATCTGGAGAGTCTGGGATGACATTTTCCCTGACGGCAACCCTCGGATGGGTTTCTGAGATGATGAAGTGCACAGCTTTGTGACATTCATCTTTCCAACGTGCAACTCCTGCCTCTCAATACATCTCAGCCCACACCTCTGTCCTCGTTGTTGTTTCAGTAAAAGAAAACCGTGGCTTGTTGTTTTTAAATAGGATTTCCCAAATATATGTACAAAACATCAAAACGCTTTACATTTTTCAAGAATACTAACAAGCGAGGGTGCAAATTATTTCCAGCGATAAAGACGTGTAGTTTTCAGCTGTAGCGGTTAAACTGTCGGGTTTAGAGGTGGTGCCCAGACACATTGCATCTCTTGTGTATTTAACTGTGTTTGAATGCCAGAACGAGTGATGGTTCTACTGGGACGTCATTACAGGGTCCGCTGGCTCAAATGGGCTTCTAAGTAGACAGCTGAATGACACTGCTGATTGGCTGTTTGACTGGCAAAGCTGATGTGTTTCCTTGAGTTGAAAATAAATGTGTGTAATCACGGGAGGCCGGTGATAAGACGTCCGCAGCATTTCTGAACGCCGGTTTGATAGTTGGCGACATATCTGCTGCAGACTTTGGGCTGTCAGGTATATTTTTCCTGGTTTGATAATGAGCAAAGTTGTACTCCTGTACTGAAGCATGTTTTTTGTTTTGTTTTCAGCCTGTCAGTGAAGCTCAACGTACATGTAGGTCCTTTTAATAATGAGGCTGATTGAATGATTAGTTGTTTGTCATTTAATTATAGCACTTGGATCATCGGGGCATGTCAGAGTTCTGGTGCGTCTGGAGCTAATTTACATGAGGGTCTGCTAATTTACATGTCTGAGTAATTTGACCATGTAAATAATGATATTATCAACTGGAAATCCTGTCACGTATGTCTGTGTGCGTGTGGTTTAATGTTATTCCCGTATTTACGGTACTGAGTGGTTGTGTTGTGTGGAAAGTCCCACATGGAGGCTCTGAAACTTTGACGATATATTGTGGATAGAAAAAAGTGAGACTGACTAATGTCGGCTGTCTGCGAGACAGCTGGGAGGGCTTTAAGGGGCGCCGTGTGGAGCTGACGTCCACTCATGAATAATACACTGGCCTAAATATCACAGAAGGTGGGTCCTCATGAGAATTTGAGATCCAACACAGCCTGCAGGGTACAGTATAACACCATCCCTTCATGTTGTCACAGCTTATATGGTTTTTCTCTTTGTGGAAATCATACGTTTCTCAAAGTAGCATTTCTGTGTATTAGTGAACCGAGTTTAAGCTACTACAGTTGTTATTACGATAACGTACAGCTGTAAAGCTGGTAATTTATTTACTTATTGATGCGTAATAGAAAAAGACATTCAGTTTAAAAACTCCTTCCTGCGCTGCACTCACTTTAATCGCAGAAAATGATTTAACCAGCAATAAAAATGTACTCTCACATTCACGCTCTGTTTTGTGGACATGCAGAGAGCACGAGTGTTTTGTGGACACGAGTTATGTAGTTTTTTTTTAAAAAGGTCAGAATTGTCAGAATTAGAAGTGGCAGGTCAGAGGTTTTAAGATTAAGCCTGAAACACTGCAGTCAGTGCATTTTCTTGGTTGGTTGAACGTACAATATGTAGGGTACTTTACAGGAAGCGCACCACTACTTAATGTAGAAACTCATATGTGGCCAGCCATGTGTTGTCTTTTATAAGTGGTTGTGGTATTAAAGGTGTTAGAACATGTGGGACGTTGTAAATGTGTTAGCTGAAGTCCCGGAGGTTTGATTGAGGGTGAAGTTCAGCTGTCAGCCCTCATCTCTGACATCACTGTAGGAAGCAAAGGTGGGGGTGAAGGTTTCAAGGGCGATGGGAACGTCTTCACCAAAGAGCTCCATGAAACTGGACTGGGCCTCTCGCACCTCGCGCCCCTGCTGACACTCCAGTCGTCTGTGCTTCGCCCTCCAATAATTAAACGAGACTTCCCTCTCACATCACCGGCCTCTGAAGGAGAGACTACTGAAATATTTAAGTTGAGTACTTGTGCATTACCTCTGGTAAGGACATCTGAGAGAATATTCAAACATTTACAAGTCTTCCTAGTTTTTAAATCAGAAAGTGCATAAATTTGAATAAATGGACAGAAAGTGAAAATAAATCAGTAACTCAGATTTCAAGTAAAAGGTTATATGTTGTAGGATTTTTTATTTCCTCAGTTAATTCCCATCCGCACATGGTAATTACCTGTTTTACTGTCGTCCAGATAGTGCTGTTATCAGCTGTTGAGTCCGCAGAAAAACAGTAAAGCTTAAAAAAGGGACATTTTATGGCCTTTTTTTAAAGAGATTACACAATTTCCTGAGGTTTTAATAAAGTATATGTGATGTTTTGTTTACAAAAATAAAATGAATCACAGAGTTGGCGTCTAATGGCCCTGTTTTCAAACATTATTTTTATTGCCTCTGCTGGTTTATGAAGATGGAGTGAGCACTTTAGCTCAGCTTCTGCCCCTGACTAATTTTACTCTGATTTGGGTTTAAATGTGATGTCCAAATAGCTCACTGAGTTACATAATTAGAGACCGAAGCTGAAACGAAGGGACAGGGTTGTCTTATCTCAAAATATTTGATTTGGCCGCGTCTTTAGACACACAAGCTTAAGCTCTCCAAGCACATTTTTATCATTGCGTCTTTAAAACATGTTGCTTTTTAATGACAGTCAAGCAGAGACGGCAAGTAAAATCTCCTCATCACAGGAATGCATTTTTGTAACCTATTTACTTTAAACTGCAAGGCTTTGTCAAGAGCAGGAATACAAATGCTCAAGGAACTGCTGTAACCTTGAGATCATGTTATGCTAATTAAATTTGAGTCAATGAGGCTCTAACAACAAACAAGGTTCTTCTCAGAACTTTCTTTCCAGAGGCCTGATCAAACTACCAGAATAAAATAAGACAATTCAATTTTCTCCTCTACTTTAAAGATCGTCTGCAAACGCCTCAGGACGAAGGCGAACCAGTAATGAGAAAAACAATAGGATGTCTCAGTAGACGGCATAATGTGATGGGAAAACAAGATTCCCTGCCATTTGTTTTATACTGTCTTTTAACGATGCACTTGATTAATTGGCAGTTTTGCTGTAATGCAGTTTTAGGAGCACATGCTTCTGCAGAGCTCCAGGGCAAAGCTGCCTCTAACTTTTGCTTTTAACATCTTCAGATTTAGTCATACTTGTGTATTGATGATATCTGCGCCTTCAAGCAATTGATTGAGCTAGAATGCACTAGGAAGCGTGTCACCTATGTGACTTTAGTATTCACTGCAGCATCTGCTTTCTAAATTATTCAGCTGCCAGGGATCATTGGGTCTGTTTCTGGTTTGCATGGCAGCAATCTCAACTGTCATTAGAGCCGTGTGAGACTCACTTGTTATTGAATGTTATTGAACTGGCTAGATTGTAGCTTCATTAACAACTCACAAGCACACATTTCCTTTTATACTGCCCAGGTTTGTACCGTGCAGAGTACAACAACTCCTTCACGTCTAAATTACGGTGCAGGTTATTTACTAACGATTGCAGTTAAAAGTACTCTTGACTTATTAACAGATCTTTATGAAAGCAAAAGTGAATTGTATTAAACCATTCTTTTTCATAGAGATCTATCTTCTAAACCAGAGGCAGGCTACAGTTGTTTTTGTCCTCCCACTTTGGGCCAGATTGTCTTAGTTCAAGCTGTCAAAGGACCATAGATTGGACACTTAAATAAAACAACAGGCAGTTTTACAGCCTCCTCTTTCAAAAACTCTGTTTTGCACAAAAGCTTGTTTGTCTCTTCAGATGTTGCTTTAGTTTGGAAAATACACTTCCTGGATTAAGTCAACTTCAGGACTTTTATTCTCAATCAGTTTTTGACATGTACAGCGATTCTTTGATGATACTCAGATTAAGATGTTTTAAATATGAAACTACATTTTCTGACACCAAATGCCTTTCGCATGCGGGAGCTGTGAAATTCTAAGGTGAAATATAAAAAGTACTAAAAATCGCTGGCTGAACTTTAAACTTTGGCTCAATCAGGAAGAGATCAACACTTTATGAAATCATAATGCCAACAAAATTATATTTTGTAGGATATTTGAAGGAACATTGGAGCAGGTGTCGCACTGAGTTTTTAATGCCTGCTGAGAAATACATGTTTTTCTTTTGGAAACGCTGTTAAAATGTGGCTGTGGCTTTCACTGACAATGCTCTTTAACATTCGAACACAGTGTATTAAACAAATACTCTAAAAGCAGCTCATGTACACACCTTAAATGGAATATTGTCGTATTTAAAATGGTTCAATTGATTAGTTGGATTATTTCTATCTGTGTAAACATGGTTTGTGCTGTAGTTGGCATGTGTGGTGGAAAAACATCTTTATGTAGTCATTAACTCAATACTGTATATAGCACATCAAACGTTTTGCTGCTGAATCAATACTTGTGATCGTGACTTGCTGGGTCAATGGTTTTTTGTCATTAATGCTGCTCTATTACCGTCCTGCTAGTCTGTTTTCATTCACGTCAGGAATCATGAAAAAAAATGCATCTTTTATCATTTTTGTGTGGTTTTGTTTGCATATAAAGTTGCCCAGATTGAGATTCTCTTCTGCCCCTAGCGGCAGACAAGTCTATGCTATTATAACATAACTTTTCATATCCTCTGCCTCTGCAATGAAGTCCACTGTAGCTGTGTGAGCTGGTTTCATTGTTGTAGGTGACTGACATTGGGCCTAGAGCAACATGCAGTTTGTAAGGGGTGTAAGTGCAAAGTAATTTGTGCAGTTTTTGCTGGAAAACACTCCACAAAAGTAATCAAATCCCTTTAGTAAAACTGAAATTAATATTTTAATATGCAAAACCCTCATTCAGTGCTTGTATTGGAAAGCTGACCTCTTTGACCCTTGCAATGCACCAAGGCTTGGTCAAAATAACCCAAACCAGAGCGAAGGCCCTCATTGCCTCAGAAGGTTTGCCTATCCCATAGCGCCTTGCAAGGGTTAATTGTGGAAATCGATTGTAATCTTACAAAAAACAAAGAAAAACGGCAACAAAAAAAAAAAAAAAACAAACAAGAAAGTTACACCTCTCATCTCTCAGATCCAAAAGAAAAATGACACTGTGTACGTCTTGTCAGAACACTAGTTTTCATCTTAAACCAACATACAGTCTGTCAGAACCACAGAGAAAGTGAAACTGTGTTCCACAAACACTTATTTATTTTATTGAGGAGAGATCATTTTAGAATACACCACTAGAGGTCTTCCAAATTTAACACAAAAGGAGATAAACATTGATTGATCACTGGTACGAAAGGATTTCTTCTTGCAAAATATCATATGAACTTCCTTATTTTTTGGTCAAAACTTTTGGATCTGTTTTTATAAAACACCTAACCCACGTAAAAAAACAAAACAAAAAAAACCTGGCATGTCAGAGTTGTTTTGGAAACTTTCATGATTTTTTAATGCTCACCCGTCTCCCTTTTTTACTTCATGGAAGGGAAACTGAATGCTTTAACAAACGAAAGAGTGTGGGCCAGTAGTCTAGTTTGCATTTCAGAATCAGTTGGTGCATGCAGAGCGCTTGTGTGAAAGATTCGACTGAGCATTTGCTCATATTAAAGCCATCTGCTGGTGTTTGGTTCATCCTCAAGACATCCCGCTGATGTGTACTGTGTTTGTCTTTCTTTACAGAGCACATAACGCACCCCAACACTCCAATTAGATTAGAACAGCAAAAGAATAGGCAAGTTTATCAGATCAGCAGCAGACTGTAGGAGGATGGGGGAGCGCTACTCACCCACACAGAGAGAGCTCTTTGCAAATTCATGTGTACCTGCCATCTGGACAATTGGACTGACGCTTTCAAACAAGTTCAGTTATTTTACTACAACTTTGATGCTTTTAAAGCACCACAATCAGACGCTATTTTAATGTAGGCCTCTAACAACAGTATGCCATGTCACGCTTACTAGCTATTCTTCTCCCAGGCACCTGTGTAGGTCCTCGGACTGTGATGGATAGTTACCATGCTCAAACGCAAGCGTGGTGATTGGTTGCTTCACTGGAAATGGGGAGGAAAGGGAGTAAGCTGTTGCTGGAAGAGAAATTGATCAGAAAGCCTGAGCGGGCAGATCCGGCTTGACGTTTAATGAATAATTAAAATGTGGACGATGACTCAGCACTAGTAACTGCACGTTGCCCTTTTGGAAATGTATATACAATAAGATCTAATGTGATTTTTATTTTTTTATTTATTTTTTTTTTGTTGAAAGGATGAAGTGTGAGCGAGGAGGGATGAGCTTTGCTGATTTCTTCTGCAAAGTTGCTGCAAACCTCCACAGAGCATCTAAAAGTTAAATTGAGGGTGTTTCCTTGGTTTTGTAGATAATGTTAAGATCAAAAAAATAAGTCACTGTTTTATGTAATGTCTGCGTTACATAATCATCCAGGGCAACTTCCTGAGTGCTATCAGAAATCTTATAGCAGGAAGGAAACATGTTGAAAACAAGCAACATTTTGGGACTTTTTGTTTTGTTGCAGTCTTTTTGAACAATGGTGTCTGTCTGAAGTATTTGTCAGAAGCAAGCAGCCTTGAGTATGAATGGTTTTGAGGTGACAAGATGATCAAGAGAACGTCAGCTCTAAGTCAGTTGATAAAATTGGGCAAAGTACCAAATGAAATCTGGCTTCTCAGAGATGGACACAACATTTTTAGTGAGCTACTGCTGACTGGAAGTTCTAGCAGCTCTTTGACAAAATGTAAAAGCACTTCTTTACTTAACTTTACCTCAACACTTCCATATTTTTCCATCTTGAATGCATTGCTGATTAATAAATGGTTTGCTAGGAAAAGAGAATTAAGTCTCTTTTTTTTATTTTAGAGAAACATTGTCCAAGCAATGTTGTTTTTTGTGAAACGTGAATACAGTAAGCGAATGCAGTCGAGTCATGTTTCAGCTTCACCAAAACAAGAATTCCCTGCCTTTGTTTTTATTATATATCCATTACTTTAATGTGTGCGGAGGCCTGTTTTATCTGCCAGTATTACTAGCTGGTTAATGGCCACAGACTGAAAATAAAAAAAGAGATCAGGAGAAGTTGTCATGCTTTGCTGCTCCTTGATTTTATGCAAACTCAGTGCAGGTAATGGTAAGAGGCAGATTCTTAAAGGCGTTTATGCAGCCCCTTCTTTAGTTTAAAAAGCCCTTTGAATTATGGAGTTCCCACAGAGCGTCTCTGTCTGTGCTGCAAAGTGTCTGCTGTGATTTAATGCTGGGACGTGTTTGTCCCTCCTTGTCCCCACGCCCCAAGTTGGAGCCTCTAATGGGTGCAGAAGCAAAACAAGCTCGTGTTTATAATGTCTGGACTAATGTAATGCCATGATAATGAGCATCAGGGAAAGAGGAGTTGGGAGGTAAACGGCTGTTTCTGGTTTTGTGAGACTTCAGAGGTTGGCTGCTGGAAGATGGGCTTGAAATCTGGGTGGGACAACTCCCCTAGAGCAAACGAGGACACTTCAGAACACATGGAAAGGAAGTTGTGACATAACCAAAGCTCTCGATTAAATAAGACCTCTAGATGAACGTAAACTTGATGTTTCACATTTGGTTAAACATAGAGTGACGAGGACTTTTGAGCCAGCAAGCTGGAATGAATATGCATGAATATGGAAAATAACAGTTCTAGGTTTAGTACGACTATCTTTAACTATTTTTGTACAATTATTTTAGGTCACCTGAATTGATCACTAGATAGTGTAAGGGTCTGTGCTTTTAGGGCATAGCCTAAAATGTAGTATAGTGTCTATCTATCTATCTATCTATCTATCTATCTATCTATCTATCTATCTATCTATCTATCTATCTATCTATCTATCTATCTATCTATCTATCTATCTATCTATCTATCTATCTATCTATCTATCTATCTATCTATCTATCTATCTATCTATCTATCTATCTATCTATCTATCTATCTATCTATCTATCTATCTATCTATCTATCTATCTATCTATCTATCTATCTATCTATCTATCTATCTATCTATCTATCTATCTATCTATCTATCTATCTATCTATCTATCTATCTATCTATCTATCTATCTATCTATCTATCTATCTATCTATCTATCTATCTATCTATCTATCTATCTATCTATCTATCTATCTATCTATATATATATATATATATATATATATATATATATATATATATATATATATATATATATATATATATATATATAATATGCGTGTGTGTGTATGAAGACAAATAATAAACTGGTATTTATTTAGAGCTTACAATGTTATTTAATGTTATCAGTTTTACATACTAATTTTTAATGAATCTCATTATGACTTAATAGAGTCCTAAAAAATTTAATAACCACTTCTCCAGAATCTTGAGCTCAGTAATCTACATGAAAAGGGAACTAATAGGCAATTAAACTCCTCTGCACTCAGTGATGGTAATGAAATGGTAAATACACAGCTTGGAAACTGAGCAAACAAGTGAATTCCAGAGAGCACAATCAAAGTCATGACTTTTTGCTACTTCTGAGTGTACCATCTAACTGCAGAGATGGCACATTCATAACTGTACCTTGTTATCTATCAAATAACAGCTGGACTGATACGAAGAAGCTACGCTTTCAGTTATTTACCCATTTCTTTTGATAAAAAGCTGCAACAGCTAGACAGATGTTTGTGAAGCTCTGCTCAGAAGGCAGAGATCCTAAAAAACAAGTGAATTAGGTTACAATTTCTCCGTAAAATAAAAAAAAAAAAAAAGCCTATTTTCTTGAGGTGTTCTTGCGTGCTTTAACTGGAAACAAGGTCTTTTTTCCGTGACTTTGGGCTTTGATCTGTGACGTGCGCTGTGAGTCCTTGGGATGGCACTCCAACGCAGCCACTGACAGGATGATAACCGTTGATCATGCAGATGTTTTGGAATCAGTAACAGAAACTGTAATGTTGTATGCCTGGTAACCTGTGAAAAATCTTAAGATATACAAAAGTTCCTGGTGAAAAAGGCTGAGCGCTGGAAAGCCGCAGCCCAGTGTAACAAGGGCTGCACCGAGTGATCTGCTGGTGACCAGAGTCTGTTCATTTAACACCCGACTGACAGCTGCCAAATAGGTTCAAATGAATCTAATTATTTTTCTTTTTTTTCCCTTTATTTTTAATGGTCAGTAAATGCATCAAATGCACAGGGTGATCCCCTGAAAGATGAGGTAAAAAATAAAAAGGCTGAGGGCGTGTAATCTAATCACTGCAATACTATAACCCAGTGTTTCCCAACCCTGGTCCTCGGGGTGCACTGTCCTGCAGGTCCTTGATGCTACACCGTGATACCAGTAGCTGTGTCATCAACAGAGTTGTGCAGATCTTGATGACACGTTGGTGACGACTGTTAATTTGAATCAGATGTGTTGAGCAGGGTAACATGTAAAACATGCGGGACAGTGTGCCCTGAGGAGCAGGGTTGGGAAACTGCTGTAACCTATATTTATGGACATTTTCTTCATGAAGTTAAATGGTCAAACATCACTTCAAAATATATTATTCCCATTTATACAGTTCAGCAAAAAATGATAATTGGCCAGAACTGGAATTGGCATGACAAAGCTTTAAGAAAAAGCAACAATCACTCTTTTCTCTTAACTTATTAATTATTTAAATATTTTAAGCACATGTGATTGTTGTCACTTGTCAGATATGCATTTAAAAAAAGAATTGAATATATTGGATTTTAACAAACTAATCCAGTAATCCAGTAAGACTGTTTATGGTAGCCCTAAGTATTATTAATTAAGTGTTGGTTTTACTGTTGAGTCTCTTTGTTAACAACTTCTTTTAGGAATGTGTAAGGGAAAAATGATCTCCACATCACACATCGATGTACTTTGACCTCATATTTCATATTTTGCCAGAACTTTTTTGAAGAAATAAGGCTGAGGCTCAGCGCTTTTACAGCTGTTTTATGAGTCTTGAGGACAGTGACAGCACTCCGAATTACGCTGGTCTTAGCATAGAGATCTTGCTTTCAGACGTGATTAACCGAGCTTGTCCCCGGCATTATGTAAGTTTATTGGTGTGCTGTGAGTTTCAGCACTGCAGACAGGCATTTGTAGTGCTCCTTCTGCATGAGCGCAGAGGAAGTCCGCACAGAGCGTTGTTTATTTATAGGGCTGGGAGGTCTTTTCCCTCTGTCTCTCTCTGTCTCTCTCTGTCTCTGTCTCTGCCTCTGTCTCTCTCTCTCTCTCTCTCTCTCTCTCTCTCTCTCCTTCTCCCCCCCTCTCTCTCCGTCCCTGCAACTTCGGAGTCAACCACACAACCAGAGGAAGCTTTTCAAATGACTTCATGTGTTCGCCTCTGACTCATTTTTACAGATTGATGATGCTTGTATAGTAGATTTATGTCTTTTTAAGTTTGGTGGCTTCCTTGCTCTGGGAAAACCCCCTTCTCCAGCTGAGGTCGTTAGTGATGCCTGTAATTTAATACAGGTTTTGTGACGACACTGTTCTGCCTGCTACATAAAGTGTTTTTAATGATAATCAAATTTGCTCTGTTTGATGCTACATGTAAATACTGCTTTCAGAGTGTAAAACTTTTTGAAACTTTTATTTAGAAAAATACATTTAATAAAACAAACATGGGATTGCAGTAATATCTCTTGGCAAGTGCTTGCAGAGCTATTTTCTGCGATGAGATCAGCCCGTGTCCGTGCCCAAGCTGGTGTTCATACTTTTTTAAATTTTTTTTATTGAGGGTAAGGGTTAGGCAATCACACCTAAAGATCGTTTCCCAAGCTCCTATCACCGTGACAATGACATCCACTTTGTTTATAATTAGTATTCACACATGGATTGGGTGGAGTGAAATATAGAAAACCCAAGAGACGCACTACGAAAGACAGATGGGCAAACGGATAATGCTTTTTTGGGGGTGGGGGGGTGGTTCATAGGTTTTCCATCTGTGCATTTCAGATCAGCTCTGCCTTTACTGTACATTGCTATTTACGCTGGTGTGTATCATCTGGGACTCTAAGCTAAATCAGGTGGAAACAGTTTGACCCACATTGTCCTTGATGACACCATTGGCTCTGATACACTGCTGTGCTTTTTTGCACGCAACCTCGCATGCACAAACACACAGGCTCAAATGCTCTGCTGGCTAATGAAGAGTATTTACATAGCAGTTAGGATAAGAAAGCGGTACCGCTAGAAAAAGATGGATTACTGCAAGCTGTTTGGGGATTCCTACTAAAGCCGTGTGTGAAAAATGAAGCTTGTTTCTTTTCGGATGCTCCTGTTTCTGTTCACTGAGCTTTGTATTTGATTGTGCTTCCTGGGTGTGGCCTGTGCAAGTGAGTTAAACCACGGCCCCCTGCCCCCTCCTCCATCAGATGGAGGAATAGCTCTTCTATTATCACAGAGCTCCACACCTCGTGAGACTTCATCATCCTCATATCTACTGCCTCATGTGATCCCTTGTGGTGCACACACCTTAAAGATGCAAACATCCTGACAGCTGTGCACGCGTGTGTGTATGTGTGTGTGTGCCTAAGGTTATCACCCAGAGCCTTATCTGGTCATTTGCATTATGTGGACACAGCTACTGCTTTGTGTTGGATTTACTGATTGCCGGTAGTGAGATGTTGTTTCCACACGGATGCGTGCAGGGTAAAGGAACAGGGAGGAGGAGGAGGATAGACAGGGAAAGGCCAAACCATTGTCATGGTTTAAAGATCAAAGATTGTATGTGTAATGATGGAGGGCCAGTTAAAGCAAACAAGAACATGGAAATTCTGAGAGCAGTCTTGCCTCGCCTGAGGCTTTCAGGGAATTTTTTTTTTTTTTTTTTTATGTTATGGATGTGAAAGTGTGTGATTAATGGTTTTTTTATGTAATTTTACTTTTTCTACTAGAAGGACATTAACTAGAAAGCCAATATTTGTACCTATTATTATTATTATTATTATTATTATTACTGTTTTCATCACTCTTCAACGTTTTTATTTTATTTTTCTGAGCTACATTTTTTGGCCATCCAGTTTTTTTTTTTTAACTCATAAGCCAGAATTGTCTTCTGATGCTGATCCACCAACTTGTCAATATGTGCATTGATAAGCGTGAGAGCAGTGTTGTGCAAAAAAGGGAGTGCTTGTTCAGTTATTTAAGGGTTATTAATAATTGTCTGACAACATTTGATGAATAATATGAATAATACAAAATGGAGCATCACCTGAATATCAGGAATTTATAATTAAACAGCATAATCAATTTTTTAATTGGCTGTTATTCTTTGCGTGCCAGCCTGTGACCAGGGGTGGCGCTATAGAGTAACAGAGTAGGAAGTAGTTCGATCACAGGCTTTTGCAGCCAGCAAATGTTACAAGTATACGTAAAAATGAACCACAAACAACTTCTCTCATTCAAAGGAATGAGAATTTATTTACACATCTATTGGAGTTAGTGATCGTCAACACATGGAATAAAGCTCTGATATCTAAACTACACATAAGAAAACATGTAACTATAAACGTAAAACAGAAACATCAGTCTGTGTGCGTGTGTGTGTGCGTGCGTGTTGAAAAGCATGAGAGAAAGAAGAGAGTAAAACCAGAATAAATTCTTAGCACCAGAAAACTATGCTGTTCAGTTGTTTCCCACACAGAGACACACAAATGTAAAGCCAACTTCACGCGTGACTTTGCGTGTGGCAGTAGGCCTCTGCGCTGGTCATTCAACTGGGAAATTAGGAAAAGCTTCATTTTCTCTTCTGGGAGAACGTGTCAATGAGCTCCAGCAATGTGGATGCAGTAACAGATAGCTAAAGATGAACACACTTCAGCAGCTGCAGCTAATCAAACACTTTTGTCGGGATCAGTGGTCCGGCTCACAACATGTGTGATACAGTAAAACAAAACAGTTAAATGCATTAACTAAGTTTCTTTGCCCAGACACAAAAACGGCCTCTTTTGTGAATTGCTTTGCGAGCGATGAAAATGATTTGTCCTTGACAGACCAGCGTTCCTCTCAGTTTGGTGAACAGCTGGGTGGTTACGCTCTGGTGTCCATGCCCAATAGGGGTGCAACGATTAGTCGAAATTGTCGACAAAAATCGATAATAAAAATAGTTGCCAATTAATTTAGGTGTCATCTACTGGTGGCAAAAAGAAAATTTCAGCAGTGAGGCATCATCCTCTTTCTTGTCTCTGCTGAAAATTGTATGTGTACAGTAGCATTAAACCACTAGTGACCACGCGAGTTCTTCAACAGAGTGAGGCATCATCACGCCTTTCCTATCTCTGCTGAAAATTGCACACAGCGCCAGGTAAACAATATGGTGGCAGCTGATGCGACAGCACAGCAACTGGGAGCAAAGTTCATTAAACTATGTATTTCTGAATGAAGTGTCCACCGTTTTTGTCCATTTAATTTTTAATTAGCACATCATTTAAGCAGCCTCATGCAAAATTTAAAAGCTGAGCTTCATAATCCAATTAGTTCGATAATCCGATTAATCGACTAATTGTTTGAATAGTCGATGACTAATCAGCTATCAGAATAGTCATTCGTTATTGCCGTAATGCCCAATGAAAGGCCAATTCCAAAACCTGCTGGGGTTTTGAATCATTCAGGCGGTTCCTTTGTCTTAGACCTTGTGGTCAGGCTTTGTTGTTGATGTTAGGCCTTTGTTTGTTTCAACACATGGCTGTGGCCCAACAGCAGCCTTGAGGTTAGATCTGTTACTGTTGGTTAAAGATTTCCAAAAGAGATAAATGTATTTCTTCCAGCAGGATTCAGAATGCTGCCGAGTAATTGAGGATCTCTATTGCACTTTACAGCTTCGTTTCCTCCTGGTATCACTTATCAGGGGTCTTCGTAACAACAGATTTCTAAACAAATTACACAAAAATACACATTTAGAGATACTGATTAGTCTCATCGCACAATGTAGGGTTAATTTAGGATCAAGTAGAATAAGTACTGTAGATATCATATTTGCTTGCTGAATGGGCCTAATGCTTGCACATGCCTTCATAGTTTCTGTTACTCCTTATTGTCTCGTACTGTTTGAACTTACACATTTCCCTGCTTGAGTCATTTAATAAAAATGTATTACACAACAACCACATTTGTTTTTAATAATTTTTAACTTAGTATTGAACTCCATTACAACAGCACAACACCAGTGGCCAGAAAATAAAGTGGCAGTAGTGAGGGCAGCAACATCCACTCATTAAGTTGATTAATTATGTCCCTGTCTGAGTTCACCCAGAAGTTTATTTTTTTTCCACAGACGGTCTGGAGATGGACTGAACAATTTTTTTCTCTTTAGCTCTTGTCCTGCTATTTATTTGTCATTAGCACTTCAATCAAGGGACAGTGGATAAAATCAAATCATCCTAACATGTCGCTGCCTCTGAAATTAATAAATGAACAAGAAAGCTGACAGGGAATCATTCAGCAATGATATAAATGATCTGGCCTTGCAGACATTTTTCAAGCAAAAATGATCAAAATCCAGTGTTTCAAATGTGAAGGTAAGTGTTTGTATGACACAGAAGAGGATATGTTTTAATTTGCCGGTTTACCAGTCCGGTAAAATGTCTACCTGTTCAGGATATGAGTGAAATGTGAACATTTTGCCTCGTTTCTGTTATATTATTGTAAATTGAGTACGTTAGGTAATTTGAACAGTGAGTCAAACAAGTGGGTTGAAGAAAGGTCTTTATTCCAGGTCGATTTTATTTTCTGACCTGCAGAAAATACCAGTGGGTCTTCTTTGTCCCCATCTAAGCTGTCATCTATATGGACATTCCCTTTTCAAAGTAAATGTCTCATTCTGTCACTTTTACAAGATCCACTAAATGGCACTTGTTACAGGGAACTGCGTTCCTTGTCAAAACCTCTTTGCCTCCATCACTGCCGTCTCTCCTCCTTTCAGAAAGTCATCTTTTCTGTTGCAGTAGGTGATCTCGCCTGAGGTGAGTAATTACCTTAAATGGGATCGCTGCTTTCATACTGCTACGCTTCAGTTTCTTTGCAGTTAAATGAGAACTGGCTATTGGATTTAACGAGGTGGGAAAACAGGTCCATTTAGATGACTGAAGATTCTCGTGGAAACTCTTTGTGAAAGCCATCTAAGGCAAACAATAAAAACTCTTCTTTCATTAGGACTGCATCTTCAATCTAATATTGGTTGTGCACGAGAGTGCATGTACATAGGAAATACCTACAACTCAAAATGTAAGTATGTTTAGTTGGATGCTATGAAACATTTAAAAAAGCAGTGGTTTCTTAAATATGCCATTTTTGCTCCTGCCCTAAGTGACTGTGATAATAACTAGCATTGGTGGAGGCTGCCTGGAAGTACAGTGGTAGTCCATCAGTTGGAAAATAATTGGTTTGATGTATTCAGTGGTGTGTGACACCGCGTAGGCGCCGTTCACATATAGATTGCCGTCCATTATTTGGATAGCACCAGAATGTGTCCTCTGGTGTTTCTCTGTGATATCTTGTTCCAGAAATCTAACCAGATTGGCCCTAGTAACATGCACTGATCGCGCATAATACCCACTTGCTGACAAGCAGATCCTGTTTGTGCTCCCAAAAGAGCTGTGACCAGTGAGGGTCCAGCCAAGGAGCACATTGCTCATGTCTTTCTTCATGATATGAGTGGACTTCGTCAATCATTTATTATTTATTTTATCAACATTTATTCCACAGTGCGTGGAATAAGTGAAACTGTAAACTGTGTTTACTTTCCAGTAAAAGCCCATCCATCCTGTACATCCTTTTGACCCTTTGCCGTTACAGAACAAACTTCAGCTCTTTGCTCTCGGTGGGTTTTCTTGCTTCAGGTCCTTCCACAACATTTCTATTGGATTAAGGTCAAGACTTTGCCTTGGTCATTCCAACACATTGTTTTTCTGCATGACCCACTTTCCCTTAAGATTCAGTTCATAGACAGATGTCGTGACACGGTCCTTTATGATTTTCTGGTAGATCTCAGACTTCATTGTTCCATTGATATTACCAAGCTGTGCTGTCCCACATGCAGCTCGTAGACCAAATGTTGATTGTACAGCAAAACCATTGTGCTTTGCAGATGTGATAAGATTCTCAAATTGATTTGATTTTCTTTCTCTAAATACAACACTCACAACATTTTATTTGGTCTTGTTTATTTGCATTGTTATTTTCCCTAAACACCTTCTAGCTCAGCCACATGGTCTGTTTTTTTAAGACCAAAACGTTCTCCTTGCGTCTCCTTGTATAAAGGTGTGGTTGTACAGGGACATTAATGGGTTATGTGGCATTAAGTCAACTGTGGTTTATGTTGTGTTCATGGCTCCTGTAGATTTGTGTGAATATCAGATCTATATGAAATGATCACAGCCAGCACAAATCTGTGTAACGACGTGTCTCCAATGTAAAGCTTTTACACTTTGGCCTTGATTCCAGAGATTATGTCAAATCTTATCTCTATTAAGCAAACACTGGAGGTGTTTGAAGATCGTTAGTTGAATCTTTTGATGCTTCAGCTTACTGTTAGCTGTACAATCACCCTTTTAACCTGTGTGTGTGTGTGTGTCTGTGTGTGGGGGGGGTCTTTTATGGATGTTACTTACTTAGGATAAAGCATTTCCAAGGGTTCTCTCAACATTTTTTTGCATCTAATTTTCATACCATTATATTGATATAATCGTTTCATATGTACAGTCATGGAGAAAAGAAAACCACATTTCAGTCCAATTGAGGCCTGGACTTTGACTAGAACATAATTTTTAACTTATACTGTTTTAGTTTATCAGCCTTTCTGCTACAGATTAGCTAGTGTTCTTGTGGTCATTGTCCTGTTGGAAGACCCAGCCTTGGTTTATGTTAAGCTGTCAGATCTTCGCCTCAATTACAGCAATGTGCCTCGGTCCTGTGACTGTTAAACAAGCTCAAATCACCCAACCTCTACCAATTATACTTGAAAGTTAGAATTCAGTCTTGGTGCCAATATGCTCTGTTTAGTTTTTCAATAATGGATATTCATCTAGCTGGGGACGTTGTTCCATCAGTCTTGTGGTTTGTTCAGATGCAACATTGCAAACCCCAGCACTGCCACAAGCTTTTTAAGAGAAGAGACTTTCTAATGTCAACCCTTCCAAACGAGCCATATTTGTTCAGTCTTTTCCCTAATTGTACTGTCACGAACCTTCACATTTAATATACTAAATGAGGCCCGTAAGGGCTGAGATGCAGATATTGGGATTTTTGCTTTTTCTTTGAGCATTGCATGGGCTGAACATGAACTGAGCATGTCGGGATGTGCACTCCTGGAATGATTTGGCAACTGAACGCAGCAAATATGAACTTTGTTTTTCCACAAACTGCTTCTTCATTGTGGCTTTGTTTTTGTTAAAAAAAAAAATAATGGCACAGTGTAATATATGATTTGTTGTTATTTATCTGAGCTTGGAAAGAATGCACACCACAGAAAAGTGTGCTTTTTTTTAAGAAAAATGCACTGACCTACTTTTTTTTGTCTTTTTTGTCATCATTATTACTATTATTATTATAAATATAAAATACATATAAGGTTATTTATGCTTCCAACAATGTATTTCCTGGCAGCATGGGCCCACATGTTACATCTTCTGTAATATGATGTGCACCTCCCCAGAAATTATTCAATGTGGACCGTCATTGACGGGGAAGTCGATGTGGTCCCATACTGACAACTGAAAAGATGGAAGAGGCTTTTCATGTTCCTCCTGCTCTCTGTTTGCTCCAAGCACTCACCATCCACTCACCAAATACTCACAACCTTTGTTTTTTTTGTGTTTAGTATATATCAGATATCACATTTTAGAGTAAAGCTCCTGAAGTGTGATATATCTCTTGTTTGACCTGCATGTTTTCAAATCCAAACAACACCTTGACTTTAAACGGAGGTAGTCCAGCCGGGCGCCAGACGGAGAGAGATGCAGAGACACGCGGAAAGAATGAAGTCACGGCAGTGCACACTGCAATTTAAATTTTAATTGCCTAGATTTATCTTTTCCATACAGTGTGACGGGATGATAACTAGGGCTGATAGGACTGAGAGCCTGTTTGTTAAAGCTTGGCAACATCCAGATATCTGGGCAAAAGCCATAATAAAGAGCAGAGTGGATTTACTTCAGCATTTCTTAGCCACTTACACTCACAATGCAATGGACAGCAGAGTTGAGGCTTAAGCATCTGCATACTGTTAACACTCAATAAATTGCAAGGTTTTAGCCTGACTCTGGCACCCCTTAACTTACACTCAGAAACCCAATAGACTGCCTTAAGAATCTACTTACAGCAATCCGGAAATTGCAAAATAAGCTTCCCTAAGGTTGGCCATTCAAATAAATAAAAATGTTTAGTCATGTTCAGAGCTACTAAAACCACTCTCTTGGTCTTGCATTGTCATTAGGAGTCACTCACTACGAGAAAATCCATTATCAGTGATGCTTGTACAGTATTCAGGCAAGATTTGACTCGTTGGCAGAAGTGATGTTTCTGCTGATGTAACATGTTGCTCCTGAACTCAAGACAGGCCCTTGAAGTATGTGTTTTTTGACTATAGCACAATAAGTAATTCCCTAATCATTAACAATCCTACAGAAATGTCGAAAAGTGATGCTAATATATAATTTCAAAGGTAACAAGCCAGTTTAAAGCTGTTCCATGAGGACGTTCCTCAAACCCTTTTCCTGGTCGTTCCTCATTGCCATAACTCAGCAACAGATGTGCTGATTGTGATCATATTTCACATTACCACTTGCGAAATCTCTTGACACTAATCCAGCATTCTCACCTTCAAACTTTGGTGATTGAACAGCTTGTGTGCTGCTGCGTTGGCTCACTGTGCTGCTGTTTCAAGTATTCAGGGCTCCTCTGGTAGAAAAGCCATGTTTTAAGTATCGTCTACCCTTGTGACATGTTAACAGAAAGACCCGTTTTTGATTTGTCAAATAATCTCTCATATGGTTTTTGAATACGGGGGCAAAAAGAACAGAGCTCTATAAAGTTATGCTAAATTATTAATATGTATATTATTTATACTATATCTTTTTCACAAAAGCAAACTTTGTAAGCTACTTTAATAATTGTGTAAATAACTGTGCAGAAAACAAAATTCTGCCTCCTAATCGTAGATGGAGTGACTTAAAGTGGAAGTTTTTTTTCTAATAACCACATACTGGATGAATTGCATGTACATTTTAAGAAGCATTTCTCAGCTGATGCTTATATCAGTGCCGACATCTCCACTAAATCCAGTGTATTTCCCAGTTAGGGTCTAAATCATCAGTTGTTTTTTTGCCCTACTTATTCTCAGATGAGTTCTGATTAAACATTTAAAGCTTTAAAAGTTTAGAAAGTTTTGTAAGTGCATATTAACTCAGCTGGCTTACTTACTTGGAGCTAATTATTCAGCGATTCTTTCTGTAATGCCTGGGAGACGGTTAATACTCTCACGCTGAAGCAGATCCAGTTTAGAGTTAAGAGGGTCTTTCCATGCAGTATTGAGGACAGGAGGTCATTGCCTTGTCACACACTACAAAAATCGTCCGTTAGACCCCTTCCTTCATTTTTTTGCCCTGCCTTTTCCATCACATTTGTCCATCTTTCCTCATGATCCTCTCCCCTCTTCTTCATGCATCACTTGGTTTTCCACATCTTTCAGCAAGCTGTAAGTCTCTTTTTGGCAGTCACTTTCCATAAGTCAGTCTCAAAATAAAGATGTACACCCTCCTCCGAGATCCATTTTCAGGCAAACTTTGTGCATCAACAAATGCTATGAAAGTGTAATTGAATAATTTTCTTAAGGGACACAGTGGCATAATGTGTAATTTCACTGTGACACCATGCTGTTTTGTAATATGCTCTCACTCAGTTGACATTGTGCCCCTGAGTTGCATTTCAAATTGCTCGGTATGAGACAAAAACCCATGTGGGCGATGGTGAAGGATATGAAAAACCATCCATCCATCCATTATCTGTACCCGCTTAATCCGTTTCCGGGTCACGGGGGTCTGTCGGAGCCTATCCCGACGCATATCAGGCGAAAGGCAGGGGTACACCCTGGACAGGTCGCCAGTCTATCCAGGGCCACATACAAACAACCAATCACACTCACATTCACACCTACGGAGAATTTAGAAAGATCAATTAACCTACTCTGCATGTTTTTGGACTGTGGGAGGAAGCCGGAGTACCCGGAGGAAACCCACCCAAGCACGGGGAGAACATGCAAACTCCACACAGAAAGACCCACCGGGCCGGGAATTGAACCGGGAACCTTCTTGCTGTGAGGCAACAGTGCTAACCACTAAGCCACCGTGCTGCCTATGAAAAACCACATATTCCATTTTACGTCCTGTTCCCCTCTATTTTTCATCCCTTTCTGCCACTATTTGAACAATTAAAACCTTACATGTGTGCTTAATTAATTACACTAACACAGATTTAATAGCTGTTACTCGTAGCGTAATGAACCCCAAAAAATGGAACAAAATTAAGTTTAATGCATCAGCTGACTCTCATATTTGCTCCAGGGCATCTGCGGAAAAGGTATGCTGGAGGAGGAAATGGTTGAAGAGAGAAGGATTATGTTTTATTTAGATGACAGCTGCATCTGGTGACTGGGGGTTCATCAGGTAGTTAATGTTGTGGCTCCTGTGACTGATGGCCTTTAGATGGTGCGTGGAATAATGACTAACTGCTGCAGGGAAACCCTGTTTGCATCCGACTGCCACTAGATTCATGGGCCTCATTTGTAATGAGCATCCAGATTAAAATGTACTGAATTTTTTTCTTTCTTAAATAGGTAGATTATGGATGCTCATTTATTGGTTGTGGAGACAAGGACAGGTTAGTGTGAGCAGTGCGATGTTAAATCAGAAAGACTTCAAATATCTATATTGGTGTGTAGCCCAGCCCTACGTCTGATACACTGATTGTCCACAGTCCCTCATGCCTGTTCATGCACACTCACTCGTGGTGCATATAAGTATCCGCCTTCACTCAATCTGTTAGTGGCAATAAAACTGTCAAACGTGTTAACAATAATAAAAACTAGGAACAGATTACATCTCATGAATAATGATGAACAATAATCTTAACCGTTTCATGACATACGACAGCTTTTACTTAAAGTGTTAATTATATTATATAAGTCAAAAACACAGTTTTCGTTTCATTTTTAAAAATTTTTTTTATTTGTATGACACTTTTTTCTTTTCCTTCTTTACTAAATTGAGGTGGTAAAGAAGTCACAGAAATTCATGTATCAAATATGCTGCATCTGGATTATAGAGTTAAACAAACACACTGCCTAGAGCATGCCAAATGAAACTACATGCAGTATACCAAATCTTTTTTTATCTATTTTTTTTTCTTTGAAAGGCTTTAGTTCTGCAGAAAGGCTTCTGTTGTGTATTTTGGATTTGATACATCTGTACAGCAGAAAAATGTGTCATGCAGAGCAAGCCACAATCCAGTTGTCACAAGAGAGATTATCTATCAACAGTTACCAGATATATGTTTGAAAATCTTGTCAGAACTGTTAACAACACAGATCACAATCCTTGTCGCATGTATTTAAGTCAACTTGCCCTTCCAAAATTTTATGTGGAATGTATAAGAAACAGTTGTGATGGAGCTGACGCAACTGCTTTGTGGTTGAACGAGATGACTGAACCAAAAACTGGATTATTTCCAGTTGAAGACTGCCTACAGAAGGTATACATCCCTGTTTACACCATGGGTCAGGGTGGCAATCCTCCCATACATGTTAGAAATCTAATGATGATCTTGAGAATTGCAAATCAAATTATAATATATGTCAGAAAAATATTTTCCCCGAATTGTTTGGTCATAGTGGACATAAGGCTTTACATGAAGAAACGTACCTAGAATGTACCGTGTGTGTGTATATTGTCTGTCTGTCTGTATGTATTTATATACTTTATATATATATATATATATATATATATATACACATACACATAAGTATATCAGAGATTTTGCATTTGTGTGTCTCAACAAATAAAAGAAGAACTCACTCCTACAGTGGAGGTTTTATTGTTTGACTTCCAGCTGTGTGAAGGGTGGATGGCAATAGTTTATCTGTAATTATCATTAGCCTCCTGGAGAGGAAGAAACTCTTTATTTCTGCAATAACTTGTTCAGCATATTGCCATACTCATATTGCTGTTATAAAATGGCATGGGTATGTTTTTTAATGGAAATCCAAATATGAACTAGGCGAAGTTTCTGTTACATTATGACTGTGTGGTGGCCTCAATTCTGCTGATTTAGAGAGGTCTTCTGCTGTATTGCTCTTTGTATTGGTCATCAGGGTCAAGCCTGAAGTAGTATAAACACATCAGGGTTTGGTGTAACAGTAAACAAGAAACCTTGGTTTTACGTACAATAACGTAAATCATCTACATTGTTTAAGCTTAAAGTATTTTTGAAAAAACATTTTTTTTGAAGAATCTTCAAATGTATGTCCAGAAATTTTTTTTATCCCGTAAAAATGGCTATCTATCTAAAAATGACAAAAAAGAAAACAAAATAAAACATCATGCATTCCTTGCTTGCTTGGCAAGTTTGTTTTGCAGGTTGCAGAACAGAAAGGGGGGAAAAAATGAGAATTTAACGATTGTAAATTAGAAGCTTGCAAGGACTCCTGCAGGGCTTAGTTAACGCCTCCACACAGCACACTCACTCGCTTTGAGACTGACAAACTTCCACATTTATGCAGACCATCTGTTGGAGGAGTTTGAGTGCCTACTGTGATTAACCCTGACATCTCTGCTTTCTTTCATGGTTGCTGTGAATGTGTTCAGTTCTTCTCTGCTATTAATAAAGTCCCTGCCACTTATTGATATTAATGCTATTCATAAGGACACGCTGGCTGAACTGCCAGTCAAGAGCCTACATTGGGTTTTTTTGTTTGTTTGTTTGTTTGTTTTTGCTGGTTTATGATTCCATATTTGCTTTAATATCCACCCCCCAAATACATTTTTAGTAAATGCTTGTAAATTGCTTCAGTCCCATTTCATCATCTTCTGTCTCAAACACTTTTTTAGCTCTTGTCCCTTTAGTGCCACATTCCCAAAAGACATAGTCTCTTCCAACTGCAAGCTGGTTGCTCATTTTCTTTTTTGGGGAAGTGCCTAATTATCCACTGGGAAGACTTGTATAGTTATGTGGTGATGGTGAAGCCATTAAGCAGTGGAATATTGTGCATATCCTTCGTAAATATTTGTGAGAAGTCGGCCATGTGACAGTTCTTATACATGTTAACTTATAAAAACAGGGATGAGCAGGAAGTAAACAAAGGAATGGCGTGAGCGTGAAGCACAGGTTTTGTTGAGCCAATGTGTGTCAAAGGAATTATAATGTGATTTTTACTTGTGCCCCACTTACTTGCTGGCTGTTACATCACTTGAATGTTTCTATCTGCATTGCAACTGTAGCCACGGGAATAAAGAAAAATGTTATTTAAAAAAAAAAAAACTTCTTAAGGAGTCTTGTCAGAGAGCTTGTAACATCTTTTTTCCACCCATCTATACATTCACCCGAGTCCAAACGCATACAAGTCATTTGATTCGCTACAGCGTGTGTTGAAACATGCCCAGAAGCGGTTTGCATGACCTATAGATAAATGCACGCTGTAGCAGCTCATGTGGATGCTCTCCGCCTCATCTCTATCCCGCTTTGCTGCACCACTCTGGTGGATGTCGGCCTGGTTTCTGTCTCACTAATGTGAAGATGATGCATGCAGATCATGATTGCTTTTGCAGGATTTTTAAATATTTATTGTGACATGTTGTCAGCTTAGTCATATCAGGAGATGAAACTGTTCAAAGATGTAGCCATTTATAATCTGTTACAATCAGTATAAAGCAGGCTATATTCAGAAAAAAATAACAAAAACAAACTGTTAGTTGTTTATCCTCAAGGATCATTCTTTATAAAAAGCACTTTTTGTACATTTGATGCACCTTTTTATGTAGGCACATACGCTACATCTGGCCTGTGGCTAAACTGTGATGCTTTACTGAAAAGGGTATCAAAGAGAGCAAATATTTTCCCCTGGATGGAGTATTCACCTGCTGGCCTTTAAGAGGCTGGCTGTAGTTCTTCTCTGGCATTCCGATCTCATTCCTCAGAGAAAGGTGTGTTCCTGGCACTGCTCTGGTATTTTGGATTGAACAGAGTTTCAGTCTACGCAATTATGCACTCTCTCGTGCTGCAGCTTATATTATGTTTGTGTTTATAGGAGCGTTTTCATCAGAGCTACTGGACATATACGTGGACCGTCTACCCTTGTGTATCCTCTAAACGTGGCCAAGATTTTGTGCTTGTTTAAATTGTATAATTCGTCCTTCATTTTTGAATTGTGGAGGTGATCTTTTGAAGTGTTCCTCCTCTGATTTTGCTCCATTTATTTTCACTGTGAGAGCTATAAACCAAGCCATGTGTTCAGCACACCGTCTCCGCTCACCTGAGTATACATGAGCCTGCTATATCGACCGTTCTATTGAGTCATTAAAAAGTGGAGTCGCCTTAAGGGCTTTGTTTGAGCTCTGTGTGTCTGTGGGAGTGTGTGGAGGGGATAAAAGTCTTTGTAAGTCTAGCATTTAGCAATATTGAGATAGTATCTGGGGTTTATTTGACTGTATATATTTTCTCTTAGTCAGCATGATGACTTTTTCGATAAAGCCAAATGGGCCGTTTGTCTTTAATGTTATCTCAGTCAAATCAGACATAACACTCTTGCTTGTACGTGCATTCCTGTGTATGCACATACAGTCTTGTAACAAAGAGCCATAACATGGACTCACATGTAGACATGCACACATTCAAAGCAGTGATTAGAGATAACATAGATATTTTGGCTTCCAGTCAACAGAAAAATTAGCCCAGTGAGATGTGGCTTCAGAGTGCAGTAGGAAGGTTTTTGAAAGGCATTACCACTTGTACTCACGTTGAAGTAACTCATTTCCACCAGCAACATTCGGTGTAAAGATGGCATAAACATGTGTGTTTATTCATTCATATATTTTTAAGAAAATCAGTTTTCCTTTATTACAACTGGGAAGAAATCAAAGTTCTTCTGAATATACGTTATTGTATAAATGTTATGATAGAAATTCAGTGGTTATACAAGAACCCCAACCATAGAATCAAAATAATCAATAATTATGTAGAGAAGAACCATTAAAGGGAATGTGGTCCTCAAGTGCAAATTCCAGATAAAGGCAGGTTCAAGGTCGATCCAGTGTGTTGCTTTTTACAGAGAACTGGCTTTTCATCAAAGAACGCTGGTTTTACAGCGAGTATGTTTACATGACATTAGAAAAATAAAACCTAAAGTCTCTTAGTCTAAGTAAAATCACTATCTTACATACATAATGAATTTAAAAGAAATTACTAACCAGATCCAGAACTCCAATTTGTCATGTTACAATTCACTTGACATTCACATCAATGTAATGTGACAGTTGCCACAATTCTGTCTTGGTGGGAGCTTGATCGTGATGAAAATACAAGAAACATAAAAATGTGTTTCTGTGAGCCCTGTCACATCACAATCCCACCACTCCCGGTTACGACTCTGCATCCTCACTTGTCTCTGCACAAACAATAACAGCCATTGTTATAAACATTTCTCTTACTTCTCAACTCTACAGTTACTAGATGCTTGTAACTTTTAAAACATTATTTTAGTAGCATGTTTACTTTTGTATGCACAGCACGCAGCATGTGACGTCTTATTTCTGCTCTCTCTCTCTCTCTCTCTCTCTCTCTCTCTCTCTGTCTCTCTCTCTCTTTCTCTTTTAAAAGTCTAAGTCACTGTGCAGTTTTCTTTTCTTTGCAGCTGTCATGTCGTTGCATATCTAAAGGACAAAATCAGAAATGTACTTTCCAGTTCCCTGCAATCCCTGAGGTGTTGAAGATCCTGCAGTCAGCAGGACCCCAGTCACGCATACTGGCTTCTTGTTAGAACCGTGGTGGGAATCTTTCCTGAAGAACATTTTAGCACTCAAGTCAGTTTGTTTTATCTCTTTTGGGCTTTCCATAAGGACGATAAAAGAAAAAAAAAAAAGACAGTTTACTCGATTGACTGGCATTTAGATATCAGTCCCAGAGCATTGAAGCTGTTGTGCCTTTGTCAATCAAATATATCATTACTCTGTCAGCGCCGCGGTTTGCAACAGAGTGGACCGCATCCCTGTTCAAATAGTATTAGAGTCCCAACGCTAACACTCTCCCAACACTATCCAAATAATTACCTGTCTCTTCATCTATTTGCCACAGCTCCAGTCGTGGTCAGGGGTGTGACGCAGTGTGCACTGGGCTAATGGAAATGATTGTTCTGTTGTGGGTTTTTTTTTAGCGAATACAGCATCCATCCGTCAGAGCCCTTGTAACCACAACGTTTCTTTTTTGTTTTTTTTTTCAATTTTCACAATCATATGTTGCCGCTGTGTTGTGATGACGACCCTGTTGCTGCTGTGCTTTTGTTTGTCTTTGTTTATTGAGACTTTATAGTCATCTTGTATCAGAAATATTTTGAGTGGTTTGGAGCGTAAATTGTTACGTCCTTGTTGCTCCAGTGATCATAACTTGTAGATATGACACTAATTTACATTTGGAGCTGTAGTCTCATGTGGTTTCATTTACTGCCTGTTGGCCTCCTTCCTCATTGAGCCTGTTTTATCCTTTTTGATGACGGCCACTGGTGTCTTGGCGTGCCTAGTGCTTACGTCGTGTCACAGGTTTGTTCGATTAGTCTTAGAGGGGTAGTTAGTTCAACTCCATTGGTTCATTCGGAGACAAAAAGACTGATTTCTTCCTCCACCCCTGCCCTCGGGTGCGCTATCATGCATCCTTCTCCCCAGCTCACCCTGTGACTCTCATCTCACATCATCTCCTAGCAGCGTCTGCCGGTAGAAGTTGACACACTGGAGTGCTTTTTCAAAGTGGATACATAAGGAAATCCTACATGGGTGTTAAAGAGTTGATGCCACACCAAGGGAATCTTTAGATCGGCCAGTAAGTCATAATTCAAACCAGCATGTTGTAAAACACCTCAAGGACTTGTGTCATGATGACTGATCACATGATTAATGATTGTCCTTGAAGACAGCCTGTTTATAATATGATTTACCAAACTCGCCGCACATCGGCCATGGACTTGCATGCTAATTGATTGCAGATAACGTGATTGTGGTGGAGTTGATTGCTACGCTGTGATCCGAGCTTATAGAAGCAGCTTCTTCAGGGCTGTGAGGCATCATGAGATCTTTGTGGCAGAGCTGTTTAATGCTCACACTGTTGTGGTCTGCAGAAGTTATTTATATCAGATGTACTCCTCCTCGGCTCTATCTCTCTATCTCTGGCTCCTTTTTAAATCTTTTTGCGAAAACAACTTTGATTTATACACAGACCTCTAACCCTTTAAACCCTCTCGACTTGCTAAGATAAGTGCCTACAAGAGAACAAAACGGCAGATCAATAAAAGTTTTTCTGGTGGAAAACTTCACCATGCCATGCTGCTCTGATGTTACTAACCTGATCTAATGCACACTAACATCTAATATCATTGAACTCCAGTGAATAATCATCTTCAAAAATGATAAAGCTCTAATCCGCTTTGAAATAACTGCCACCCCTGTTTTCTTAGGTCACCACACTCTCCGTCTTTCATGCCAGGCTCTCCACTCTGTTATTCAGCAGCTTAGGAAATGCCCCTCCCCTCAGCCCACTCTCCTTTTTTTTTTTTTTTTTACCATCTGCTTTGAAATTAATGCACATGTTGGAAACTAGGCTAAATTCAGAGTGACAGCTTTTTCTCCCTCCTGTTTTAAAGAGGTGCTTCAGGCGGTGTCCAACTGCATGGGAGATGGAGACGAGAGTACCACTTTATCAAGACGTTTTCTTTTTTTCCCCTTGCCTTTCTTGTAGACTCTCAGACCCATGCTTTCTGGTACAGTCCGGAGAAACTGCTGCTCATAGCATCGCTTTGCACTTGTCATTAGTCGTGTTGCTCGCTCACTGATACCTCAAGTTGTTGTTGTCAGTATTAAACCGTCCACCTTTTATCCTCCAGCCTTCAGTCAGCTTCTCGAGGATTTTTTAAAGTGATTACTGAGGATTAATGTAAGGAAATGTCCCAAAAAAAAAAAAAAATTGAAGGGAAATGCTTGAAAATCTGCCATTATTTTAAGATAAAAACAAATGTTCAGCACAGTAGGCAGTTAAAGGATTTGAAGTATGCCAAGATGACCATTTATAGGCGTTTGTGCTTGAGGTTTTGTGCTTGCATCCTCCCAGAACAGCCTGGAGGTCATAGTGAGATGGTAGACTTTTTTTTTTACCAACCTGTATGGCTTCAGATGTTTATTTATAAATGATTATAGTAATGTAACTTTAAAAGTGGTCTGTTGAAAGAAAGAGCAGTCCAGTAAGCACCAGAAAACCTGGAAGGGGTTTTTGCTTTTCCTCCTTGGAAAGGTGTCGTATTCGCCAAATCCCTTTGTGGCGTGGTTTATAAGGATTGGGTTTAATCACTTTCCTTAACCCCACCCACTCTTCTGCATGGCGTTTCCTATTTAAAGTTGGTGTTGTTGCTTCACACTATCCGTTGCATAGGTACAACAAATGCAGCGTTGTGGGAAGAGTGGTGGGGACATGTATGGAAAGGACAGATAGTTCTGCTGGCGTTTAGGTTTGTGATGTCACTATTCCCTGCAAATCTTGAATAGCTCACTAAAAAACATATTTTCCGAATTTTGCATCCTCAAGCAAAATGCCAGGGTTGTACCACGTCAGAGCTTTGGAGCTCGTGGTCAAGACACTATTAGCTCTAAAACAGTTTGTTTTTCTTTATTTCATTATCATTATCATCGCCTTTGACATGATTTAGACCAGCGACATGTGGCAATTTATAATTTTTTTGTTTTGTTTTTAAGGTTATCTTCTTGTCAGACAAGTGCAATTGTAAGACAAGTAATTGTTTCTTCCAGGTGATTGTTGTAAGTAGGTTTAATTTGAAACAGTATTTTTAACTTGTCAGATTCTACTGGGAAAAAACTCTTAGGCACTTGTCTTGTTTTTGTCAAAGTATTAACAGCTGTCCATATCTATTTTTCTGGCTTTTATTTGGAGACAAGCAGGAATTAAAGGGATAATATTAGAGGTAAATCATCAGTTCAGCTCTTTTTAAGGCAGTGTCCCATACAAATGTTTGCAGTATTTTATGAGGATTTGGTTGTGTTTAGGTTTAGGTTTAGGAGAGCCAGGTTGTTGCAAGTTTTGTTTGTGTCTTAACATTAGTATGGATGTCTTTAACATGTCGTTAAAACGTCGGGTCAAGGGTTGCCTAAGACTTCTGCACTGTAGTGTACGTTGTTGACATTGACTCACATTTGGTTATGAACCTCGTCCAAATGCTTCTGCAGCTTCTAACCGGTTAAATAAATGTGAAACTCCTGCAAATTAGGTTTCTTGATGCAATTTTATTGTTTAATGTTTTATAATGGTACATATCAAATGTGCCGTGATGTTCAGTGCTTGATGCAGCATTTGCTAAATATCTAAACAGGATAAGCACGTTCTCAGCCTCATCTTTTAGGTATGAAAAAGAAGCGTGACTGTGTACTTTTATTAGCTCGTTAGCACTGTTGCCATGTTGAGCATTGCAGACATTGTATGTGGGCTTAAAACCTCCAATTACAGAGCAGGCAAAACGTCACATCTGAAAGGCATAAGCATTTACATATGGGCAGGCACTCTCGCTCTCTCTCTCTCTCTCCCTCCTTTTCTCTCTATCTTATCCAAACTCACACACCCACACAGCGAATATACACATGGTCTTTCTATGCTTGAGGCTGAGGGCTGTGATCTTTCCAAAGGTTTCCTCCTGCGGCCCGTGTGCCAGACTGTCTGGAGAGCTGTGGAGGGGCTGGCGTCGCCTCGCCAGCTGTATGAAAAACCCAGTAACATTTACTTTCTGTGGCACAGCAACCAGCTTTCACCCCCCCCCCCCAACAAACACACACACACACACACACACACACACACACACTTCTACCACACCTAAGCCTGCACTTCTTACTCCTCTTGAGGAGGATTATTGGCAGAACCTGGACTTTTGATCCTGCATTGCCGTCCACCAATGTTATATCTGTCAGACAAGACTCTTTGTGTCGCTTTCTCATCCCGACTTCTCTGTTTCTCCCTTTGACTGTCTTAAAAAAAAAAAGATAAGAGTTAAACCATTTTTGCTGTCTACTATTTGATGTCTCGGATTTAGCTTTAGTCTGCCTGGAAGCAGGCGGGACATTTAGGTCACACACGTGTTAGGAGTTGATTTCAGTCGATGCGACGGAGAGAAGATCCTCAAGACAGGTGTAATTTATGATCGTATCCTCTGATTATGTAGAGGGATGGATAATGAACTGTCTTAAAGATGCGAGTTCCTCCTTCAAAACATGTACAGATCACTCTCACATGTCCTCCGTTTAAGATTTCTTTCTTTCTTTTTTTTCCTGCTGTGACAATTATTTATTTATTTTTTTAGTCTCAACAGTGATTAATTACACGAGACAGTGCCAACAAGCTTTCCAATGTAATTTGCAGTTGAAGTATAAACGGGAAGTGTGCTCCCAATCCATAATGATGTTGACTTTGGTTATGCTGTGTGATAAGGAGCCCCCCCCCCCCCCCAACCCACCCTCCCCTACCCCCTTCCCCACCCCACCACCACCACCACCAATAAATGTCCCTGTGATAACATGTGACAGAGGACAGCAGTCCCTGACCTTAAGTTGTCTAGTTCAAGTGTAAACAAAGGCGCTTCATTTAGGCCAAAATGTTGACGTGTCAGAGGAAGCCATCCAAAAACACTGGTGCACCCCCAAGTGCAGGTGGTAATTACCTAGTTGCGAACAGGTTTGGAAAGACAAGCCAACTGTGACTTATCTGTACTGACACAGGTCACATCACTTTTTAACGTGCTGAGAAGTTGCCCTGTCCAAATAAGAAGCTCAAAGCCAACCTTAATACCATGTTTTACATTCCTCAGACATTTGATTATAGACTGTGTTGGGGAAATGTTTCACTTACTGCCCTCTCCATTGACCAGCTCAGCTGTTCTCAGCATCATCTATGTAACCTCTCCAGCCCATCTTGTGAAACGGATGGAAATTGGGTGCTGTGCTGCCCTAGACTGGGGAAAAGTGGAGTTGTTCAGACCCCAAGACATTGGGGCCTCCACTTTAGGGACACACCCCGGTGCAGACGAAATTACCCTGAGATATGTAAAAATACAGGGCAGAGACCCGTTTCATCTGAGGGTAACTTACTCCAAAACTGAGCTGGTATCATTTTAAAACAACTGGGGTCAAGTTCATCCTCATCTGAAAACTCTATAAAAAATATTGTCATTAAAGTAAGATAACAAAACTCTTTTAGGTCCTTCTTGAAAATGTTTTTGACCCCCTGACAAAGCCAGTGGTGACATGAAAAAGACACTTGTGAAGATTTGACTACAGTCCCGAGAGAGTTAATCAGTATAGATGCTTTCACATTATAGAAACCCTTTTATGTTATTATAACTATAAGTTCCTCCAAGTCCAGGAACAGTGCTGTGACCAATCAAGCATGTTCAAACATGTCTGTTACTTGCTATCATGTTCGAAATAAAGAATTTTGATTTTGAAATTTGAAAACCAATTTGGACAAAATGACACAATTTTACCAAAGTCACTAAAAAATCTATATGATATTATGAATCCGCTAGACTTATTCTCCTGTTGTCTTAATATTTTACCCACAGCTTTGTTCCAGTTTTGCCGTTCATGGTATCTCATCTGATTCAAACAGTAAACTCATCCCTTTTATCAGGTGTTTCCCCCCCCCAGGCCTTGAACACAGCACTCATCCAACCACTGTTGGAAAAAAACAAACTGGACAATTTGCTTTTGCAAAATTACAGACCCATCTCAAATCTTCCGTTCATCAGTAAGGTTATTGAACTCTGACCAACCGCTTTGAGGTCTTCTAAACCGGTTTTCGTGTTCACCGCAGCCCTGGGACTGCCCTAGTCAAGGAGTTCAATGACATCCACATAAATACAGACTGTGGAAGAAGTGCTGGTGTTATTGGACCTCAGCACAGCATTTGATACTGATAAATTACTAGATATGTACTAGTAATGGTATATTACTAAAGCGATTGGAGAATTGGCTCAGACTTTCTGGCACTTGACTGGTTTAAATCTTACATTGTAATCAATAAAAGTTCTATCCTAGTACCCCATCTATTTAACATCTACATGCTTCCGACAGCTCAGATAATCTGTGGCAAAAGTTTTTCAATGTCAACTCTGTTCTTGTAGCTTGACAACATAAGTTACCATAACTATGCAGATGATATACAACTTTACATTACATGTCACCAGGTGACAATGAGCTCATACAAGCGTTGAGTAGATGCATAGAACGAATCTGTGAGTGAATGTGCCATCAATATATGCAGCTGAACAAAGACAAACCTGAAGTAGTTTTATTTGGACCAAAAGAAGAGCATATAAGAGTCAGCACACAGGTTCAGCTATTACAGCTACAAATCACTGATGAGGCCTGAAATCTGGGTGCAGTCATGGACTCAGACTTGAACTTTCAGAAGCACATTAAAACAATCACAAAGTCGGCCTTCTATCACCTGAAGAACATCTCCAGGATCAAAGGACTAATGTCTCAGCAGGATTTTGAAAAACTCATCCATGCGTTTATCTTTAGTCGAATTGAAGACCTGCAACAGTGTTTTCACAGGTCTGCCTAAAAAGTCAATCAGTCAGCTCCAAGTTCTCACTAGAACTAAGAAAGTTGACCACATCACTCCAGTTCTGAGGTCCTTACACTGGCTCCCTGTATCTCAGAGAATAGACTTTAAAATACTTCTGTTAGTTAATAAATCACTGAATGGTTTAGGACCAAAATACATCAGAGACTTGTTGCCATATCAACCATCCAGACCTCTGGGTCTTCTGGTTCAAGTCTGCTCTGTGTCCCCAGAATCAGAACCAAACATGGAGAAGCAGCATTCTGCATTTATGCTCCACAGATCTGGAACAAACCTCCAGGAAACTGCAGGAATGCTGAAACCCTCACTTCCTTTAAATCAAGTTTAAAAACCCATATTTTTACAGCTGCCTTTGACTGAAATATCGAAACCATTCTGAATTTAGATTTAAACAATGTTAATTTTAGTACTACACTGTAACTCCAGCTTAAGCCTAACTTTCTTTATTATGCCTTTGCACTGTAACTCAGTCTTTTTTTCTTCTTTTCTTTTCTTTTCTTTTCTTTTCTTTTCTTTTCTTTTCATGTTTTTATTATGTAAAGCACCTTGAATTGCCTTGTTGATGAAATGTGCTATACAAGTAAACTTGCGTTGACCTTCCTTTTGGTGTCCGCTGTGCAGGAACTTCAGCCGATTGTCACAGGACTGCATTTGGAGGATCTTTTTTTATCTCCTCCAGAGTGAGACCATCTGTGGTGAAAACAATTGAATGAAATGATACAGCTATGCGTTATCTTAGCAGAGGGAAAAGTGAGAGAGGGAGAGAGCTCCTTTGTCTCCATAACCTTTAAAGAGCCAATGTTTTCTCTGAATGTGTCTCATGATTAGAAATATAGAGTTTCAGTCAATGGACATACCTGCCTCTTTTGACGGTGGGCATGTCCAGTGAGGGTGGGGGCTGTGGTAAAGTAGAGGTAGAGTTTTTACCTTGCAATACTTTAATGACCAGCAGGTGTGAGCAATTTATTCATAAAAAACATTAAAAAGCAAGGAATGTCAAATAATTGTTGTTTTTTTTCTTAAATTGTTTTTTTTTATGTGGTTACCTTTTAGATGACAAGAAACAAATCATTAGATAAACTTTTTTTTGAACTTACTGTTACAGTTTGATGCATATGTTGTCATTTTAGTTGTTGACTTGGGATGTAACATACTTGTACAACTAATGCCACGACTTTGAAAAACATAACTACGTGAAAGGACAGCAGGATGCAGTGAAGTGCAAATGAAATGTAACTAGTAAACAGCATATTTGCAGGGGCTCTGCTTGTGTTTCCGTTCTAACAAAACTAATTATTTATTCTGGACATAATTCCAGAAAGTGGTCCATTATTCACCACCAGTATCTCTCAGATCTAATTTCATCTTATTACCATAATCTGAACCTTAAGTCTGTAGCAGATTTTTCTTTTTTCCATTTCAGTGAACACATGCACAATTAGGGGTTAGTTTAAAAACAAATGAGATAAATATAAGTGCTTACTGTTGGTTTTTTTTGTCTGTTATGATTCCCTTCCATTTCTGTAATGTTTACTCCAGAGAAAAAGGAAGTGCGTCATTTCCTGTAATTCATCACGAGAGTTGTATGAGGTGCCACACTGATCAGTTTTTTTCTCCTTTGTCACATTAAACAACCAGCTGATCACTTATGAAAATCATAGTCAGCTATTAATACAAGTGATTAGTTGCGGCAGCTTCAATTTAACACAACTGCTTACTATGGCATCACTCAGATACGTATTTCTTTTCCCTTGCATGTTAGATGTACAGCTTAAATCTGCACCGACTCTTAATTTATCCGGTTGTGCTGTGTGCAAATATGAGTTTTTTAAAAGTGCACGGCTGCGGTTTCACATTGCATTCATACTAGGAGTGACCAGCGGACGGCTCGCCACCTCTCTGTGCACCCCTGAGTGGACGTAAATTGTATCTCACAGTATCCAGCAGTCCAATCACTTAATCTGTAAATTGGCTGCTTGTTGTATTGTGTGCTGCTGCGAAGCCGTGCGAACACTTGTTTATCCGAGCTGTGTGATGATTAAAGCGGGCCGAGCTCAACCCCAGTCAGTTGAGTAATTAAGAAGCTGTTCTTCATGTTAATGGCATTAGTCACCTTGGAGATAATCACCGCCATCAAGAGCACGGAGCTGTATCCTTCTGTGTACCTGATAGCCTCTTCAAACAAAGGGCTCCTCTAACAGTGCTTTCAGCTAAATCCAGTTCTAGTAGCGGTTATGGCTGCAAACTCACGATTTTATGCTCTATTTGTCACAGTTTCCCCCAAAACACGATATCATCAGCTCATTTTATTCCATCAAGATGGAATTCGATTATAATGAAAGAATAAGAAAGAAACAGTGATGCTTTTTTGTTGCATTTCTGACTTGTGAAGGTCTCCAATAATTATGTTTCTTCCAACTCTGTTTTAAATGACGGTATACTTGAGCAACACCCTGGATCTCACAGACATCACCCTAAATTCATGACATATTTGTGGCTTGCAGTAAAAACACACACACACACACACACACACACACACACACACACACACACACACACACGCGCGCGCGCGCACACACAAAACAAACAAACTTATCTGTGTCATGTGTTGTTTTTCAGTTAAAGTGTAATTTGAATTGGAGCTACAGAGGAATCAGTCCTTTTAATTAAACCATTTGGGAAGAAATTCACTTGTTAAATAAATGGTAATGTTGCTATGCTTCTGTTGTGTCAAAACATGTACATTTATCCAGATTTCAGTTTCTCGTTATTTATTTCCAGCTATGCATGAGTAAGCCACAAGCCAGCTGAGCTAAATGTTATTTCAGAGTTCAAGACTTCATGAGCTGTGAGAGTATTCACTGCAGTTGGGGATCGATTTATCTAAATAATTTTTAACTTTGTGAGGTAAGAAGTAACAGGTAATGTATCTTGTGGGGGGCTAAATCACCACAATGAGCCTTAAGTTGTGAGGGAAACTCACCAGGGAAAAAGATGGATGCAGTCTTCTTCTTCCTGGTCTTGTGTCATAAATTACCTGGCCGTTGATCCATGGGTGTCTGGTATTCTCGGCGGACCTTCTTCTCGCATTCATCACTCCCTGCGTCTACAGCTAAGCCTGAGTGGAAATGCCTTGAACACATACTCTTCTCCTAGGTTGCAGCTGCATGGCTTGTTGCTTAGATACAGAGGCATTTATATGAACCTGGAGGACGGCATTATGCGCCAAGATGTTTCAGCATCGCGGCTTGGGTTAGATTTTTAGTCATATATTGAGTTAGCACTTTTTGATTTTGTAACTGCTGCTGAGATGAAAAGAAAATACACCTCCAGCATTTTCTCTCTTTCTAGCCCGATTGTTTTGAGACCGCAGCCAGCACATTCATGCTGATGGTGATCAAAGATATAGAGCATTGTGAAATCTGCAGTGAACAGAGGGAGATGGAGCTGGTTTTGCAAAGGTGAATCTTCTCAAGCACAAAATAAAAAGTGGAAAGTTGGACTCTTGCATGCAGATTTTACTTCTAGAAACAGTAGGGTAGATGTATGTGTTATTGCTCGTCTGCAGAGGCAGCAACAAAGCAAAATGTATTAAAGGTCAGCTGTAATTGAACAAAACAAGTCAGGCAGAATGACAAAGAATCACAATGAATACTTTTTCAGTCTTGAACTTTCCCCTTTTCTGTTCTTCATCTCAGTTTAAAGTCCTCATTTTCATGCACACATAATCACCAATTAGCTCATTAAGGTGATGACATCAGCCTTTCGTTGTTAGTCCTGGTGAAAAGACCGAACACTAGTCTGGTGTCTGCAGTAATGTGGACTCTGTAACTCTGGTCTGTCGTGGTGAGGAGAGAGCATCTGGTGAGGATGCCTCTCGGATACCTCCTTGGAGAGATGTTTTGGGCATTTCCAACTGGGATGAAGATGAGGCAGACCAAGCACATGCTGGGGAGATTATATCTCTCGGCTGGCCTGGGCAAGCCTTTGTATTCCATTGGAAGAGCTAGAAGAGGCAGCTGGGGAGAAGGACGTCTGGGAGACCCTATTTACCCAGGCTGCTGCCCTCATGACCTGATAAGGGGAAGTTGACTGATGAAAGGAAGGTACTCTTACAGCGCCAATGCTGGGCTCTGGTGGTAGCTGCAGTATACCTACGGACTTACATAGGGTGGAACCATCAGAACGTAACCCGCCACATTTGTCTTTTGCTCGACCTGATAAGGACAATATTTATTTGGAAACAAAACAAAACAGTGAAGTTGGAGGTATTACAGACTCATTTTCTTTTGGACCCACCTCCTTGGATTTACTGTCCTGCTTGCAATTGGCAAATAAATAAATTAAGGAGTGGCATGTGTATTTTAGCTTGGTACTCCTGTATTAACCAGATTATCAGGTGGTCATCAACATTTCCTACATACTCTTTCCTAGACGCAAGATTTAGCTTCAAATTATTTCTGTAATAATAAACCACTGTATGATGATTATGATATACTTAAATAAATCCTTTTGCAACTACGGGTTGTGTAGTAATCTAGTCCCCTCTGCTCTTTTTTTAGATAATCTATAAGAGCAGATTCTTTGTTCTCAACTTTATTTTCAAATAGAGGATAGTGCAGTACCATGACGACATATATACCACTTCTTTTCACCATTCAGTTTCACTAAAAAAAAAAAAAGCTTTTCTTCCCCAGGACGGAGTCTTCCTATGAGGTAGCTTCAGGTTCACTGCATCTCTATTCTTTCGGTTGACCTGTGTGTCTATGTCGTAAGCCTGTTACTGATGGCATTTTACACTTGTGCAACTAATGCATTCGCCCTCATGCTGTGTTCTGCTGATCTTAGGTGCATGCTACATCATCGCTTGTGTTTTTACGAGTAGCCAGGGTAAAGGTGAGGGTGGACTTGATTTAATTAGGACGGTACCCTCTACAACCATGTGGCTGTCTCCCCACAGAGTCAATGCTCTGAGCTGAATTATCTTCTTTTGTAATGGAGATTAACCTCATTAAAAGCCATACTAAGACTATTTAACTCCCATATTTTAGCCACCCGTGCTTTTTTGCGCTTCTGCCTCGATTGGTAGGGGTTGCACGAGATTTTAAACTATGGTCAATCCTTTCCCGCTTACAGGCTTTTCAGGGTAATAGGATGAGATTAACACATTTGAATACTACTGCAATATATTATTCATGTTGTGTCCTCCTTCCTCATTTGCAGGAGCATGGCCTTTCACCTCACTGACATAAACAACTGGGTTCCTTGGTACTGGGGCAGGGAAGCCCCATTCATCGATTTGCTTTTGGTGTAACAGTAGTTTGGCTATTTGAAGGTTAAGAAGCACTCTTTTATTTTGTTCATGACAACAGTGAAGTGAACTGCAGTCATCATCTTGTTAGGCTTAGGCATGTATCCATAGGTGTGGACAGTTAAACAGTGGAATGACTTATACCAGAAGAGGATGTAACCGAATCCAGAGATCAGATGAGGTTACCATACGTACGCTATCATCATCATTTGACCCTAAACTACATTTTAAGAGGGAGAGTACATCCTCTGCCAAGGCCTGTGAAATGAGTGTGTGCTGACTGAGGTAGCCTTGGCTTGGTTGATAATTTGGCTGAGGTTTTTTTGGAAAGCGTGCCTGCAGATCATTGCCAAAAATAGATCTCTCCTCATCCTCTTGGGTGTGGCATCATTAGCCAGTTTGCATTTTCCACCAAAGCGAGTGCATTTATGCAGGTTTTAAACACACATACAGCAGCCACGAAGGGGTAAATCAACTCATCCCATTAGCAGTGAATGAGCTGGCCTTTTTCTGTTTGTTGGTTTGTTCTGCTTGACTTCACAAATGGAGTGGAAATTAGACCATGGAGCCCATGACGATAGTGTAACCGCAGTTACACACACATGTCTTTAATTTGATTTCCTTAAATGAAAGACTCGCTGTGACTGAACAGTGTCCAAGAGTTTCTTACATTAAATGGTTTTTTGACAGCTGCAGTGTAGTAGATATTGTTGAAAGTGTTGCAAATGATTTAAAATAAGCATGTCTGCCTGAGTGTCTTGTTTGCATGACTGCTGATCAGAACAAATAATACTCACAAATGAGATGTTTCATGTGGACTCAAGAGCAGATAACACCCTCGATGTTGGTAGGTGTAAGTGTTTGCTTTGTTATTTTTCTTTCTTCTGATCATGTCAATCTCACCTGCACCTGGCGACGGTATGTGTGGTCCTGCTTCTTTGTAGATGCACAGCCAGTTGGAAACCTCAGCCAGCTTTCTCTGCTGCTTTATCACATGCTGAGAGCTTTGTTACGAATGTTTTCGAGGTCATGCGGTGATTCACTGTTTCTAGACACAACTAAAGTTGACTTTGTTTGAGAGTGTGTGTGTGTGTGCGTGTGCGTGTGTGTGTGAATATTTGTCTCTTTCAGAGGTCCCAGACAAGCGTCAGTCTGTTTCATTGACTCCATTTCCCTGACTGGCTGTCTGAGCATCTGATCTGACAAATCTTACACTGCTGGTTAACCTCTCCTCCCCTTTCCTCTCCAGCAATTGTGACATTACGATTCCCCCGGGAAGAATGACTGTAATTGACTCTAACAATGCTCTTTTCTTTTTGTGACGATTTAGTGAACGTTATCAGATTTGCACTAAAAGCTTATTCACCAAGATAAATAAACTATTGAATAAGGTCTTCTGATTTAAATGTGTAGTTCTTAAATTGCACTTTTGCATTGCATTTTTTTTTTATTGCTTTGTTTGATCTTTTCCTTCAGATTAGTTCAAGAACAATGGTCAGAGAGCTTCATGGAATGAGTTTCCCTGGCTGAGCAGCTGCATCCAAGACATACATCACCAAGTGAAATACAGTGGTGCAAAGTGGTGTAAAGCACGTCACCACTGGACTCTGGAGCAGTGGAGACGCGTTCTCTGGCGGGACGAATCGCGCTTCTCCACCTGGAAATATGATGAATGAGTCTGGATTTGGCGGTTCTTGTCTGACTGCATTGTGCCAAGTGTAAAGTTTGGTGGAGGGGGGATTATGGTGTGGGGTTGTTTTTCAGGAGCAGGCCTTGGCCCCTTAGTTCCAGTTTCATGCTCTCAACTTTGTGGGAACAGTTTGGAGCTGGCCCCTTCCTCTTGCAACATGCACCAGTGCAGAAAACGGGTCCATAAAGACCTGGCTGACAGAGCCTTGTGTGGATGAACATGACTGGCCTGCACAGAGTCCTGACCTCAACCTGATAGAACACTTTTGGGATGAATTGGAGCGGAGACTGAGAGGTCTTCTCGTCCAACATCAGAAGCACACTAATGTGCTTCTGGAAGAATGGTCAAAAATTCCCATAAACACACTCCTAAACCTTGTGGACAGCCTTCCCAGAAGCTGCAAAGGGTGGAGCAACGTCATATTGAACCCTATGGATTAGGAATGGGGGGGTCACTTAAATTTATATGCGAGTCAAGGCAGGTGACTGAATACCTTTGTCCATATAGTGTATATATTTCTTTCTTTTTTTTTGTTGTTTTTCTTCCTTAATCGTACATGAGAATAGCTTTTGGTTCCCTTCATTTGACTTCCCAGCCCTACATAAAGCTGCTCTCTCTCTTTCTCTGTGAATTTTGCTCCATGGGTTGTGTTCGTTTTTTTGGCTTTTTCCTTCTCAGTCTTGTTTCTTCCCAGACACCAAAGACACCAAAGAGCTACATTCTTGGCACCCCCCCCCCCCCCCCCCGTTCAGCTGCACCCTTGCTTTCCTGCATCCAATTTGCTCTAATTTGTTTCTCCTTGGTTGGTTGGCATGAGCACGTGCAGATAAGCACAACCTCCTCAGAGGAATAATGCGTTATTCTTTGTGTGATGTAGTCTAGTGATATGGCAGAGGAGCTTGCCAGGGGTGTGATGGGTCTTTGTTACCTGACTCTTTCCTTTTTGTCACTCCTCTGCCTCTCACTTCCTTGCCTTGCCTGCACCCTCTGTCTCCCCCGCCCTCCTGACAACAAGTCTGCCTTTTTAAGAGCTGTTTGCTCTTGAGTGAGAAGTCAAAGCGTTGTTCCAGCGGAGCACCCAGCCCACCTTGTAAAAAGCCTCCTGCCATACACAACTGGAATCACTTCCCTCTTTATCTTTCTTTCCTGTCGCCTTTTCTTTTTCCCCACATTTACTGTCTTTCATTCAGGCCTTAACTTTTCCTCTTTCATCAGCCTAAACGGATCTTTTTGGTGTTATTCGTGATAAATAGTACCCATAATTACAGCGAGCTTGGAATCTGATGAATTCTCCACTTTTTTAAGCAACTTACTACCTTGAGAGAGACAATACATTAAGGAGCGGCACAATGGTGCTTCAAAATGCACAAGAGAGGATGCTTGAATATTCACATGCTTTTTTTAAATTTATTTTCTTTTTTATTTTGGTTTCTGTTCATGTGAAAAGATTTCCTAGTGTGCTTTGCTTTTTTTTTTTTTTGAATGTTTTAGTCATAAAACCATGTGTAGGAGTTATTTTTCTGTTGCATGAAACAACCACCACAAAGTCCTTGAGTAATGAGACACTGTTGTAGTAAAGATCCTGTCTGCAGAGAGTAGAGAAGGAAAACTTAAATTTGATGCAGTCTCCACCGCAAACAGGTTTAAATTATATGTTCCTATTTGTTGAGTCATTTAGAAACAACATTGATGCAGGGCTGTGGTAAGTGGGGGGGGTTTTTCTACGAGAAGTGTATATAGGTTTTCATTTACATTTTTTTTTTTAGTTTATCCCAGAAAACAGGGATGTCAGAAGACATGATGCAGATCTTTTAGACATTTTATCCTAAGTGATTTAAATCCACAGCAAAATGTGTAAGGTTCAGCATACTCTAACACTTCGTGGAGAGCCAGATTTTTGCATAATCTTGCTGACACACAAATGGTTTAAAAACAAAAATGCGTCGGCTCTCTCTGCAGTGACTGAACAATGTGAAAGAGAGAAAACAGTTGGGATATTACCAGCTAAAGTCTGCTACCTTTTAGGTAATGTGACATATTATGTGCTTGATTTTTATGTTAATAAGCAATTGCCTAAAGTATAATAAAGTTCCTGACTTCAGACATGCTGTAGTCAGTTTTGCACAATGACATTTTTTTTTTATGAGTTATTGTTGTATAACAGCTACTTAAAACAGAGAAAAACTGAGAAGTTTCTGCCTCTTAGCTCTGGATGTGAGAAGCCTCAGTCTAAGGAGATGACCATGTCCAGTGTTTTTTCCGGCACACTCACACTCCCCACTACATATGAAATCACTTTTTCTCCCCTTCTTTTCCATTATATCATTGCAGTTCTTCCCGACCCTACCCTGCCTCTCGTAAGGCCGAACATACATTAGAATGTCAGACGCATCTTCACCCCCCTGATCCTTATCTGCAGAGCCCTCTCTCTGTTTTTCCTTCGCCTCCATACCACTCCAGCAAATGTTACCTTTTCATATCAGGCCTCTGAAAATAAAATAAAACATTTTTTTTTCTCTTTTCATGCAGCACGGGTGGATCTGCAAGCACGATAACCTCCATAGCTGAACTGCAAATGTCACTTTGGCGAGCCAGCCAGTACCATTTCTTTTCACTGGCTGGTTGTGGCTCTCTTATGGGGGTTCATGCATGTGACACTTTGACTGCGCAGGTGTGCCCACATGAATGAGAATGAGTCAGTGGGACTCTCAGGTGTGCCCCGGAGAGGTCCACTGAATTATCATCAAACACCAGGAAACCAAAAGCCAACAATGAGCTGAGTTTGACTACGTGAAAGTATGTTAATGCAGCATGCAGATACAGGGGCAATGTCTGCATGGGTCAGTTGAAGCAACAGGAAACACTTATTGCCTTATTAAATGAGAAACATATCCACCTCTTAAGCCTTTTTGAAATGGGGTAGTATTGATTTGCTACTTTGTAACCCTGTCATTGTTTCCTTGATGGCATGCAACATAACAATACAACTTGAAATGTAACTTTGAAGGCTGCTGACTGTTTCAACAGTCTTTCACAGCAGCCATTACAGAGGTAAAGTATGTTGTCAAAGCTTTGAGCAAAATAAAAAGGCAATCAAACGCTTTGTTCCTCATAGAGTCTCCCTCAAATCTCTTTTGCTTCCCGAGCCATCCGTCTCGTAGTGCTCACACACAGAGACCAGTGAAAGGCCAGCGTCTCAATTTGCATGTTATAGCGTGTAGAACGCTGCGAGATGGGATGCAGGTGTGATTTAATATTTCAGTACAGCAGTCACGGGCTCCTGCCCCAGCTCCCAGGGATCGTCTGTAATAGCATATTTTAGAGACTGACACCCCATCAATATTTGTGGATGAAGAGTATCATGAAGGTTTCTAACTGGACTCCATTGCTAGGTCCATATGGACTGTCAAGATGTTTATATAAACAGAAGTCATAATGTACACTTGAAAAGTGTGATCAGGAGGGAATATAAATAGTATATTCAAACCATTTTCGATTAGAGAAGATTAATTAGTGTTTTTCATGCTCTGTTAACGGGTAACCATCTGGAGGAGATGCTTGTAATTAAAACAAGCTGGAAGACAGCAGTGATTTCAGCATTGTGTCTAGTCTTCTGCTGGCTTGTGGGTATTTTGACTGGGTCAGCATCAGAGGAAAGCCGAGCGAAGTTTTTGCCAATTTGAGGACAGGTGCTGAAACTGGTGCACAGGGCATTCAGCGCTCAGTCTGAGGGAAATGGTTTCAGCCGTGAAGCAGAGGAGAATATTTTTGCAAGCAAGCGTGGGCTTCTCGTGTTTGAAGGCAGTATAATATCTGAAACACTGATTAATGCTTTGAAATGCTTTTAAATGAAATATTGCCATATTACCCCATAGGAATACTTGGAGCTTTCATGCTATAATTCTAAGAGTTGTAAACCATCTGGCGCTGATAAGATATAAAAACACAGAAGGATCATATTTTTAGTTACTGCTCGGCAGCCTCCTGCTTCTGTCACTTTCTCCCGATGGTCTGCTCTCACTCCTCCTCCAGATCATCTCATTGTGAATATTAAACAGATTTTAATTATTTAAAAGTCTTCCCTAAATGAGTACATTTCTTTGACTGACAGACTCATGATCTTGTAGTTTAAGGTCAGTGTCTCGAGTCGGCAACAGGAAATCTGCACAGCCCTACTCCTACTCCCCCACATGAAGGTGTTTGTGGTGGGCGTGTCCGCCATAGAGTCTCCTGTGTGGCTTTGCTTATCTGGATGAGAGAGGTCGCCCATCAAACTCAGGAACAGCAATCGTCCTGCCCACCCTCCGCTGCTGAATAATAAACATTTTCTTGCCATTATCAACCAGGAAATTAAATATTTGCAAGAATGCCTTGACACTGAAAAGGAATATTAATCACAGTGTTGCAATACTACTATTCACTGTATCAGGAATTAAACTAATCAAGGTCAATTTTGAGCAACACATTTAAATTCCTTTTGTCTCCTGTCTTCCTCTCATTGTAGTTCCTGTGTCTGAAGAACATCAGGACGTTTCTCAAGGTTTGTCATGACAAGTTTGGCCTTCGAAACAGCGAGCTGTTCGACCCCTTTGACCTGTTTGATGTCAGAGACTTTGGCAAGGTGAGTTAAACAATAAACAAACTGAATGATTGTTGGATATTTTCATCTCTAGCAATCTTCTGCACACTGTACACAAGCTGAAAAACAGTCTACAGTCCAACCGCAGCGGGTATCTCCTTTTAAAAAGGGTCATGTGCTTTTTTTCCAGTTGCACATTTTGTCTTTTTGTTATATAACAGTTTTGGCAATGATATTCATGGTTATCTGAAGATTTGTTGTTTTCAGTGAATGTAGTCCAGTCAGAATCTGTCAGCTGAATTAACAACTGGGAGATGAGCAGATGAGCATTTGTTGTAACACCTATGGGTCAGTAATCTCATGTCATGAATATCTGGTTCTAAACCCTTTTAACATGACCATATGGTGTTTTTTTTTTTTTAATACAACATGAGCAAAATAGTTAGTGCAATGAACAAACATTTCTGCTTTCTGCACTGACTGAATAACGGTCTCAAATGCAGAGTTGTGATCATTTCACTTAAATAATAGTACTTTATTTCCTGCAGGAACATTTTGCTTTTGAAGTTGCGAGTCCGTCAGCATTATTTTTGCTTTAAAGAATCATTGTAGAAGCTGGAAGCTGTGTCCAGGGATGAACTCAGGTGTTTGTCATGTTGAGCCATGCAACAAATTACAAAAGAAATGCACAAACTACAACAAAACAAAATGATCAAAATCTTCCTTATGTGTGTAATATTTTTCGTTTAATAACCAACTTTTTGAAAGAGAAATGATCAGCTGCATCAACAAGGTGGCAGCTGTTGGATGTGTGAAATCCCTAGATTCCCACACTAATTATTCTGGTCGTTTTGAGAGCACTGTACCTTGCAGAACAGTCCATACAAACATACTTGTGCATTCAAAGTGGTAGGTGTAACTTGTCCAGTATGCTATTTGAAACACAACTATGGCATTTCCCAAGTCTTACAACGCAAACAGCGGTTTTGCATAAGATATCCAAGCCTGTGACTTAAAACTAACTGAGCAGAGTTGAAGTAAAAATTAAATAATGGTAGATTTCTTTACAGCTTTCTTTATGGCAGTTGCATTTAGGGAGTAAGCTGCTCGACTCCTCTTCCCTCCCCTGTGGGATGTCTTACAGGAATGCTGAAGTAATGTAATGACTAGCTTGTGGTGGGTAGGTGGGTCAAAATCATCTTGTAGTCCAGAAACAAACCAGAAATTATAACCCTGCTGTGTGTGCTTGTTGAAATCTGTGCATCTATGTTGTGGTTGAACTCTACACACCAACAGGCTCAGAGATGGGTTTTTGTGTTGTATCTGTTAGTTCTGGTCCGAGATGCTCGTACTGCATGTATTAAATTGCACCTTTGAATTGTTATGGAATTTTAGAGGACATTTTTGAATTAATTGTTGGGTAATACATTTTGGTAACTACTCCAAATTTAATTTTCTTTTTTATTTTTTATTTAATTCAATTCAATTTTAGTTATACAGTGTTTATTACAACAAAAGTTGTCTCTAGGTGGTCTCCAGAGACCCAGAACATGACCCCCGAGCAATTTTACATAAACAACAGCAGTTAAAAACTCCCCTGGTGGGAGGAAAACCTTAAGCCAAACAGTGGTAAAGAATAACTCCCCTCTAAAAGGGAAGAAACCTTCAGGAGGACTTGGCTCATAAGAGGGGATCCTCCTGCCAAAAGCCAGCCGGGTAGAGCAGGAGAAGGGATATCAGAAAGAAAGAATGAAGAACAGAGAGACACAGACACACCGTCAAAGGTACAAAAGACAAAATATATTAGTATAACTATCCGTCAGCAGCAGAACTAAGAGTTCCATGTATATATGACTGATACATGGTTAATTGGACGACTATAAAACAGGTGTAGACAGCAGACACTGAGGTGGTCAGAGGGTGGGACTGCAGGTCAGGCCGCATCTCCTGAGGCTCTGGCCTGCAAACATGTACAGAAGAGAAAAAGAGGGGGCAGACCAGCACAACAGACAGCCGGGTGGTCCTGGTTTATTTCCTCTCTAATTCTGACAATTTTATTGCTAAAGAAGCTCATAAAGTCTTCCCTACTGAGAGCTGCAGGGATGCACGGCTCAACAGAGTTGTGACTTTTTGTCAGCCTGGCTACAGTGCTGAACAGAAAACATGGGTTATTTTTATTATCCACTATCAATGATTAATAGTAAGCTATTCAAAGGGCATTTTTATATACTATTAGACTATCTTTCCATGCACGATAAGAATCTACAGAGCTACAAGAGTACCACTTCCTTTCCATTTCATGCACTTTTGTTTCAGCATACAAATATACGAATTATACCAGGGAGTTAAGCTCCTATGGTTAGAGACCCTGTTTGTCAAAGGAGCAACTGTATCAAAAGCTTAGTGCAGCAAATTTAGGAGATATATATAGTATGTATGTGGTATCTGAAAGGGTCAAGTTTAGAGGTGCTAGATCGAGATAGAGTTTTGATTGTCAGGATGAAAACTGCAGTACTTAAATACAAATATTTAATCTACTTTGATTTATTTATTGATTTAATTTACAACTATCAGACATAGCCAGTTTAGATGGTTCGGCATTGTCTCAGGGTTTCTCTTGGCAGCCTTTCAGTATTGTCTGGCTTTATTTACAAGCAACAAGACTATAGCAGAAACTCTGTGTTCAGGGAATGCCCCTGGGTAACCCCAGCTGGTAGACATATATAGGTGGAGAGAAAAGCACATCTGGTTAATTTTCTCAGCCTGCTGTCTCTTTGATCTAGATCAGGATGCATGGTGGAAAGTGGATGCATAGTATGCATGGATGGAAATAGGTCATCGCTTTAACCCCAGGTTTGTGGTATGTAATTTAATCCTTTCAGCTCCGAGGCACCCAGTAAATATTGGCATTAGTGTATGCATGAGATCTGAATAGGCTCAGGAGACACTTCAGATACTACACTACAAAAACAATGCATAAAACTGGTCCCAAACAAAAGATGTAGCAGTGGATGGAGGAACGGTAATGCAGAAATAGTGTGTTTTTCTTCTTTTTCTAATCCCTATGTTTGAATTGTGTGTGCTATATACTATGTATTGAGGTTTCTTTTTTTAAAAATGCATCAGAAATATTATGATGTCAATAAACTGAAAATGACAACCATAGGGATTGTTAATACCGTGGCTTTGCAGCTAGTCTTCTGTTGTGTACCAAAGTGAGGGGATTATTACATAGAGGTTAGATATGAATAAACTGAGTCACGTCCCTTGAGATCGATGACAACGGCAATGTATTAGTGGAAAGTCATCTGCTCATTTATCTAGCATATCTCCATCTAATCCAACATAACCACTCTGGCTGGCATGAACAGAGACGAAGGCCTGAAAAAAGGAGGGAAAAAAGATGAGGGAGATGAAAAAGGAGACAAGGACTCACTTGGCAGTTTGTAGTTAAACCACAAGACGATGTCTGCGACACAATGAGCTTGCAGTGAACGGTATTAAAATCCAACAGCAGTCAAAATCAATCACATAGACTCTCCATATGTCAGTTTAGAAATTGGTTATGTATGGTCTCGGTGGTGGCAGGCTTGTCTTGCCATTGATTTTCCATTAAGGCCAACATCACATTATAATATATCGAATCGAGCAGATCCTACTAATGTAGCATACATTTAAATGGCAAGAATGCCTCATAAACAGCATATATAAAGGGAGTCTTTATTCTTGCTTTTAGGGTCTCTATAGCCCCTTTCTTAGCGGATCATCACTGGGTATCATCTTTTTTCTTTTGTTCACTTTGAACAAAGTTCCTTTTGTGTTCAAATCTGGGGATTTGTCATATGTACTTCATAAAAAGGTATCGTTAATATTTATCATCTCCACTCGTTCGCATTACATAACGGGAGACACAAGGATCTAGCAGCAGTTTATTGATTCAGAAATTGATTAAAAAATATAATGTATGGCTTAGGTGCAGCTATTTTGGAGACTCTGACTGCAGTTAATTGCAGCCTGCTCAATGCGTACATCCAAAAAAAACATTTGTGGACATTTTCTTTCAATGGCATTGTTGATTTTTCACAATATTTCAATTTCTTTGTGAATTAGTCAGAAAACAAAGATATAAAAATGTGGAAAACCTTAACTTAAAGTGTGTCCTTAGTGGTACTAGTGTACATTGTTAAGGTAAATGTGAGACACTATTAAAGCTCAAGCCAAAAAACAGGAAATTAGAATCAAAGTAAAGCACAGGATGGAAACAAAAGGAGTGTTTTTTCTCTCTCTCTTTTTCAATACCTGCTTCTTCTATAAACATTAATCAGCCCTGGTTCACCTTTCATACCTCCACAGTGGCTGCAATGGGACCCAGAGTTCAACTCTCCTGGCCTCTCATTCCTCAAATGACGCTTTTTTTTTTTTTTTTCCAGGTCACAGGCAAAGGGAGTCTGGGGCCAATGCTGATAAAAAGTAATTGTGCCTTCAAAATCTCCCCTTACCCTTCCTGTTGGGGCTAGTGTGGAAACATATGGAGCGCATAACCTGATCAGCGTCCTCTACCCATTTTTTTTATTTTCATTACTTTAATGTATTTGCTTCAGGAGCATCCGATGCCACGTGCACCGTTACCTCCAGCTCCCTTGTTAGCTGTATTTCTTGCAGATGTAAACCCTTTGGTTTCATGCACATATCACCATGCTTCCAATCTTTTCACCTCAACGCATCCCCCATCATTAGAAATTCATTATGACATCATTAAACCAATGAAATACAGCTTATTACAGTAGACCCCAGAGAAGGCTTTTATTTAAACACCTCCCTCTCTCTGAACTCAGCCGCCTCGTTTCCTTCCTCCCAACCTATTTTAATTAGCCTCCAAAGGAACATTGCTGTCATTTGAATGAACATGGCAATCAGTTTATTTGGCTGTTGCCATGATTAGCATAATTAGCCTGCACCTGTTAACCATATATCAACAGTTTGGTAATTTTCCGTCTGTGGCTGCCGAGCGGCGAAGGAGGGAAGCTCTCTGACAGATTTGCCGTCTTCATTAAAGGGAATCGCATCATTTGTTTGAAATGCACGGCATAGCGGATGGCGTCGGTTTCAACCTCCTCTGAGCAGGCGTGGAGTCATGACCGACTTGTGAAGTGTCAGAGCAGCTGAAGTGATGCTCATTGACTCACTAGAACAGTGTCAAGGAACACGGAGTTGATTCCTACGTTTCACTCAGATCGAAATCGGTGTTTTCATGATGTATGGAACACACTTCAAAATACAGTGGGCACATTTTGCAGCAAACTCAGCTCAGCATTTGCTCATGTATTTAAAAATAGCAGGTCTATATGTTCTCCTGTTTAAATTCTTCCTCAAAATGAGAAGTGGCTGTACATTATAGTGCTCAAAAGTAACCCGCGTAACGTCTCATGTTGCATCAGTATAGTGATGAACAGTATAGTGCATGGGAAACTCCATTCAAACATACCAATTTTCTGATTTAGCTTGTACCAACTGCTCTTTTTTTCCAGCTGCGTCTCTCCTCCTCACTTCCCCCAGTCCATCCCATCCCTCTCCTCACTGTCCTCCTCTTACACACTCATTCATCTCAGAACATTCTCGCTGCGAGTGTGTTGAGATAAGACTGAGGCAGCGGCCTGTGAGCCACTATTGTGTGGGTGCAATTGCGATTTGACGGCCGTGTTTGATTACCCTCTCTGCTGCCCTGAAAGCCGTGCGCACTGAACTCCCTGCTCCTTTCATTTCCTTTTCTGCGCTCAGTCGCTGAAAATAGCTACTCGCTGAGCGTCCACGCCCAGTGCTTCAAACATCTGGAACGTGCTTCGGCCACCGTCATCCCGGCCGTCTGAAAGCTGAAGTATGTTTGAAACCTCACTTGCACACCCTCAGTACAGCCTTTTGCTTTTTTTTCATTGTGTGAACATTAAAGCATTGTTCTTGTTTATTCCCCGCTGTCTGTTTTTGCTTTTCACTGCATTTAGTCTTATGGATGCCACATGAAATTCATGTATTTGAAGACAAAACTGGCTACTTGGAAACATCGCATGTGTTTATAGTCTTAAGATACTACAAATGATGTTGGAGTCTGTGAGCTCACTGTGAGCCAATTGCGTTATTCTGCATGGCTTTTTCATTGTTTGTTGGGTAACCTCAAGTGTAGAGATTATAGTTTTTCTATGTTTCATAGTCATTTGAAACATGCATTCATATCTGACATGCCAGGTTGTGTAAAGCTGCACTCACCATCCACTCAGTGAGGAAGAATATATGCAGGCTGCAATGCTGCTGGTGTTGAGTCACCTAACTTAAAGGGAAAGGCAGCGATCCGTGCCTGTCAGACTTGAGCTGGAGAGTGTGCAGTAAGTGATGGAGAGAGGTTCAGAGGTCAAGCAGCCGAGGTCAGCCGTTCAGATGGAGGCATCCTCTTCCATTAGCGACCGCGTCCTCAGCAGCAGCCCTGCACTGTCAAGACCCCAATGGATTTTTAAAGCTATGATTCTTCGAAACGTTCGAGTGTGGAGGGGTAAAGTGCTTCCAGATTTGTGATAGAATGAGCTCCTTTTCTGTATATTGTGAGCTGATCTATACCTTTTTATGTATAGATTTTTTTTCTTTCACAATTTGCCCCCGTTTATGTCTGTAGTGTGAAGGTCGCCCGATCAATCCCCAAGCCCGTCACATGCCGAAATGTCTCCGGGAAGGACGCTGAACTTGACATTGCTCATTGTCCCAGTCTTTCATAGTGCCAAATCCAAGCCTAGATAAATGCGGAGGTGAGGGCTGTGTCAGGAATGGCGTCAGACACAATAACTTATGTGGCGACCCTGACAAAGGGAAACATCCGAAGGAGGGGGAGAAAACAAACAGATCCCCTTTAAGGTGTAGTAGAAATGGTTTAGTGATATTTCACTTGTGTTGTCCGTTTGTACACCTAAAGATACTTTCATTTTTCTCTTGATGTCACTTTACCAGTTTTGATGCCGTTAGAGGAGATTATTGCATGGAATGCATTGATTTTGTAAAACAGTAACAAGACATGCTGGTATTGGTGACTTCTATCGATTCATTATCGGTACCCACTTATTCATATTTTAGGGTCACAGAGGTTTGCTGGAGCATATCCCATAACCTGACGCACACATTTCAGCAATTTAGAACCACCAAGTAACTGTTTGAAGAAGCTGGAGTTCCTAGAGAAAACCCACGCCAGCACAGAGTAGAGCATGCAAACTCCACACACAAAGACCCTGCTAGGGTTTGAACGCTATTGTAACCGTTTTGTCTGGTATTGTAACTTTTTACTTAAAAGGATCCAAATTCGGTTTTCACTTCAGCTCATCTTCCAATAGTTTCATCCCAGATTAAACCTGCTGCTCACCTAAGGAACAGTTTATCTCCTCCGGTGAAGACTCTCCCTCCCGCCTCAGCAAATAGTTTTGTGGCTTCTTCTGTTGTCCCCTTGCCCTCCTACAGTACTTAACTGTCCATCAGGAATCCCCGACTGCAAGTTTTTACATGAAGCTTCCAAGACACGATCAATAATTCATTCCAAAATGCCACAGTGCTGATGATATTTCTCCTGACATGAATTATAAATGGGAACTTCCTCCCCCTTCCTGTGTTTGGACCCCCTTCTGTCTCTCCCCTCCACGCTCCACCACCGCAGCCTCGTTATTCCCGCAGCTCGTTACCATGATACCCACAGATACAGGTGGTTGCTGGGCAGTGGTTTGTTATCTGCGTTAGATGCTTTGGCGGCATCTGGTTTTGTCCGGATATCTCATGAGGAAAGTCCTAGGATCGTCTGGACTGCCTTAGCTATTTTGGATTTACAGTTTGATTTTCCTTTAAAAAAAAACATTTACATTTTTTTGTACAAGCCAATTTTATTGAACATATAGGAAAAAAAATGGCTGAATGATTTTATGAATTTAGCATCTCAAATTCCAACATTTCATCCTTGTTGTATTTTTACTTGACACGGGATAAATATTTTATTAATGACACTGAAGAAGCAGAACCTTCCCACACAGTATGTATCTGCCTTCGTTTCGTCCTCTGGCTTTTATTTGATTGTGTTATGCTGTCATTTACCCTCAAAGCACTGCAATGGTGTCATTTAAATCCGCTAGTGGAGAGAGAATTTTCTCTAAAAGTAATAAAAAACAAAAATTGTCTATTGAACCTTTAAAGCCCGATGTTGGGGTCTTTTGTTGTAGGTGAAGATCAAAACTGTGCGATTTGGCTCAAGCTCCATCTCAGCTGGACTCTCTCTGAAGTGTCTCAACCCGCTGCTGTGCAGCCCTGAGTACCCAAAAGGCTGCCGATGCATGATCACAAGCCTTATCCCGTTTTTTGGAATGTGCAGAGTCGGTCAATGAAGGGCGTGGCCCGTCGTCTGGGTGGGGTATTTGCAACAGAGCACGACTGAAGTCGGGAGATAAATTGAAGGCGCTCCCACAGTGCAAGAGTCTGTGAATTCTTCACAGCCGGAGTGAGCTCTCATTATTTCCCCTCCCCCAGTACCCCCCCTCCTCCAAAGGCCCCATAGCTATGACAGGCAGGTACATTCTCTGAGGAATCACTGGCATGAAAAAAGGAAGAAAATCAGACAAAAAAGAAAGAGTCCATCTTCAAGTAGTTTTTATTCATTGCATAGCGATTGCTGACATATGAAGAAGCTGCGAGGCTGTCAGCTCATAAATCAAACTGCTCAAATGAACTCAGTGTACTCGTAGGTACACGTTGGATGCAGTAATGATATGTTTTGCTTTGATTCGTATAGTAGTTATGACATGTTTATATCCCTGTAATGGGTATATTTATATATGACCCAAGTGATACAAGCTGATCAGTTGGTTCACAGAGTCCAGTTCGCTAAAGTAACCTTGTCCAAACTAAATGGCTTATCAATATTCATAATTAAACCATGAGAGGTACCAAATATAAGACTTTTTTCTGACTTTATTGATTGGTTAAATGAAGTTAGAGAAGAAGAAAATTAGGATTAGTCAAATGAAATCAGAATACGGTGTCTTTTTGTTGCACGGAGCTGTCAGCATCGGTTATGTAGCTGGGACAAAGCTCGCGCTTCAAACGTCAACTTTGTTGAAGTGTTTGTGAGTGATGGCGGTGCTGACCTCTGGGATCAAAAGTTTAAACTTTTTCTCCTCAGGGATCAAGCTCATCATCGTTAAACAGAGAAAAGAAAAAAAAATATCCGCAACAGTATTTCCTGCGCGCCATCAGCAAAATGGGCGCAAACATCAAAACTCAGCCAGCTTTTTTAGAATCACACAAAGACCGAGAAACATTATTCCTCTTCTGTCTAAGTGGTTCAGTCAAGCACAAAAGTGCAGTATTATCACTTGCTCTGACTAGAAATTACTGTGTCAGATATGCATAACTGTGGAAGTGGAAATAATCACTTCATTCAATCGGAACATTGACAGCCATTAAATTTGTCGTTGCTGGTTATACGGTCCAGTTCATCAGCAGGAGCACATCACAGTTCAGGGTGAGACCGCAAGGGCTCAGAGAGAGGTGGACACCACGACACACACACTCACGCACACTCACACTCACACACACACACACACGGAGAAGCCGTTGGCCATAAAGCCCTGCTGGTGCCAGCGCTCTCCGATTCTTTCAATCAAAAGGCTGTAAAATGGAAATTAGACTGAATGGGTGACACAGTGTCTCATTATCAGCGCCGAGTCCATCTCCTCCCTCCTGTTCTATTACTTCTCTCTGCCAGATTCTTTATCTTGTGACAAAGATGTCCTCCAGTCTATATATCTTTTTTTTTTCTTTCATAATTTTCTCTCAACGTGCCCTCAAATTTCAGACTGATGCGCTTACTTTTCTTTATACCCTTTTTTTTTTTTAACTTCCAGTCTCTTTTGGTCAGGTCGTTTTTTGAATGTTTGTGGGTGTGGCACTTTTGTTCAGCATGGCACACAGCTCTGTAATTTGATATGGCTGATAAAAAAAACTAGGAGCCAGGTTTCTTATGGTGTGGTGTTGGGTATCTTGCCAGGTGTTATGAACTTCCCCTGCAGCGGCCACTAAACCGATTCCCTCCTCTGTGCTTCTATTCATTTATTTCTCTGCAGGAGCTCTGTAGCGGGTAGCCGTGATGCTCACCTCCTATGAGGACTGCCTGTTAAGGCAGGGGCGAACGTTTCCCCACTGCTTCCAGAAACTGGCTTAGGAAGTAGAGGAGCCATCATCAAAACCAGACTTCCCAGTTTACGGAAGTGTCCTTGGGCAAGAGACACTGAATTTCCCTCTGATACAAACACAACAGTGGCTGTATCAGAGGGAAAAAAGCATCTGATTTGCCAAGAATAAAAAACCAAAACGCTGCACAGACTAATGAATGTATGAACGGGTGAATCTCACTTTAAGACTAGAAAGTTACAATATAAATTCATCCCATTTACCACTTAGTGGAATACTTTGATGTATTTCTCAGTTGATAAATCAGAGTAACAGTTGTCCAAGGTGGCTTTTTAGGCTTCTTAACGATGGTTGCTCCAGAGATCAGTTTAGTTAGTGAATGAAAAGACAAATACTAGTCACCATAACGTTCTGAGTTGCTATCTGGATTGGATCGTGAGATTGGATTCTGCATTTCGGAGGCTGAGAGGGCTGCGAACAAGGTTTAGGGAACGTTTGTGTGTTCAGTCTGAAGAGGAGAGAGGAGACAAAAAATGACAATCTAATGCATACAAGGAAAATGCAGAGATGTAGGTCTGTCCAATTCAGCATTCATCGTTTTTTTAATTAACTGCCACCAGCTAAACCAAAACTTTATTGGATATTTTAGTGTGCAGCACGACAGACCAACTGGTAATGCTCACAAGCTGAAAGCAGGCACTGTCGCCACCTGTTGCAGAAGAGTGTGGCATATTTTGGAAAAGGGTGAGATTCAAATGGCATTGATGTAGGGATGTAGTCGGAGCAAGTTTAATATATTTATTCATTACAGACAAAAATCTGTAGATAAATCTGTAAGAGTGACAAAAATGGAAAAAATATATACATACATACTTGACAAAATATGTACTGGTTAATCGAAATTTCATTTTGGCCGTTTTTGCATCTAATTAAAGCAAATTCAAGCCATGTAAATGTAATAAACATGATGTGAATCAGTGGTGCCAAGAGTTAGCACTACATATCAAATCCTGCCGTACACGTGTCTGACAGCAGATTTGTTTGAGGGGAGCCGGAATTTGTCCCTGAGGCAAAAAGAAGCCTGCTTTTTTTTTTTTTTTTTTTTTAACTTGAACCTCCGACTTAGTGAAGCAGTGTCTTGAACATAATGCTCAGCTGCTTGTATATATGAGTGCTCGTGCACATACGGCTTGCAACCCTCACTTTGTATTCTTATCTGTTTAGCTCTATCTTGGTAGCAGAGAGAGAGAGAGAGAGAGAGAGAGAGAGAGAGAGAGCCCAGATGGTTACCTGCTCGTTACCCCAGAGACAACTGGCACCGTGGACATGCAAACACAGCAGCCCCTGCCAGGACCTGCATTATGGTGATTAGGGTGACAAAGAGATGGAAGACGGGCCCGATGACAGGAATGATGCTTCAGGAGAGGGAAAGTAGTTTGCCTCTGGATTCTCCCCAAAGGCTCATGCAGAAGGAGTGAAAAAGACAGCGGGATTAGGGAAGGACAGAAAAAAGATGGATTGAAGGGGACAAAAATGTTTTAGTTCTGGATCTGCGCTGAAATACGCAAAAGTTGCAATGTTGACATCTTATGCTGTTGCAGATGTGAATATGCTGTTGAGCATCACTGAGAATGTCATATCCATCTTCAAGAAGCTCCTGAGAACCCTCCTCTTCCAGGACCACCACCTATCCAGACTTTATCCCTGTAACCTTTCATACCACACCTACATGCTCTCATAACCACATGCTCTGCAATTGACAGTGTTTACTGGGCCCTGATTGTTTTTTTCTCTTATAGATAGATAGATAGATAGATAGATAGATAGATAGATAGATAGATAGATAGATAGATAGATAGATAGATAGATAGATAGATAGATAGATGTGTATGTACAACCATACCATATTATTAGCTGTACTAGGTATACATAGTAAAGTGTGTGTGTGTGTGTAATGATTTCATGTTTGCCCTTTTCTTGAACTGACATCCTTCAGTCATTTCTGTGAGCTTGATGAGATAAGAAATCTGAATGTGTAAGGTTAAGACGGACAGACAGCGTGATGAAGTGAGAGGACACCGGCGGACACAGACTTGGCACAAGTGGACGCAGACTGAAAGCCCTGCCGGGCTAAGGTCAAGTGTTTTTCCGGGAGAAATTGAGGCTTTAAAAGAAAGAAAATGTTTTAGGCAGAAATTTAAAGAAATGCTGACCGTAATAGGCTGGAAAACAAACAAACCAAAAACAAAAATATTGTTCTCATTCATTAGGACTAAAGATGACAGAGTGAATGAGGGGTGTCATTGCTGTCATTTCCATTGTGTTTGAAGTGTGTTCACTCTTTTGGAGGCATCTCGGTGCCCTTTGTGATAAAGGGGAGCAATCTCAGTGGGTTTAGTGGCTGTGAGGACAGCAAGATAATGGGCAGGCTTGGTGCATCAGTCTACATGGCAACAATCAATAATCTTCTCAGCTGCACCCTGAGAGGCCTGGATACAGAGCTGCAGCCATGCCAATCATTTCATTTGACTTCTTTTCATGCACTGCATAAATACGAGACATACCGCTAAGCTTTGAGTTTGGGTGGTTCAGAATCTGACAAGGGGTCACAAGATTTATGAGATTCCTTAAAATAGTAGTTTTTGGAGGTCAGAAAGGAAAACAATGTTCTGCTACCGCTGCTTTTCTGCAGTACACACACACACAGACACACACACACACATATATATATATATATATATATAATTGCCTCAAGTAGTTAACTGCATGAACCTTTGTTCTTTCCAGTATAAAAGAGTTTGTTTCAGTTTCGGAGGGGAAAGAATGCTCATCCAGATTGTTCTGCTCAACCAACTGTCCAAACCTCAAATACATTCAACAGCAAAGACTTGGATACTCTAGTAAGACTTTGAAGTGCCGTCAGACCTTTCCAGGTGTAGGAATAATCACAGGTCCTTTTATGTTGTCCCAAATCTCTGAAAACAGAAACATTTGTTCGCATGTTCAGAACGGTCAGATTTGCACTTTGCAGCAAAAGGTTTCAAGCTATGCATGGCATTAAAGGCCAAAGCAAAATTGCTGACTTCCTACACTTGCAGCAGTGTTTTTTAGGAAGCCGGCTCAGTGGTGCACACAGCAAGGACATTGTTAGCTGGCTGGCACAGTCAAATTTCCCGGTACAGCATGTTTCCAACCTGACAAGAACAGTGTGGCCGTTGTGTGCGCAGTTGCAGCATTGTGCACACATGCGTCCCATCAATAGACACTGGATCACATTCATTACTGAGATAGTTTGAAATGTGCATTTAGCATTGCTTGCTGTCAGAGAGAAGAGTGACGCTTTCCTTTGTTTTTGCTTTGCAACCCTTAAGAATGTGTGATTTTCATTTATAGTTAAGTAGTTACATACTTTATGGCTCAGTAGTATTATAAATGCTCACTTGTGGTTGATGCATATTGGTTTGTGATCCATTTCTACATACCACATTTTACAAAAAAGTTCAACAGTTTTAAGTCATTTAAATGCGAATCTGAAGTAGATAAATCAAAGACAAATTCTCTCCAAACCTTAAAATGTAGTTGTGAAATTAACAAACTGGGACATTTGGCTCGATTAAAGGAATTAGATGTTCACCAGAGCCTTTTTTTTTTTGTTGTCTTTCCTGTTTTTCAAGTATCATTCGATTTAGTTGTTTTCACAAGCGTTTCTGAGCCCATTCCGTCCTGCACCGAGAGATGTTTGCATCTGAAATACCCCGATCGCTCTTGTTTTGCTCTTTCTTTTTCTTTTCTTTTTAGGCATTTGTGGGTTGGGCCTGGCTTCCAGCAATGGAAAATCGTTCTAGTGCGGAACGTCTCACGGATCATGAACAGTTGTTTCCTTTTTCTCTCTGTTCGAAAGTTCAGGCATTGATCTCGCTCTCTGGGTGTCCGGGCTGCAGACGTCGTAGCCAGAGCTGTGGGGTGGGGTGGGGGGGTTGACGCTGTACCTCATAAACAGAGGGGCTCTCAACAGACAATCGTACTGAACGCACCAACTTGAGTTAATCTAACTGCATCCACATAGTTTGTTCACGAATGCACAAGCACATGCTCACTAGCAGGGTTTTATCTATTCACTGTCTGACTTATTGCTCTTGACACAACTTCACTTCAGTGAGTCAGCTGAAGAGAACATGATGTCTTTAGCCTGGGGGGTGTGTGTCATTGAGCAAATGACCTGGTTGGGACTTTTATGCAGCGAAAGTCAGCCAGTACTGCTGCAGAGTGAGCTTATGGACCCAGTAACGATGCCTTTATGCCCGACATAAAATGCCTCCAGACACCATGAAGTAGTATGTACTGTGTTACTATTACACACTGATTTGGAGAAAATGTGTGTATGTAGTGAGGGAACATTTGCACAGTTTGCAGTAAATTAAAAATGACCATGAGGCTCCTGCTTTCCAAGCTGAAAATCTACTACAAATGCTAAAGCATAATCACTTCTATGGAAACATACTGGGTGTAAATGTGGACTGTCATAGCCGGATCAACATTAGATATAGAGCTGTATATCTATATCTATGCATATCTATGCATATCAGCGTAGATCAACACCGTCGACAGTATGTGTTTCAGAAATGGGCTTATTCTGCTTAAGCACTTTTGGCTCATTTCCAGTTTTCTTTTGAAAGTGTCACTTCCTTGTATGTGATTTGTGGTTTGGTTTCCTTTGTGGGCCGTTCAGCTTCTGAAGCCTCACGTCTCCTTCTCCTCTCCTGGCTGCAGTTATACAATTAGAATAATTAGCTCATTTTGGGTTGAAATTTTCAGATGAATTTTTATCTTAGATATTTTGACTCACTGGGCCCAGCAGGACTTTGTAGCATTGATCTGGTTACGAAAAATGAAAGGATTGCTGGAGGGTCTTGGTGATGTTTGAAGCTTATCTTATATGATGTGTACTGTTGAGATGGAGGTTTGATGAGTTATGCAGGGATGGTGTGTTTTGGATTTAGTCCTGAGGATGTGAAGCAACTCCTGAACACGTTCTGCAGGCTGGGAAATGCAATTTTTTTTCAGTCTGATGGCATTACTAACTGCAGTTTTCTCAGGGTTCTTGGCAAAGCTTTTATAATTTATTAACCCCACATATTTAAAAGAATATCTAACAAGTACTTTGAACTGGGCTGTTAGTAAAGCCAATTTTTTCACCACCTGGAACAGCGGAAACTTCAACACTGTAAGTCAAACCAGAGATGTTCTGATACCATTTTTTTTTCTTTTCTTTTTTGAAACCAATTACAAAACCTAGGCTTTGGATTTTGCTCGGTACAGAGTTCTGATCCAGTCCGTTTATGAAAACTAAACTGTATTGGATTTTGCATAGATGCAATTACTCAGAAATACAATGTCCTTATGTTTGTCAGAATAGCCGAGATGGCATCAGGGAACTCCAGCTCAAGTGAATGCTAGAATGTGGATTTGTATACCACACCAACCTTTCATCAAACAGTTAATCATATTTGGGCTGCAGCATGTGCCGTGTTACACAGACCATGTTGCAACACGGACGTTCAGCATGTGGTGAGTAAGCAAGTGACTGATTCGCTGTAAAAATAAACCCTATAAAGGTTGCTCAAGCACCCTGACTACTCATAAGTACTTCAGACAACTAATCCTAATAAAAAAAAACAACAAATAACTCTATTTGATATTAAGTAGTCATGAGTTTTCATCCCAATCACAAACATTTCTTCAACCAAAGCACGGAGTTGCCCTGTCGAAACCAAAATAGTTTCAATGCCTAAACCAAATTAAAATGGGATGTGACATAAACGGTTGTCCAGTAAAAGACGGTCTGAGCAGAACTGCAGGTTGACTAAGACAAAGCAGGGCTTTTATTTTGCACCGAGGAAACTAAGAAAAGTACAGTGCAGCATCTGTCCTTATCTCGTTGTACTTACTCTGCAGCCTGCCTGTCGATGCCGTGGGGGGGGGTTAAATCACCTTACAGTACTACAACTGAATTTCATTCAAACTGTAAATGATGTTTCATTTAGAATAAATTGCCGTCTTATTCGGTAATGCAAAATATATTCCTTTTAGAGAAATAGATGCAGAACTTGTTGGCATGAACTTCTTTTAAAGTTAAAACCAGTCTACGTGGCCTCACAGTGGTTGGAAGTGTCCCACTACAAGCTTGGCTTCGGTTTGCTGTGGTCTCTAAATTTAAACCCAACCTCTTTCTGTAAATAAATAAATTTAAAAAAAATCAAAGGAAAAAAAGTTATTAAAATCTGTTTTGCCCTCTTGTTTTCTTGGCATTTACACCCACCTGCCCTTTAAAACACAATGACTTGTATAAAAGTATTGCTCTGCTCAGCTGAACATTTTCATTTGCCTTGAACGACAGTGCAGGTACCTTTTTTATTACTCAGCAATTTGACAGTAAAATGCAGTGATATTTTACATTATGGTATGAGGCAATGCAGTGGGAAATAACAAGATTCATTTGACTCGTGTCTCAAAGTCTTTGTGTCTCCTTTTCAATTGCTACCATCCCTCCTGCTGTCTTCCACGATTCCTGAATATTCTCCGAGGCTCCGTTTCCTCCCAGAAACGCCACTAAAGCACCCCACTGTTTTATATTTGTGTGAGGAATCATTTTTGAGGCAGCCTGTAATGTGTTATCCCTGAGAGATAGTTTATATTAAAAAATACACAATATTAATTAGTCAAATGTAATTTTTACAAATTAAAAATTGCCTATTGCAGTCTTACGCATCACGGCTGTGGCAGTATTTACTCTAGTGTCTGTATCATTAGATATTGCTGAGAAGTCACACCCTAGGTGGCTGATGCACACTGACCTTGCTTCGTTAATCCAAGATAATCTGTCTGCATGCTGAGGCAGAGCAAAAACCGGCACATTTCCAGAGGTTAGGATTCACTGCTGCTCCATTTGTGTGGAGGACTGTGTGTGAGAGGGAAACCAGGCTGATGCCTCTGCACCCAACATGTGTCCTCGACACACTTTCCAACTTGCATATGTCATAGACTTGCTGATTCAGTCTCAACCTTTTCTTGAAACTTGTGTGGGATGGAGTGTAACTTACTTTTCCTTAAATGTCAGTGTTGAGCATGAAGAGTGTGTTCATAGTGAGTGTTGAATCTAGCTTATACAAGCATTTAAAGGACTTTTTTTTTCTCTGAGTAAATAACTTCATATTCAGAAATAGTTCACTCCTTTGTGCACATCTGGTTGGTGCAAACAATTACAAATGTCAAACATTTCGACAGCGTGTTTGAATCTTTATTATGGTGTTGGACAAGTAGTGGCAAATATCTGCTAGTAACAGTAATAACAAGAAATCAATAGCAAAGGTCAAGACATTTAACTGCTGGAAAGTTCATATGGTCCTGTATTACATTTGTAAAATCACGCAAAAAGAGGTATATTTTTTTAAATGTACTCGTATTAGTGCCAGTTTAATTATGCATGTGCTGGCCCTTTTAACAACAGTTACATCCACTGTCGCAACTGTTGTCGATGTCAATATACAGCAGAGGGAATTAAAATGTTTTAATATCTCTATTAACATTGGTGGAATATGAGTCAACAGCAGGTTGTACTTCTCGTATCCTGTGGCTGGATGGTTTACTACAGCTATGTTTAATGGACATAAAGTTACAAGGCTTCGGTTGTCGGACATCAATGTCTATAATATATCAATATTTTCTGACAGGATTTCTGCTCTGACCTGTTTAACTGCCAAATCCTATCTTTTGTCAACAGCCTCTACCATTCTTTTTTATGTAGATTCTAATTACTCAACAAAATGGCTAAAAATATTAATATTAGGTGATACATTGGACTAGCTCTTCTCCTATATCATTCAAATATTAGTTGGTGGCTCTAACTTGTGGTTAACTTTATTCCATCTCGATTTAATTTGATTTGATTTGACTTGACTTCAGTCAAATAAAATCCTTCTTACCAAAGCAAAAATGAATTTGATGTAAGAGCCTATATGACTAAATCATAGTTAGAAAACTTATATTTGCATTTTGCATTTGATGTTTTGTATTAAGTGTATTGAAATTTATGCTATAAGTATGCATTTTGTAATGTTGTATATTGAGCACATTACTCTGTTGCACATGTGCCATTCTCAGCAGAGATAGGAAGAAAGGCCATGTCTCACTCTGTTGATTTTTCTGTTACCAATAACAGTTGACAATTAAACTCTTTGGTGACTATTTTCATTATGAATTTTTGTACTAGTCGTTTCACCCCTACTTGCAAATAATGGAATTGTCACTTATCAAACCCAGAGTCAGTAATGGATTGGTCTTGGACGTTTGTAAGTAATTTCTATGCCGGAAACCCTTTTTTCAATAAATGGCTTCAGAAGTTTAGTTTAAGATTTCATTGAACCCATGGAAATTAAGTTGAACAAGTTCCTAATTTCTTCATTGGTTTGGTGACTGGAATTCAGTCATGAGTCACACCGTAGCGTCTCATTGGCTAGACCCAGTTTTGTAGGCAGTATTTCACTGGCTGAAGCTTGTGTGGACCTCCAAAAAGTAGAACTTTTCACAGCGTTTGGTGGGAGCTACGCTTTTATCGCAATGCAGTGGCTTTTCATTTTGCCAACACTTGACATTACCTCCAATCAAAGTCACAGGACAGGAGTGCTGTTGACACTTCAAACACATGCATGTTGCAAGCTTTGCATAACTTTGCATTACTTACTTTCATTTGTGAATAACTGTTACTGTATAGTTATCGGGCTGCAGAGGAAGTTATTTAAACAACCACCTTTAATATACATTTTACTTTTAATTTTCTTCCCCCTTTGTTTGCACCTATATTGATGGGTAATACCATATTTGGTAGAACCCAAGAGCTATATATATTTATTTTAATCTTGCGAAGTGCGCAACGGTGTGTGAGAGTGTGTTCCCATCACCAGCCCTCATGACAGTCTGACCATATTTTATTGATCCCTGGAGAAAGAAAGACAGACAGGAAAAGAAGGAAGGGGGGAATAAATATTCTGCTAAAGAGGGCAAAGATCACCGGGTGTGGAATGTGTAGAGAGTAAAAGAAGGTGGGACATTAAAGAGCAAGAAAGAAAGATGAGACAGTGATGGGTGCAGTCTGGTGTCTGTGTGATGTGTTGTAATGTGTGTTTAAATGAGTCTATAACGTGTTTTTTTTAGATAGTGGAAATGGGACAATCAGGTATTACAAGCAAAGAAAGCACTGAGAAAAGGGGGAGGAGCTTTCTATTTACTATTATTTTAGTTTGGTATGTGACGTGTGCGTGCTGTGTGTGCTGTGTGTGCAGTGTGTTGGTGATGTATGTAGGACCCTGAGCATATCTGAGTGCATCTGAGTGTTTTGAGTGTTTTACTTTTAAAGGCATTGACTCTTAGAAACACCTGTAAAGCTGTTTCATTACATTAAAATTAGTGTTTACAGTAAAACATTGTGTTTTGTCATTAACACTATTTCAGCCAAAGGAAATAGTTTAGTGTAATTTGCATGCTGATTTGCTGCAGAGTTTATGGTCCTTAGGTGTCCTCAGTGGCAGTGACAAGAAACAAAATAACAAATATGCTTCCTGGTCCTCTTGTCTGCCTTTTGACCTCTTCATCTCCTGTCCTGAGCCCCTGATCTTAATAGCTGCTTCTTTCCTGTGTGACTGGGAGGAATGTAACCCGGTAAATGCAGCACCCATCCCCTCGTTGAGGGCTCAAAACCTACAAAAATGCACTTAGATGCAATATCACGCAAACAGGAGTACGTGCAATGTCTCAACGAACCGATGTCTGAGTGCCTTTTTTTGTAGCCCCTTGTCAGCTCATGTGAGAGTGCTGCACATGAGGACAAGTTCTGCAGGGACTTGAGCTGTTCTGAGGCAAATCATTTCCAATTCCTTGGAGTTGAACTCACAGAAAGAGCTGGACAGGATGTTTCCTTTCCCTCATTTGCTCACACTTCCTGCAAAGGAAGAGTTGCTTTCTATTTATATAACCCTGGGCTTCTTCTGTTCTGACTTTGCCCCCTTTTGGTCAAGAAAACAGTTAACCTTTGAGAGTCCTCCACAACCATCTCTCTCGTTTAAGGCAACTCATTTCTCACTGCATGTCAGGTCCTTTTAGCATGATATGGCGTTTGATAGAGCTCCCCATCCCCCTAAGCTCTAGTCAGATTAGGAGTGTCCGCCTCTTTTCGGTTCTCTACTGATGTACTTGGCTGATGGGAGATAAAAGAGCAGTGTATAAATCCATAGTTTTGGTGTGTAAACCATTTTGTCAAATTTGTAAACCATCCACAGACCTGTAAACTGTCAAAACCATCTTTTTTTTGCTTCTAAAAGGTAGGTTTTGTAGTGAAATCAAAATTTGCTGAAATATCTTCTTTTATTGTGGCGCAATACATTACAGGATGGAAGCTATGAAAATGTCCATTAGGAATAAAAAAGCATAATCCCTCGAAATAAAATAATTTGGTTTTATTTGGTGGATCCAGTCCAAATCCTGCACGTATTTATCCTCTAAATCCGTTGGCACAGATTGTAAAACGTTTAGGATAGATTACGGATCTGCAAATCTTGTTTACAAGCTATGAGGGTATGGATTTACATTTTTTTTTCTTAAATTTATTCTACATATGCACGGCCTGTGGATCGTCTTTACACAAGTACTGTTAAGCTCCTGTTGTTTTTTAGTGGCAAGTCATGTTATAGTAGATTACTTTACCCTTCACAGGGCAAGTGACCGTATTTGGTAACTTCAGAAAAACTATATACAGTGATGGTTATTTATTGACTACCCAATAAAGGGATAGAATTCGTTTTTAGATGATGTATCTTGTAATGTATTGGATCTACTGCTGTACACACTTCATTAAAACATCCCTGCAGATCTAGTCACTTGACATTAATAATGGATTTCAACAAATACAATCGACTCTACGTGGATTTTTTTTTTCCTGTATAGAAGCAGATAGAGACGATTCCAGTGATGGAAAACGAGAGAAAAGTGACGATGAGATGAAACAACACCAACAGAGGGAAGAACCCACCTCCTCTCATTTCATGTCACACAGACCTGAATCTCACTTCAGATGTACAGAGCATCAAACCCATAGACAAGACCTCCCGTGGGCTGCTCATGACACAAATGAATTAAAAATCCACAAAATCTTTAGGCTGTCTTCTGAGGATGCTGATTGTGCTGGTGGAGTTTCATCTTCCTCTTTGTGACAACATCTTTTCTCCTGTAAACAGGAGGTGGCAGAGGCAAACAACTTGTCACAGAGAGCAACCCTGTCTGATACTGTTTCCTAGAAAAACATGAAACTGTAATTTGAAGGGGAAAAAAAACGTAAGAATTCATAGCTGGGTCCATTTCAACAATATAACCTTAGGGTTCATATGAAAAAACGTTGCATCAGGGTAATATTCTCCTTCTGCAGTGCTGACAAAGCAGCTTTAGAAGCAGACATAAGCTTTAAATCTATTGTGCGCCGAGACACTACAAACAATAAAGGAAATGCCACGGTGGGGCATTGCTTTGTGGGCTGCAAAAGATCAGCAGTGTGTGAAATAGGGGGAAAACCAAAGATATCTCAATGCTGCAGTAATCATCAAACACGTTATTAAAACCCGTCCTGTGTAGTTTCAGCTAATCTGGCCTGAATTGGCCAGGTTCACTTGGGAATTGATTTGTTGAGCCCCAGAGCTCCGCCATAAATTGCAATAATAATGGCAGGACTGCGCTGCCCTCTTCTCTGATAAAGGCAGATTTAATGGAGATATTTTTTCATAGAATCATTTATCAGCCACAGACAGGCGCAAAAGCATGGACACGCCCCAATCACCCCCCCCCCCCCCAAAAGAGACGAGGAAACAAAACACATTTACCTGGATTGGCCTGGGGCACAAAACTTGATTTGTTGAAATCAAAAATACATATGAGCCTACCTTTTTTTTTTTTTTTTAAGTTGCTTCATGCCTTTGCTGCATCCTTTAGGATGCAAGAACCAAAGAATGCAATTTATTCTGCTTTTTTAAGGTTCTGAACAGGATAAGATTTCTTCCAAGAAGAAGAAGAAAAAAACACTTTTCTAAAAGTGTGTGGTCAAGAAAAAACCGAAGAGAAGGAGAGAAACCACTATATTTCAAATAATATTCTGTAATAAGTAATTTCCCTAGGAAATGAATTAGAATGAAGAGAAACCAAACATAACAAAAGAGAGGCTCTAGGCCAGAATCAATTCATTTGACTGAAGGACAATGGAACATGATGACAAATCAAAACTGCATCAAAAGCCTGAGGTTCAAATACAATCGTAGAACAGAAAAAATGTCACGCGTCTCTTTAACTCATCAGGCTCCAAAGCCTTTGCATCAAGAAGAGAAAGGTTAGATTAAAGGCGGTTTTGAAGTCAGAATTAAAAAGGAAAAAGGGCCAAGCCCGAGGATGCCTTTGTTGTCCTCACCATGACCTCACCTGGCCAGCGCCGCCACATCGTCCTTTGTTGCTCAGACGTCTGTTAATAATGCCCCCAAGGGGATTGACTGGCCTGCGTCCCTCAGTTACCTCCATGCCTCAATCTTTCGTCTTTGTTCGTCTCCTCCCACCCCATTTATTCTGGAACTGGAGATTTAATGGAGAGACCACTACCCGCAATAACCCCTCTCATCTTTACTGCTGTGTGTGTGTGTGTGATCATTGTTATTTTAAAATGTTGTGCTTTCTGCCTCTGAAGTAAAGTGCAGGTTTTGTATTGTGCATGAAGTTTAAACAATAAATGAGGAAACTCATTAGAGGAAATTCTCTGAGAACATCGTCGGGCCGTTTCCTTCTGGTTTCCCCACAGACTGCAGTTAAGATATCATTATATATCACATTTCCACACTATTCCCTTCGGAGCTACACTACCCCAGCACACGAGTCCTCTCAACGACGCTGCTGGGCAGGAGCCAGCCGGCGAACACCGCCTGTCTACGCGGCGCTGCGTGTGAGCAGGGTTCTAGTTGGCCCGACCTGGGACTTTGGGTGTCCTGCTGGCAAGGCAATGCCTCATAATTGCCTTTTCAATTTTGTGCGATAATAAGAGTAGGAACGGGTGTCAAAGGCTATTCAGCAGTATTTACCTTGAGCACCGTACAATTAGTTAACACAATGCTAATCGCAGGCTGGCAGGTGGACCTGTTAATGAGGCTGAAAAGGGATTTGTTCTCACTTTCTACCACACTGTTAGTGAGGTCGTAAAATAATCCCATTACACGGTTTTAAATGCAGAATTCTGAAAGGAAAAGAAAGACAAACATCTACTCTAATTGCAATTTATATTCAATGAATAAATCCCATTTTAAATGTATACAAGTATGGTCATGATGTAATACTTTATTACCATACATCTAACTGAAGTAGGGTTGTGAATTTTAAAGCTAATGTGAATATGTGAACATTTTGTGTTCAGTCAAAGATCAGATCAGTAGTAAGGTGTCATGTTGAGGTCCACTGGTTTGGTCTGAGAGTTTGTGGAGTGAAGTAAAGGTCATATATGACAGTGAAGATGTTGAATTTCAAAAACCTGGTGGGAGTGCACAAAAAAATGCATGCTCTAAAATCCCAGAAATATTCAAATATGCATATCTTTAAACCCATAAACACTCCTGACTATTTCAGCTACTTGTTACATAGTCATGATGCTGGTTTCCTCATTTTTCACTCTTGTTTGTTCCTATAATCCTTTACTTCAAGCTCTTGGCTTCTCCACATGCTCTAATTTAGTGCCCTTCACAGTGTCTGCCAGGCTGTCTTTAGCAGGTCATGAAGGATGAATCTTTGGGAATCCTTAGAGCCGCCCACACTCGGAGTGAAGGGTGCTTTTTAAAGAAAGGCCTTCTTGGGTTGACAGTGAACGGTCAGCTGTGTCAGCTAACACCAGCCCCTATAAATTGCCAGTTACAGATCCTAATTTAGCTGTCTTTAGCAGTTCCAGCAACTCGTCGGCAGGCCTCCCTCTGGGGCTCGTGGCCCTGGCGAAATGTTTCGAGTGGAGTGACGGGGTTTAAGAGTGGTCAGAGCGTGGCCAGAAGCAGAGAGAAAAGAACTCTTTGAAAGGCAGAAACAATAGTGGCAAGTTGTGTGTCCGTCAAGCTCATCGTCACATCTGAGTCCAGAAGACGGAGTTGATTGGAGGTGTCTCAGTCGTTTACTGCCCTCTGGACAAAACATGCTCTATCTAATGAAGCCACGCACACCTGGGTAGACGTCACATCGAGAAGATGCAGATGCTTGCAGTTGCATGTTAAGTAAAAAGATTTTCCAGGCACACGCCTGCACGAACATTTTTATTCTTGTTCAGCCACTCAAAAAATTACATTAAGACAATCACGGTTAATTGCATGCGCTAGGTTTCTTCGTCTTCTCTTCATATTTGATGCGTTTGTCTTTCACGCATCAAATATGTGCAGCTGCGCTTTTTGTTGAGTGATGCCAGATGGATAATCTGGAAGCAGGATGCTGTCCAAAAGGAACTGTAATGACAAAAACTTTTAATTAATAAATTAATAATTAATAAAAACTCATTCATTTATTGTATTTGTTTATCTAAACAAACGCTTCTTGCAGCAACGTGGTATCTTGTCCTGCTTTGGCTGGATCTACCCTTTGACGTCAGGACTTCTGTCTAATCTATTAATATCCCATCTACTTAGAGACAAAGATCTCCGATATTCGTGATGTACTTCAGTTTGTCAAATAAGATCATTTTGGGTTTTGTCAGCTTTGCTCCAGACCTGTTTGTCTTCCTCGGTTGTTGCGTGGTTCTCTTTCATGTCTATAAGTCCATCACTTAAATACTGATTAGATTGGACACCCTGGGTTTAGGTTATGAAGACGTAGAGCAGGTCTTTTGTCGGAGCGTGTGTGTGAATGAATTTGCGCTGGCTCTTTATTTGTCAGCATGGGCGAGACTGTGATTTGTGAGTTTCCCTCTGGGTAGGGATGAATAGAGATATCTCCTCATGAAGTGATAACCTCCAGCTTAAATACAACACAGTAGCTGCATTTGTTTTGGTTTACTTTTATCTTTCTTTTTTTCCATCCCAGAGAAAGCCAGTCATTGTCTCTGCAGGCCCATAAAGTGGGGATCTATGACAGGCTATAATTTGCTGCCCCGAGAAGAAGGTCTTGATAAATAAATCTTCTGTGATGCCACCAAATCCGTGTTTTCTCGCGGTTCCAAACAGAAACCGTTTTTCTCAGACATTGAAAATTGAATTGGTTTGAGTATTTTAAAGCACGCAGAGAACCAACTAATAATCAGTACTTTTAATGCTCCATGACAACATGTTTTAAAGGGGTACGACCATATATGCCTTCATATGAAAGGCTGCATGTATTAGCTGTTGATTTTGCACTAAACTTACTGACATGTTTTGCAGTCCCTTCAAATTTTCCCTCTGTGCATCGGTATTTTCTGATGACTGATGATTTTGTGGACTGTACAGAACAAAAGTGCACAGTCATGCCATTACATTGCGTTCAACCGTTGTAAAGAATAGGTTACATCTGAGCTGTTTTTCCAGCGAATCGCTTACGGAGATGTATTACCCATCATCGTGGAGTCACAGCAGAAATACTTGTACTCTTCCTGCAAAACTAAAGACCAGGAAAAAGGAGACGTGGACTATGTGGACGTCTGCAGCTATTAACATGTACGTGTTTCATATTTAATGGCAGGCATGTTCTGATTTTTGAATGATGAGGCCTGCAAAGCCTGTACTCTGCGTTATATTCTGGACTTAGAGCTTGGCGCTGAAGCAGTGACTGTACCAGTACAATGTAGACCCAACACTGACTTCCCTGCAGTTTGGTCATCTGCATGATTTACATCAGATTTGTCTTGAAATCAATTTAATTCTCTTCAATTGTTTTCTATTAAGGGATAATGAGTTGTGAAAATCATGTTTAATATTATTTCATATTTAAATTATCAGGACAGAAGGTTCACACCGAAGACCTTAAACCAGTTAATTTTTTCAGAAATAAACAAGAAAAACAATCGATGTAGGTGGGGGTTTACATCGATTTTTCTTGCCACTGTGTCCGTGTACATCTGTATCAACCAGAAAAATGTCATGTCATCTCTTCCAGGTGTTTGAGTTGATGTGAACATAGTTTCATGCCCTAGATCTGTCTTGGAAAACTGCAGTGGCACCCCAGATGTACACAAGGATATCAGGTCACATTTTCAGAGACACTAAGTTTACCTGCTTCTAGTCTGGTGCCTCCAGGGAAACGCACGCCAGCACCGCCTGGGCCATTAGACCCACTGTGCCCTTATCACCCTCGTAGCTGAGATGATCTTCTCTCAATCTGTGTTTTCTCAAATGTGGTCTGTTGACAGCTGGGTTCTGATGGTTGGCACAACGGGAGGCAACGTTTTCCCTCTAAAATCATTTGACTGGGAAATTCACTGTTGGTTGTAGTTGTCATCAGTTCTTAACCTAGTTTATTTGAAATCAAGTTGACCTCTTTAGTCATAGGAAAGTCTTAAGTGAGCGCTTTTTTACTCTTAGAATAAAAAAGTTCATCTTTATTTTTATTATTACGTCCATCCATCCATTTTCTGTACCCGCAACAGTGCTAACCACTGATCCACCATGCTGCCCTTTGATATTACAAACTCACTGATTTAACGAAGAATATAGAGTAATTTCAAGTACCTTTTTACATAATAAATAAGGGTTCAATGTATTATTCAACTTAAAATGATCTTTATTTGTTTTCTAGATATTTGAGGAATTCAGGATTTCAACACACTGTACTAAGACTGCAAAGCAAAGAGGGATATAAACTAGAAACTGTAAAAAAACAAAACAAAGCAAATTAAAAAAACAACTTTACCAAGAAATATCTGATCGAAAGCACTGCTTTTCTGCAGGTTATTTCACTAAACTCTTCATAGAAGGCTATTTTAAAACTGTTGTCCTCCAATAAAAGAACACTTTGGGTAATTTGTTTATGCAGGAAATTGTGATCTATAATTTGGTGTCAAGACTTATAATTCTGTCTGCATTTGAAGTGTGAAAGTGGTGGCCATTAACATGTGAGGGGTGTCGTGGAGACGGTGTACTTTAGCCCTGTCCATGTTGTTTTTCTGGCCCCAATTAGTTATTGGTATTTTCTAAACTCAACCATTAAGTGGCAAGATTGTCACTTCATGGTTGAGTAAAATCAAAGTTATTACCTGAACACAACCTGGAAATGAAGAAACGGTTTTGTGTCTCGGTCTGAATCAGAAATAAATATGCTTTGTGCACTTGTCCTTTTTATAGACAAAATGTGTTATTAACCAGCCAGCCAAACTTGAAGGGTTAAAACAGTTGAGGAGTATTTTAAGTGACGTTTCAAAAATTATAAGACCAGCTGTGTGTTCTGCTCTGCCCACTGAAGTGACTGATGACTGATCTCAGACTGCGTAAATGAAACACTGATAGATCCAACAGAGCAGTTTGTTTTAACCAAACCGTACTTACCATAGATCCCAGCGAGCGTGGACGCACCTTGAAACGGTTGCCAGCCCTTGTGAGCCATGGCTATTCTAGGTAATGACCGAGGTCCCACCACAAGCACCGAGGCCTGTTTTAGAAGCAACCGTCTGCTCTGCTCCTCTAAGGAAATGCATCCAGTCCAGTTTAATGCTCAATGTGTCAATTTACACATGGTGGGAAGTAAGACGCAAAATGACATAGTTAATCCAGTGAATATTCACAAATTAAACTCAACAGCGCTCCGACTCGTACAACAACGATGCGTTAATATGAGTAAACAATTCAGAGGGTTTTAGAAAAGCTTTCAAACACCAACAAGGAGATGTTCATATCAATTGAGACCACTCATACTTCAAATACTCATAATTCAAGAAAGGACAAGACATGTTGAGAAATACATCATTCAGCACTCACACTTTCAGCAAGTGCTCCCCTGCCGAAAACGCTCCTGGTTTGACCGGAGGTTGGACTGTGGAAAGACCAACATTACTGAAACATCAGCACTCCTGCTCCTGGTGGGACCCTGGGATTAGAAATCTCATCCGCACAGATTAAATATTTAAATTACCATTCAGCTATGGACTAAAATAATGTGTTTCACCATGGTGTTTACACTGTCAGAGTGTGGACACAGTGTGCTGACACCTCATCAGCAGGACATGCTAGATCGGGAGACCTGCCTCTGAGAGAGGAACTGAATCAGTCCAGCTTCAGTAAAACTGACAGTGATGCATCTTTTAATCTCAGTTATCCAGTAAAAGTTTGTACAACTACTCAGTGAAAAATGGCTCAGGTGTTGCCAGCACCCCTCAACTCTCCATCACCTTGGCTCTGCACGAACCTCAGTCCGCCACGTGTCCACATGCTCCAGGGTTGTGAGCCTTCTGACGTCTGTGGTGTGACATTGCCTCTTCACAAAACTACTCCATAGTGTGTTTCTCACAACCCAGCAACTTCATAAATATACATATATGTCTTAAATCCCACCAATCTTAAATTGTACTATAAACTTGAGCATTCGCTTACTATTTTGTGGAAGCATCAAAGTGCATAAAAAGCATTGCCAGTGAATTACTTTATTTTACTTTAACTGATTAGATTTAGTCTTGTCTAGCTAAACCAGCTACCATGCAGTGTGTAAGTACACACTTTTTTTCTTTTATTAATTTATTTAAAAATTCTAATTAAATTTGCAGCAATTATTCATGCAACTCCTGTGAAACTAGTCCAACACTGGACTCATCCTGTGCTGCCTCACGTCTGCTTGGTCTTGTGTCGATTCAGGATTAACACATAAATGACCATCTAAATGAGCTGTAATAGCCGAATAATCTCTGTGACCTATTAGAGGAACGCAGCAGTGAAACAAACAGGCACACAGATTTGTTAAAATGCACACACGTACAGTATAATCGCGCACACAGCACACTTTAATTGATTTGCAAGGTTATTTGCTTTGTTGCTTGCATATTTAAAAGGAGAGGCTGTCTAATGTGCATGCACCAATGATAATGGTCCACCGAGTTTGTGCGGGAATTGCACCGTATAACGGCATGGTGAGCGTTCTTATCAGACACAGGGAATTAACAAAAATAGAGATTAATGTGTGAGCCACAAAAGTGTTGCACAGAAACACTTGTGGAGATTATGTTGATCACATTCTGAGCTTAAGCGTGCTATGATATAAAACTTCAACAGTTCAACAGCAGATCAGTCACCGATAACGAATACAGGTGCAAAAGCAGACGGTGATGGACGCCCACTGACGTAGATAGATGAACAATATGTTTGAATTTAAAAGAGCAGTTCTTTCTCCTTGATTCAGTGGCAGAAAAAAAAGAAACAGTGAAGATGTTTTAATGTCCTTGTGAAGAGTATTCCTGACTGCTGTGATCCACATGAAGCTGACATGTCATCACATTGGGCAGTGTTTTTTTGTTTTTAACTAGTGGTTAGGTAAAACATTTTTGGGCCAGACTATTTCAGAAGATATTTGAACAAGTTTTCCATCCAGCGCCCTACACTCACGCTCCTCAGAAGGTCTCACGCACGTTAGAAACTCGTTTGTTCTCACACTCCGCTCAGCGTCGGCTGTTTGCGCTGCACTCTTCGGTCGGGGCCGACGCTGTTCGATGTCGCGCTGTCTTTCAACTTGTCACGTGGCTTTGCAACTGAAGATAACGTGCCATTTTTGTACAGTCAGGCCAGCCTTCATTTTCAGTTGGGATCAGGGAATGGGTACGATTTCCATCACTGTTTGTTGTGTTTTGAAGGGCTGTTTTGATTGTTATTAAAGTGGATAGCTTACCAGCCATAACAAAGCTGAGAATGTCAAACTTAGACGCTTTGTCCGCAGTGTCTTACTAATTAGGAGGATTTAATTAGTCACCATACAAACTCCAAAACTTTTGCTTCGCTGCTTTAATTGCAGTCAAGCTCCACCACGGTGACTTATTTTGGTATTTCCGCTTTAGAAGTCACATCAGTGCATCATGCGTTCTGCATATTGATTTGACAGGTTTAATGTCGGTTACCCTTCCTGACACGGCCCTTCACGTTTATCTGGGCCCGGGACCTTTTTTTTTTTTTTTTTTTTTTTTTTTCTTTGAGCTGTTGTCATATATTTCCCAGCATACACAATCGGAAGATTCTCTTCCAGACAATATTTGTTTGATTAACCACAGTCATAGACGTTGTGATAAACCTCACCCCGACTGAATCAATACGATGAACAGGAAGTGTCGGCTGAAGCCAATTTTTTTAGGGCTCAACGTTATGATCGCCTGGGGTCTCGGTTTCTCCGCTTAGTTTACGACCTGAGATGTGATACTGTGTCAAAAATAGCCACCTTTATCCCTCCTCTGGCTGTCATAAGTCCTGGCAAGAGGAAAACAACATGCCTCAGGCGTACTCACATCTTCAAGGCCTTTCTTGATGACAAATAGCCTTTGGGCACTTTTTTTTTTAAAGCATTTTAGTCAGGCATAGCTCTGATTTAATGTTAATTGTTGCTAAATGCATCATTTAAACTGGTTGTCGTGGGAATGCATTTTATGTTAAATAATGGATGTACCTGTAGGACTCTATAAGTACACTTGTAGGAATAATCAGTTCAGGCTCATTAATTAAAAGAGTCATTTACAAGGTCAGATGATCATGTTCCTCCGATGTAAATCACCATGGCGACCAGAAATCAAGACAAGAGCATCATTGCCTATAATAATGACTCCATTAGTTTCTCTGTGATGTTTTTGTGCAGCAGCTTTCCCTCTGCAGCGCATTAATTGAACGAACCAATAATGGATTTACAGCAGGTCCAAACGCTGTCTGTTTCTGGCCTGTCATGTTCACCTAAATCAAGTCAAACTGACTGTCAGACGCTGCTTTAGTGGGACAAAGTGAGCTGAGCGGGAGAGAAAAGAAGAAGGGAGCGCGAAGATAGATGAGTGTGAAGTCAAACTAATAATGGAGCATTAAAACAAGCCATCTATGTTTGATGAATGTTAGCTGAGAGGCTTGAAAGGGAGATGAAACAAAGATGAAAAGGAGAGAGAGCGCTGTTACGCAGAGAGAATAGAGTGATGAAGCAGATAACAGCCTCAGCACACATGAACACAGAAGCATCAGATAAACAATACTTTACTCTGCTTGTAGACTGATTGATTAATCATTAAACATGTACAGCAGAAGTGTCTTCTCTGTTCAGTTTGCATTTAAATAAAAGTTTTTTTAGTTTCAAGTCTTACTTATATTCATGTGAATTCATTCACAAGCTAATTAAGATAGGAAAGATTATCTTTAGTTGAGATGTACTGATTCCAATATTCTTGGCAGGTTCAGATTTCCTGTGTTAACGACATTCAGCTGGTGGACAACAGCAGAGGCTGCAGGCGTCGTTTTCACTAATCTGCCAAACAATTTATGGGTCAGTACGGCTTCTGAAAATAGTGCATCTTTACTGATAAAACCCCATTTCTCCTTGAACATGTCATTCTAGAGTTACAGGCCTGAATCAGGAGGTGACGGTGCGCTCGATGCATCTTCACAGTCGTTAGAGCTCCAGTGCAGGTGCTAATGGAACCGGCTTTTCTTTTTCTTTTTTCTTTTTTTTTTTTTTGCTTCTGTAGTTTTCAGTGTCCTCCGTCTTTCTTGTGTCTCAATTTACTACTTTGTCTCCTTCCTCCTCCGTTGTCCTCCCGGTGATCCTCTCAGCTGTTAAAGCTCACAGCTGCCACCTGTCCGGCGTTCGTCACTCCTGTCACTCGACTTATGGGGTTGATCGATCGCTGAGTCTCTGCAAGATGCAGTGCAAGCTTTCTGCTGTCTCTATTCACTCACGCAGAGATGAATGTGAATCAAAATGATGTGTGTAGGAAATGCTTCAAAAGCTCCTCGGTCGTCCCCATGTGAGAAGCGTAACACCTTGTTTCAGAGTTACATTATTGCAATTCGACATCTTGCTAAGATGTTGTGTATATATGGATGTACTTCTGCCTGCGTCAGCAAAAATATATTACCTATCTTCTAGTGTCATGTTTTTGATGCCTAGGAAATGCATCGCTAATCATCGATCACAAATACATCGCCGTTTTCTGCCACAAGTAAATGCTCACTTGATAACTCTTATGTTTAAAAGTAAAATGTTTTAAAAAGAGCCCAGGTTAGCAGTGAATATTTTTATAGCATGTCTTGAAGCCAGACTTTATGAGTCAGGCAGCTCCTGTCTGCACGATAATTTCTTTTAATCATTTCACCTACTTTTTCTCCTTGCTCCTGTATCTATAATTGCTTTCCTTTTTCTTTCCATTTTTATTTGTCTGGCAGCTCTTTACTTCTTTTTGACTTATGTTCCTCTTTTCTCCTCCATGTCTTCGACCCCTTCAGACCAACAGCATCATGATCCGATAGTCCAAATACAAGTTCTGATTTCTCCTGTTCCTCTCTTCATTCTGAAGAAGTCGGTCTAACAGCTTTCCAGGCACCATTTCCACATGGATTTGTCACCAAATTCTCTGACTTTTCACTCCCATCATCTCGGCTGCAGTCCGCTGCTCTCTTTTTATCTCGGTCCATCTTCTGTCACGGGCAAAGATGATACTTTCACCCAGTGTGAATTTATTGAAGGGCATGTTTTTGGTTTGATCTTTAATCAAAGCAGAGGTGACGGCATGAATGTCATCAAGAGCCAGTGATTTCTGCCGTATTTCCCGGGTCATTAATACATGATAATATAATCTAAAAGGAAGAGGACACAAAACGAAATTGGGGAGAAATGAGTCGGCCCAGCGCTAGATGCTGACACCTTTCAGCCTCATTAACCGGAGCTATTACAAGTCGAGCCCATGTGGATCAGTGGGCCGCCATTAATATCACACAGCACCGGTTTTACAAAGGTATTAAGAGATTATTCTGGCAGAAGGGATCGCTTTTTACACGTGCTCATGGAAAAACGACTTTATCCTTTCATACTCTTCTGCCAAATCCTTCCTTGGTGATGAAAATCCACGAGAGTATTTATAAAACCTACAAACCTTTCCAAAGACACGTTAACAGTTTGCTCCACTTGTAGAGCAGAATTTCAGCTTCCAAACACATAAGACTTATTTTATTTTGTTTTTCCCTATTATCTCATATATATATATATATATATATACTGTTGAACACATGATTAGATAAAACAAAAACGTTTATTCCCACATTGTTTTCTTACATATCCTATTAATAGTGCTATAGCTTTAGTTCTTTATATCCAAATAACAAAGATTTGATCATGTAAGGACCTTGGAGATGCTGCAGCTGCTATCTGTGGGAAAATATTGAAAGTGTTTTCAGTAAGAGCTCTTTGAATCTTTCACTCCGGCCTTATGAGCGATGAGTAGTGAGAATTATTCCACAGTGTGGTGGTCACTGCTGTGGGGAGGATTTTAATAGAGGTCATCCATGAATCACAGGTGCGGCCGCGGATGATGCAGGCAAATACCACCGCGCCCTGCCAGATTCACATTACATATAATGCGAGAGACGGCAAGAGCTAATGGTCTGCAGCAGAGTTGAGTGCATTGCTGCATAGAGGACGGGACGAGACACCGAGCAAATGCAGCAGTGAGGCTAATGCGACATCACATCATCAGATCAGTGACACATCACTGGGACGAGATGAGTGATGACACAGCTGGTGGTCATCAGACTGGTGGAAGAGAAAAAAAAACATCAATATTCATGTTCATATTAAAAAAGACAGTAATTGCCCTCCGATATCCCTCACAACAAACGACCAAACAAGTTGCAGATTGTCGCGTCTTTGACTTTTGGGTGGAAGCGTCAAGATTCGTTTGCTTGACTACAGACTTCACTGGTGGCGTAGTTGCCGTTTGTAAGCCTGTCACATGGTCATATGCCACTGCAGCAGTGTCATGCCCGTCTGCTGGCAGCTGTGGCTCCCTCAGATTAGCTTTCATTGTCTGAGAATAACTGAGAATAGATCTGATGTTCCGTTCAGTTACGGTATGTACATATGATCTAAGACAAGGAACACAAAACTTCACACAAATAAATGAAAAGGCACCATACAACAGTTTTCACATACTGGGCAGTAATTCATTGGCAAGAAGAAAACATATTTCACAGGCTGCTGAGGCTCGAGGGCAGGACCGTTCCTCTGTGGCAACATGCCTGAGTGCAGCAGGGCGATGCCATGTCCTCCCTGCTGCCTCCTTGATGCCACTTGTGCAGGCTGGCAGGTCGTGCAACAAGATATGGCAAAAAAAACACATCAATCAGCACCTACTGGCGTTGACCTTCCCCTTTCCTTTCCTCGTTTCCTCTTCTGTCAGAGTTGAATGGTGACTGGGTGGGATTTTAAAGCATCATCTGTCCTCCGTGTGTGAGTACGGAGTTCAGATGGCAAATGTTTTTTTATGACTTACTTTCACTGTAACTGATTGAGGCTGCAGTATGGGGGCAACTTTGATGACCAAAACAGAGCAAAGATTTGACCTGACAAAATGAGAATAAAAAAGAAAGAAATGTGTTTCCACTTTTACAGTTCATTTTCTGTTCTTTTTGACCCCGAGCTGTCAGCTGGGGAGGGGATCCACAGTGTCCCATATGGATTCTTGTCAGCTTGAAAGATGGCTCGTGGTTCTTCCCTCGGGATTAACTGTGGTTCACCTGAATGTCAAGATGACCAACTTTATCACTGAAACGCTCAGAATCCTCATGCCCCCACGCAAAGAACATGAAAATGTGCAGAAATTAAACAAACAGTCTTTTTTGTTTTTCTTTTTCTTCCTTCATGTTCTCGACTATGATTTAGTTTTCCTCATGCTACCATCAACTTGTGTCTTTTAGACTACTTTTAAGCCAAAATGCATATTGAAATCAGGCTGCATCCCAGATTAGAAGCTTGAAAATGAAACTTTGCAATAATTTTAAACATGTGACAATAACACTCGGTTTTGAATGCTTTTGGTCTACAAAGACTGAACCCAGCGGTGGTCACTGTCACGGAAAACCCCCCTTTCTTCATGGGTAATGAGTCTCTTAAAGACTCAGCCATTGAAATTGAGGCAGTAATTGTAACTGTACTACAACTAGAGATGTGGACTCTAGTTAAAATTTGTACTCAATGATATTGGCACCTAAAAGTCTCACAAATAAGTTCCCAGATATGTGTCTGGGTATTACTGCTATACCTTCCTGTCCTGGCACTGAACACAGGTGCTGGATGAACATCATCAGGTCAATAACTGCACAATTGTGAAGGATACTGATATAAGTGGGCGGCATGTGTCTCTAAACTGAAATTCCCACTTACACACATTGAAGTGAACATGGAAATAGAAAACCATTTAAAAGCTCATAAAAATGATTGTAATTGAACAAATCTGTTAAAAGATGGACCCCCAAAAATACATATTTGATGGCCCAATACATAATTAAGGATCAGAATTCTCTTAGTTATCAAAAAAGGCTCACAAAATTCACAATAGCTCAGATTCCTTCATAAAGGCTTGTGGCTGCAAAGAAACTTTGAAACCCAACAAACCGCAGCATTCGTGAATAACCCCATCAATGTCAACCGAGTGCTGACGCAGATGACACAAATGTCTGAAACAGATACACGATGTCCATCAACACTTACTGTCTGATGCTCGCGGCAGACTGAAGGCAGCCTTGTTAAATATATCTGCTGTGCTTTGTGTCCTGTAACTGACCTACTGCAGTTTACTGCACTCGCTGTGAGGACAGAGGATGGAGATAGAAAAAGAAAAATACACCTTTCCTATTAGTCTGATAAAAGTCGCGTATTGAAGCCCATCTTTTAAAGTTGTGGGGGACATATCTATTCTCTAAAGGTGTCCAGATGTCCAGGAGTTCGCTTTTGCACAGAATCTTTTTTTTGAAAATCACAAAAATCTGTTCTGTGTTTTATTGTGTCAGAAAGAGGTGTTACCTGAGTCAGAGAGAAGGCCTCTCTGGAGAGCAGAAGTATAAAGTGGAATGACTAATTTCCCTCATGAAATCCATCTTGTTAGACCTCCTGGAATAGAGACTTCATTGCGTATTGGGTTATCGTTATACTCTCTCTATACATAGCTGTGGAATCCCTTATAGACCTCATCAACCCAGTTTTAGCTCATCAGAAGATAATCTAAGCCAATTCCGCCCATTTCTGATAGTTAGACCTTCGAGGCATTTTGTATTGAGCAGGACTCATCTGATTTTCTCAGTGGCTTGTTTGAATGCATGGATTATGTAAGTGACTAGTCTTTACTCTCCAACATCACGGCCCCCATCTGTTGGGGTACCAAAACCAGCATGCAGTCTTAAGATGCAATACATTAGTTGGTGAACAAAGGATCGTCACAAGATACAATTACACGGTAGATTAGCAAGGACGCATGATTGTCTTTATACAGTAATGATGACCTGCAGGTATGTTCCTTGGACAATGCAACAGGCCCTTCATTGGATGGAAAAAAGGTCCAAAATTCCTTTGATGGTGAGATGAGTAAACAGTATAGAGACGGTTGCGGCAAGGATGGCAGCTGGAGGGCCAAGAGGACAGTTGAGCAGTGCTGGAATAATGGAAAGAAGCTTGGAGTTTTTTGGGGTTTTTTGATTATTATTTTTATTGAAAATAATAAAGATCCAGGACACACTGGAGTGACTATGTCTCTCGGCTGCCTTGGGAACACCTCGGGCTTCCCCTGGAAGAGCTGGAGGAAGTGCCTGGTGTTAGGGAGGTCTGGGCATCCCTGCTTAGACTTCTGCCCCCGCGACCCGGCCCCGGATAAGCGGAAGAAGATGGATGGATGGATGGATGGATGGATGGATGGATGGATGGATGGATGGATGGATGGATGGATAATAAAGATCACAACAGCTGAGATGGTGAAAGCAGGACAAAGGTTTGATTTGCTGGTCACCACCAAAAGACTCAGACCATCGAGTGAAAGAAGATCAGGAGTTGTACCCGAGGCCCTTTCCAAGGTGCTGAAGTGTGGGTGATCTAGTCTAACCAGCTACTTAGTCTGTGACAGCAGTTAATTTGTTTGTTTTGTATTAATCTGAAACGGTATTGTTCTCGGTTGTGTCGTCATTTTATTGATGGGTATGATGTCATGTTTTTATATAGCTGATGTATGTAACTACAGCCAGTAGGCATACACACCTCACAGTGGAAATGAAGGCCAGGCAAGGGCTTCCCAACTACACCATCCCCACCCAAACTGAGCTACTGTACTTGTGGTAGTTGGTGGATTTATCCTTTACTTGTTTTCACTGTAAATCGTGCCTTGCGCCATAATCTGTCGGTTTATACCCGTTCCCTGTCCTCGAATGCACAGCTGTGTGTCTGTTTGTAAGTAGGTCTGTTTTTGTTTCTGCTGGGACAGTAATCCGAGCATTCCCCCCACTGGGGCCAGAGTAGTTCTGCTTGTATACAGCCTCCACTTTGCTTCTCCACTTCCCCCGACTTGAACAATCGATTCCTCCCTGCAGCTGGACTCCTCGCCCTTACTTTCAACCCCTGCATCATCCCAAAAGACTGTCTGTCAGAATGAAAGAGGAAGGGGTGTGTGTGTGTGTGGGGGTGTGTGTGTGTGTGTGTGTGTGTGAGAAACAAAGAAAGATGCCTGTTAACAAAGAATCAGAAGTCAGAAAAAATGAATTGAGAAAATTAAACGGAAGTTTACAAAAAACATTCAAAATGTCGACTGATTTAAGGAAGACAGCAAATTCACAGCACGTTTGACAGTAAGCATCTCCAAACTCTGGATTTCACATGCTTGCTCACACACCACAGCATACAGTACACAACCTGGACAGCGCAAGCACACAAAAACCCTCCCATCAGCAGCAATCCCCTGAGACACACACATTCTTGCAATCTGTCCTTCCACACCTTAATGAGGAAGCTCATTATGGGCGGACAAAACGCTGCTCCTCTGAATAAACAAATAGGACGGCCTCGTTGTTCAACAAGGTAGGAACAGCAGGCTGAATATTTTATTGATTCCTCAAGTCCAGCGGTTGATCTGTCTTGTGTACTCGTGTCATTAATATAGTGTGTCCAGAACAAACCCTGCACCCTATAAGTTCATCAGGTTGCACTAATTGTTAAGTGACTGCATTGTCCCACTGCTGCAGCAGCTGCAAGGGGTTAAAGACATTTCAGATGAGTCGATCATCTGAAGGGAAGATGCACTGTAGATGCTACGAAATGTGTGACTCAGAGTTTAGACTCCTGGCATCCAGTTATGGACATTGTGCTATGTGTAAGTTATGACACTTGTTAACATCATGATGAGAAAAGTGTAAAATTGGGAAATAATTTCTGACAATAAAAATACACGGTAAGTGGAACAGATGTTCTTAGATTAAGCTGATCATTTACACGCCAATAAAATTTTATCACCCAAAGATGATGGTGCTCATCACTCATTACATGTAACAGCCACGATTTAATAAATGCAGGTGGAACATGCTGAAATAGAGTTTTTCATGTCATAACAAGTGTTATTTAAAATGACTGCATTTCATGTAGTTGAGCTTTTTCCACTGGTTTCATACGTGCCTGACTTACTGTTAAACTGGATTGAACTGAAGCATCGTTGGCAAGATCGGTTACAAATTTGTATATTTGTCTACAAATTTGTATTTCAGTATTTTGTATCTTGTATTTTTAATTTTTTTTTTAAATGTGTACCTGGTGTAACACTAATACATATATTTTTTTTCCAACCAAAGCTGCAGAATTTACTGCACAAAAGTATCCCTACAATGAAGATCCAAATCAATAGAAATTACTCTTTCTTTCATGTTATATACACGATTAGTCCAAAGGTTTTTGTCTCTATCTTTTTTTTTTTTGTAAACTGATTTCAAAAGGTAAAAAGGCGTCTGATATAATATGTTTTTCCTTGTATACACCCCTAATTTTAAATAAAATACAGCAGTGACCAACATAACATTTGTAAGGAAAGAACAAACACACAAACAAGTGCAATATGCATAATATACAGAATTATAGTCCTACGCGCTACCATACCACTTGCGTCCACTTGCCTTATCTGCTGGTCGCCGGTCAAGCCAGTCAAGCTACAAATTGTCCAGTTCCCGTCATCTGAGCAATCAGTGCATCCCCAATGAGTTGCATTTGAATATTACATTTGCTTAGTTTAACGTGAACGTTCAGTGACTTTGAGGACAGGAGTTTAAAAAGATGACAGCGTGGGTAAGTTCACAACTCTGGCTTACCAGGCGCGAATATCTGCTAAAGCAGCTCTCTTTATTTTATCTTTGTGTTTTATTAAGAAAGTTAAACTTGAGGACATTTGCCAGGAAGTTAAGAAGAAAATAAATCTAAAGAAAAATAGTGGGAAAAAAAAAACCAACAAAAAACCCAGAGGCATTTTGTTCCAGTAAGAGTACATTCACTCTCAAAATCAGTTGATCTAAGCAGTTTTTATGCAAAAAAAAAAAAAAAATTATATATATATAGTTCCCATAGGCATAGAAAGTGATCTGTCAAGAGACAAAACAGTTAAAATGCATCTTTTTTTAAAAGTGGTAACCATAGTTAATAACAGGCATTAATCTGTTAGAATAAACTTGTTCTGCACACTGGGCACATCCGTGAAATGTGCCAGTCGGAGGAAGTTGTAGCTTCAAATAGGTGATGTTGGTGGAGAGAACTTGCAGCTGCTGTCCTAGTCTGACTGTAGCCACGGAGCTGCTGTGGCGTCTGAATGTCATGAGAAAAGGTGACTTTCAGCAGTGCTGGAAAAACATCAGGGAACAAGTAAAAAAAGAAAAACGTTCCGTCATGGATCACATCTGGTAGTGCTGTGCAGTCAGACGCTCCAATGAAAGGCCCTGTGTTGAAAATGCATGTTTTAATGACTTTGGTCATCAGATACGTGGAGCTTTGCACTGAATGAAGTGAGATCACAAATTCTGTGGAGCAATAAGAGTGGGAGGAGCAGTTGCTCCCCTAACAGGTGTAGTAAAATTAAAATAAGCAGGGGAATAAAAGCCTGTGGTGAGGGATGCGTGAGAGCATTAAGTACATACTAAATGAGCATCTAGAGACTCACAGGGATGCAGATACATTCATTACTGGTGTACATGCACTCATGGTTTTTGCATTAGATGTTTTTGTGTTCATGTTGTCAGTGAAGATGCATCAGTGTTTATTCATCTTCTGTTTTCACTCTTCAGTCTCCTCAAAGTCCTGGCATGAAAACCATGTGCGTTCATATGGCACAATCTAATTTAATAAACTGGACTAGTATATTTTCTACAAGGCTCAATGTTGGTGTGGTGGTCAGACTCCGCTGTGATACCGCTCTTCTGTACGCCACCTGGCTCATTTGGCAGTCATCCCAATCCTCGGTCCTCGCTTCTCATCAGAGCAGAGCACAAGAATTCCTATTTTGTTTTGATCACGCGCCACTTTTTATTTATGGCACATGATTTCATGATTGTCAGTCCGTAGGTTAATGACGATATACTTAGACCCTGCCTGGTGCTGTGCAGAAATAACGAGCCATGATAATGTTAAAATAGGAACTACTCTTTTTCCTTGTTGCTCCGCTGCCACTGATATTATTTACTTCGTTCTCATGTACCCTGCATCGCCTGCTTTCAAATCAACAGCCAAAGTTCATGCTGAGGGAATGGAGCCTTCTGGGTAACAGTTTTAAAGCGAAGCCGAAATTATGCATTGTTATACTGAGGGTAACTCTCCTACTTTTCTTTGGCAAAAGGTAAATAAAGTTCACCAAGAGAAGAGAGAATTAAAAGTACCACTGTGAGAGCCTCGGGAAAGAGAGCTTCTTGTAATTTCTTTTTTTCTCATTGTGCTAACAACTGGGAATCATTTGTGCTAAAAGATCTTCGTTAAAGCAGATCCTACAGCCTTAATAGGTAGAGCTTTCAAAACTTCGAGGGACTTTTCTGTTTATTGGCAAGTAGTGGGAAACTCATAGTTAATAGCAAGGATGACGCATCTGTCAAATACTAAAAACAGCATCGACTGACCCTACAAGTGAGGAAAGGAAGAGCGCCTCGAATGTGCTGGCCGTCTTGCGATGCACAGCAGATAGTGGTGCTGCTGAGTTAATTAAAGTCGTCACAGTGGGCGAAGACTGAACATCAACCGTGACACGTGACGATCTCGGTGAGCAATGTGCTGCATTACGATTTCATTACGGTTTCACCACATGTACCGTCTGTATTACTGCAGACTGTGTTCAAATCTAACTCATATGTTTTTAATGTAAAGCTACTACATCATAAAGAGGTGGGGGGAAATAGCAGGTGTCATTCCTAGACTGATTGCCTTGGAGAACTTTGGGTGTAAAAATGTGAATGGATGGACTGGACTGGACTGGCCGAGGTGTTTTGAAGTCCGAGGTCCAGCTATCTAAAGAAGTTCTTCCCTCTCATGTAATTAATTAAGTAATTACAGCACTTATCTGACTAGACAAAACCCATCTGATGAATTATATTAGGATGCAACATCTTGGCCCTGGATGGCTGACTGGGAAATGGATCATGATTATCTTGCAGGTTGAACAACAGAGACACACACACACACACACACACACACACACACACACACACACACACACACACACACACACACACACACACACACACACACACACACAGGCCCATCGCCTCATATCAGATCAATTAGCAGTAAGGCTCTCTTTCCCTGAAATACTCAATACCATGATAGAAATGCCTCACGGGCTCCATTCTGCCACTGCAGAGTTTCAGCAGTAATTATTTACACGGATGAAAACGAAAAGACAGAAACTGAAGGTCTGGTCAATGAACGTATGCAAATGAAATCCTGGTGGACCTCTGAATCATTTTTCACTGCGTTTTCCATTTCATATGAAGTAAGTAGAAACACACAACTAATCATAAACAGCTTGATTTCTAATCTTAAAGTTTGATTGCTGATGCTTGTTTTTGGTTCAAGAGTACATAAAGGGCACTTTATTTCAAATTCAAGATTTGTTCAAACAGAAAAAGTTTGATGTTTGTTTCACTTTTATGATTTGCGGTGACAAAGGAGGAAAGCCTCAATAACCTGTGATCTTGTACATAAAGAGGTATAATACTGATTTATTTACTGTTTGACAGTGAATTTAACTGACACAGTTATGATGAACTATAGTGCAGATAAGTGCATTATTTTTTAATCTCTTTGTACGGCAGTGACTCTTCCTCCACTCATGTATGTGTCCACTCTCGCCGTGTACAGTTGCATCATATTTAAAATTCACGCTGCCTCTACTTAACTCGCGTCCCTCCACGGTGAGGTTGAAACCACGTTGCACGGTCTCCCGAGCCGCCAGCCCACTCAGACACGACGGCTTATGAGCTGAAATTTTTGGAAGTTTAATACCTCTAACAGTATTTGGCTTTGCAACCAACAGCAGCGTTTCACAGAGCCCATCTGTGAAAATGCAATAACCGCCCACCCCCCCATCCCCATCCCCATCCCCATCCCAGCAACCTTTTGAGAGGCAAGAGGCAGTGGCATCTTTATCTCCCACTGGCCGACACACTCCATATTCCGGCTCTAAATTACTTTCTCTGCCTCTGTGATGGGGAAGTAAAAGAAAACGATAAGTCTGAAGGCGTGAATATGGAATTTATAAACTGTATAAATGGCAGTTTCTTGTGGGAACCTTTCAAAGCGAGCCATCTGACACATTGCAGAAATGACTCTTTACAGTCCTGCGAGAGCTGATAGAGTGAGAAGGATCTGCTCTGTAAAGGGATGAAAGAGTGTGCAACATGTTTCCATCGGTTTTTCTTTTTTTTCATGCAGTAAAAAGTACAGTATGACCTGTGTGTTTTGGTTCAGTGAGTGTATAAACTACTGCGTAGAGACTACGGGTTGAGGGGTCTAGGAAGAGTAAACAAAGTATTCCCCATAGAGCCCCATATGACCTCAGAAACAGTAGCTCTAGTTCAGGGGACAGGAAGGGACATTACAGGGATACATTTTCAGCTCAGCAGTTTAAAAACCCATCTGCATTTACAGGAAAGTACAGTTCCTTCAATCTATAGTACGATTGCAGTTTTTCCTTGTTTAAACAAAACGTTGACTTGAACAGTTTCTGTAACTTAAGAAACAAGTGTCATGGTGTTTATAATATAATATAATATAATTTCTCTGAGACTTTTTTTTTGTCCATCCTGTTGTTTAGTCATTTTGGATCAATGACTCATTTTATCCTTGGGTTGTTGCCATCTAAGTTTATGCAACGAGGAGTTTATTTTGCTTCACTACAGACCCGGAAAAGTGTCTTCAATTCATGTGCGTGTTTGTTTACTGGGTCTTTTGCTGTTTTTTTTTTCAGTGTTAAACTGTAATAAGTCCAGGACAAGTTTGATCTCCATCCATTACATCAAGTGTGTTTGCATATAAATAAACCAGTTCAACAAACAGATCCATTTCTTTACACCTTCCTTTCTAACTCAATATCGAAACCAAAAGCACAAACAAAAACATCTTGTTTTTATAGAGAATACAGAGGGGTATCGTGTCAGAATCATTTACGGTTAGTATAAAGATGCACAGCATGACCTGCGGAGTTTGAAGGGATGAAAAACAGCTGCCTTTTTTCGAGCTGTAATTCTGCTGCCACATGCACAAGCTGGTTCACCTGCTGCTCTCTGCATCTCAGCAGATGTGCGCTCAGGGCCGTGAGGTGTAACGTGCTGTGTGATACCGGCCACAGCCACTCACCTAAAGACCAGACAAGGTGGTGTGATACTTCACCTCAGAAGGGAGGGAGGTTCTTTGGGAGTAAAACATAGGAAGTATCCCAAACCAGTTTGAAAGATGCATTATTGCAGGTTACTACCGCAGCTACGCCAACCTTTTTTTTCTTTTTTCTTTTTTTTGCTTTTAATCTGTGAAAAGGAAAAGCTGTTTAAAGTTCAAGGTGTTGGAGATGATGAGGATTTACTAGGGTTTTCAATAAGAAGAAATGTGCTTTTCTCTTTGAGTATTATGTCCTTGATATTTTCCGTATAAAGGAAGCTTGCGATCTGTTCGACTATCTATATTTTAATTACTCAGCCTTCATGACTTTGGCCTTGTATTTTCCATTATTTGTGATGCATCAGCAGTCAATATTCTGCATTTTCTGACCTGCTTTTTAAAGATTTTCTTTTTTCCAATACCCACAGCAATACTCCTATTTAGGCTTAAACATTTTAAATTAAGATCACACTTGCACAGTTTACAAAGTAAAACGGATACCATTACTTTGCAATATCTTGCTGTTTACCGCAGAAAGTAATCCTATTGATTATGTGCATTTTCCTACCTCTTGACAGCAATTATTTATTTGCTGAGCAGAATTATGTGGTGTGGTGAACTAAATGGTTGATAACAGAACTTGGAGGAGCACAGAAACAAACTAAAACTTTTGATGGGTGAAAAAATGTCGTTGTTAACAACATCTGTAACTAAGATATGAAGTCAGCAGTTGTCCTTGCAGCCACAATAGTTCGGTTTTGTGCCTGTGAATGTTTCATAGAGGCTCCCAGGATTTTTATGGCAAATACATAAAGTGTAGTTGACTGGAAACACACTGTCGTGCCTAATCTTTGCCAGGTGTGTCATTGCCTTATGAAGGTCAGGACTTGAAGATAAAGGCTTTTTTTGTGCTTAACTTTACTCCTATAATCTTTAATCTCCCTTCATCGCTTACTGAAACAACGTCACCGTTTTCCACTGGAGCTGGTTATATGTCAGTTTCCTCTGTTTGGATAAGACACCATGGGAACATTTCCTCCTTGCTTCATATGAGCCCTTTAACCCCACGGAGGCTGTGAAAACCTCCTTTCACCTCACAGAGGGATTTGTGTGCATCGCTGTATGTTTTGTGTTGACTCTTCAACACTTCAGGGAATACTCTTCTCGCCATGCTTGCTCGACGCTGAGTGTATCACCAAACGTTTTGCGAAAATCCTAATCTCCCCTTCAGTTAAACTCAATTACATTTTACAGAGACCCACTTCAGGATACGTGTGTACGTTTCTATGCACCTCCTCAGCATGCAAGAGTCAAACTGAGTTGATGTTTGATAATGCCCTGATTAATTTTGCATGCTTCATCTTACTTGACTGTTAATGTATTCCTGCGTGCTTGTGTGGTGTCTCTGAGGCCCATCTCTCAGGCATCACTGCTTGTTATGTTGGCCCCATGTGTGTCCACATGTGCGTGCTCAGACCCCACACAGCAGATACGTTCGCAGTCCCATGCCCACAGTGAGTGGCAGTAAGGAAACAATCCAGGGATAAAATAATACAATGCGCTGCCTCTTTGTTTTTGACACAAACCCGAGAAGAGACTGCAGGATAGAAGTTATAATCTCATTTATCCCAAATATAATTCTGTTTTCACGAGGGTTGCAAAGGAGTGGAAGTGTTCCAGTAAATTTCCAGAAATTTTCTATTTAGAGTAGCTGGAGAATATTGGGAACGATCCAGTTTGGAAACTTTGAGTGTGAATTGATGGAATATATATTGGAATTTATGGAAATTTATGTTAATGTTTGTTGGCATATAAAAGCATGAGTATAAACATTTTGACTGGTCATAAGTAGACACGCATGCAAACCCATACAAATAAACAAAAGAAAAACTATACATTTATGACTTTTGATTTTGATGTATTTTTGAGTGGAACTTAATTAATTCTGACACTAATAAGCAAAAAAGGATGAATGTTGAATTAAATGAACACATTTCTAATCCCCCCCCCTCCCCGGAAAAAATGTATAAAGTAATGTAAAATGAAAGGCTCCCTCCAAATAAAATAGACACAATATCGTGATAACATACTAAATTATACCACAAGCTGCAATGTAACGGAAAACTGTCTGGCATTGGTCAAAAGAGACAGAATGCCCAGAATATACCCACGCCAATGCATGCAGAGGGTGTGGCTTAAATAACCTCACGCAAAATGACCTGTTGTTGTGTCACAGCTTGGAAATTCTGATGAAATATACATTAAATTTAATTTATTTAACTAAGATTATGAAGTATGTTATGTTTTGTTTTTCTGCCCCAACTACATTTATGTTTTTCGTTATAAGTTAACCTAAAACCTGGCAAATTTTGGCATTTTATTTACTTCCGATATCCAGATTCCCCTTTATTATCATGGAACATTTTCAACTTTGAAAATTCAAGGAATTTTGAAGCTCAAAAGTGTAAATTTGAACAGAAACTAAAGCGGATTTCCCTCTTCTTGGTAGATCTGTTATAGACCATTATGTGCCTTTTAATTACCATCAATGTTCCACCAATAGTTTTACATGTATATTACCTCAAGTAGTGCATTTCTGGAAAGATAAATTGTTAAAGTTGCACAGTAAATGTCATTTTTCTCGTCACAATTCAATGATGCTGACTGATTATACTATATGGTCATAGTTTTGTAGGTTTCTCCACCTGATTTACAAGAAACAAGAAAGTGTTCATTTCAACATGCTCTTCTCAGTAGACAAGATAAGACAACAAAAAAGGCACCCTTGCTTAGATGGAAACAGTTGTGTTTTAATTATGGGATATTCTTCCTGCTGGAAGTGATGGGACCTGCTTGTGTGCATCCTTCCCTAACGCAGAGCCGGCAGGCTGCATGAAAGCACATCAGTCCGGAGGGAAATACCTCCTTCCCGACACCCCCTGTGGAGCAGCCGGCAATGAGTGGAAAGCAAAAAGAAGCACTGAGAAAGACAAAAACCAGGGATGGACGCTGTCCAGACAGCCCTTATGGGTGTTTTGGCTCCGGTCCTGTCACACAGATGACAGATACAACTGGTGCACACACTGCGTCGGCTCTCCGAGGGGGAAAACATTTTTCATGTTGCAAAACATTTCATATACTGCATTTATTCATTGTAACTATTACTTTTAAATTTATATTTAAATATCTTAAACTCACTGGTTCTAATATGGAGTGTCCTGTAGCTGAGACGGGTTAAGTGTTTGTTCATTAGAGTTAAAGAAACTCTTGAGTTGGCATGTTGTGTTTGAGCGTTTTGATGTGATACAGGCGTCTTTTCTAGCGTAGCTGGTTTAAAACTAGTTTAAATCCAAATATGTACGCGTACACATACGTCACATATGAATGTACTCCTCATGTGCCAGGATTTGATTTCAGATGTTTCTCCCAGTTTGTATTTCTGTGAAATATAATACCATTTGTAAATTGTTTGCTTTGGAAAGCGGCAGCACTGTAATCCGCTCACCTATGCTGTCAAATGAAACCAATGTTTTCACAATGAATTCAATATTTCCCAAAACCCAATCTGACGAGCTGAAATTGAGCTTTTTTTTTTATTCTTCAATGATATGTTTCGTTTGAACTCCCAGCTGCTCCTCAGCTTTCCCAGCGAGACGCTGTCCACTCCCACCGTGGAAGACGCTTGACTGAATAATGTTTTAGATGACCTTGAGTGTATTGTGTCTGGAATGAGTTTCCTTCCCACTCTGTGAGAACTACAAAGCCAATCCAGGTGTGTGGGGGTCATCAGACTTTGTCCTCTGTGCGTCTTCTTTGGTGGTACATGTCATCTCAGATAAGGCGATGGTTGTTTGGGACTGCTCAGAGTTGCTTCTTGGAGGCCGTGCTACAGCGCACAGCTCAGACTGAGAATGCTTTTAATTTTTAAACTCTCTGACGCTGAAAGCTTGTGCATGACTTTATTTCAAGAATAAGAGGAGCCGACGTGCACAACCAAGGAACTATGATTGATAGTGCTATTATAGTAATAGACAGGCACTATTTTACTTTTAACATTTTTCTTTTTGAAGGGAGAAATTTAGTTTTTTGCAGCTTTAAGAAACTGACAACAAGTAAAAGCTGGCAAGGTTTTAATATTTCAGTGCATTTAGAAAAGGAAAAACAAATCATTTTATAAGATCTTCTTTCTTCATCCAAATGCACAATTCAGGGCCTTTTCTCAGCAGGACTATAAATTAATTTATTGAGCATCTTCTCCATGTTTTTCCTTCTTTTCTCATCAGACTGTTTAATCAGTTTAATTCGTTCAAACATGCTGCTGCTGTCTGTGTTTTTTCAAGCAAACGTCCCAGTCCACAGATGGCCTATCTTAGTATATATTTAATTTTATTAATTTTATTGGATCCTTCACATTTCAGACCCATGAACCCCTTTCTGTCTTGCACGCCGCATCCTCTGGGGGCTTTCTCATGGGTAAAAAGCTTTGAGGATATATTGGTTAAAATTCTGTGTGCATCCTGCGTTGAGGGTAGAAAGCCTCATTAGTAGAGTTGTGTACAGATCAGAACCCCTCGCTGACCTGATGAGGAAAGGACAGTGTACCTCAGCGATTCTGGTGCTCAGCAGTCCATGCTTCTCCTGATGATAGATGCATTTGATGACTAGAACATCCATCCATCCATCCATCCATCCATCCATCCATCCATCCATCCATCCATCCATCCATCCATCCATCCATCCATCCATCCATCCATTGTCTTTGAAATGACTACAAGAACATGAATAAAAACATGTCCATTTGCCTTTAAGCATTTCCAGGTATTCATTACACCATTACATTACACCAGATAAGACATGTTCACATAATTCAGTTTAATTCAGTTACTGTTTAGTTGCCAAAGGGAAATTAAATTGAAGGCTGACCACCCAACCTTGTTGATCCCTAGATAAGTGGACCGAGACCGCTTGGAAAGGTCGACCTTGACCTGCTTCAAAATGGACTGTACCAAGGAAAATCCAGTGAAATCCAGTGTGAACAGCAAATGAACCAGAGTCTTTCATTTTCTACTTATGGTCTGGATCAAAAACTGCTGACCCACGAGTGTGAATGCACCATTTAATACACTAAACTGTTGCACTGTGATGAGACGTCTTCAAGTCATACAGCAGCCGAAGCAACAACAGGCTGAATAATTCTTTGAAGGAATGAATTAAACATAGAAAACAAACACGTACTATCCCAGTGATCTCTGTTTGTTGGACAAACACACGGGCTTGTCTTCTTCATTACAGCGGAGCCCCTGTGGAGTACGCTAACAGCTCGTGCAGCTGCCCCTCACAACACTGACTGTATATACAGTCAATACTGAAGCCAGATGCACAAACTTTCCTCTGACACTTCCTTCCCTCTTCCCACAGGAACCGGTGCTGACAGAACTGGTGGCCTCGGAGCTGTCCTGCATGCACACACATTTAAAAGGCTTTATACACTACTAGTTCCCATGCATGGCTTTTAATCTTATTAGCAGACGCACACAAGTAACTTGCTGATTCTAGCTGTTGAATTCGCACATCTTCGCATATGAACAATGCATCTAAACGTTTTGGCCAAACATACAGAGTAGTGTGAGGTTTGAGCTGAGATCATGTTCTTTCAGTGTTCATGCACTTTGGTCTGCAGCGAAACGTGGTCTTTTCTCAGGAGGAGCTTTACTAGTACACTGTTCAGCACTCAGTCCAGCCAATCACAGCACGGTTCTCCAAACACTACTCTACGTAGGTTTATCCGAAGTCCTTACACATTCACAGCTGCGTGTATTTACTCCAGCTCTGTCATAGGGCAAAAAATAGGAATATTAGATGTGGGATGATTAAATTATCTGTGAGGCATGTTCAAAACCACATGACCTGCCTTTTGCTCTTACAAACAGAAGCGTTCCTCACCCTTCCTGCCATTTTTTGGAAAAATAAAGGAAAACAAATATGTGGGAATGAAAGCATCCATCTAAGTGGATGAAATAGCCCGTTTGGATGGGGATGATATTACAGCTTGGATCAAAGACGTGTGTTGCCCTGTTGAAATAAATTGTTTTTTAGCAAGGTTTTAGCATCGCTTCATGCAAATAATTTGGAAACCACACAAAGCTGCTGGCCTCTTGTGAAAGATGGTCACAATTCAATCAACCATGTAACCTTTAATTGTTGCCCGTGTATTCAGTGGACTTAAGTTATTCAGATGATCTTTTAATAGGAGCTCTTAGCGCTTACAACAGAGTGGCTTATTGTGTGGAGAAATTGAACAGTCCCGAAGATGGCCTCATGAATGAGTCAGTCATCTGCAACAGATTACTGCTGCAGTAAAACAGCACATATCTCACATCGACCTTAGCAACCATGGAAAAGCCCCGCTGTCACCTTCCGCTCCTGTGTTGCATCTCATCTTTTATTGCTGTTTTGCATAAAAATAATAGAAGTGTGGCCTTGTAGACTTTAGATTTGCATTTATACATTTATTTCATGGTATTTGACTCAACTCATGTTTTCCACGCCAAGTAATTCCAAACCACTTAAAAAATGCCTTCCATGGCTTTGCAAGGAAACAAAGATTTTTGTTGGATGTGTCTCTTAATTAGCCCTCAAAAATATAAGTTTTGATAAAGGTTGTTTGAAAGCTATTTTTGTTTCATCTTATATTTTTTTAAACTTATCTGATCACTTTCTCCCTGTATTTCAGGTTGTCCCCCTGTAAATGCAGTTAGTACATTTTCATGTTTTATATCTTCTAATCAGAATGTTTTCGGATGTTAAATACATTAAGACTACAAAGATCTATTTATTTATAACACATTTGTCACGGCGATGCATCTTGGCTTTGGAAGAATCGCATCACATCAACACTTTGTATTGTGTTTCTTCAAACGTGACAAATCATCAAAAGTAACTACTTTCTATCTTGTTATATTATATATCATGACAATATCCCTTTTTTGAAATGTGAAAACATCTGGAAGCACCTTTAAGTGTTAAATCAAAATGAAAAGGACTTTGCATCTGAGCCATTTGCCTTTTCTTAAAAGACGTTTTATGTGACAAAAGGGAATCATATCCACTGGATGATGTGATCCTGTAAATGTGGAGGAGCATCTGCGGCAGACTTGACTTTTTGTTTGCTTGTGCTGTTCCAGTCTGAATAAAGCTGTCCGTCTTTCCCCTTTACAAGTTGGTGACACTTTATAGTGTCGTCAGCTCTCAACCACCTCCTGTTAAACCACATACTCTTAAACCATGTGGAAGAGCCTGCTTACAGCTCTTGGCAGCCCTCTATGTTTTGCAAAGGAACAGAAATGCCACTGAGCAGGAAAAATCATTTCCACTTTTCTTCTTGTCTCCGGCTTTCCGTCATCTGCAATGTGCACAATGCAATAAATGAACAACTGGGGAAGCAGGTACTCCTAAACGCTTAGGGTGGCTTGCATTTACATGCCTCTCAACATGTTAGTCCTGGCCCGTGCCCGTTTCACAAATCCCATTTTCTGGATCAGCATGCAACATACTTAACAACTTACTTTATCACAAGGAAATACAGCAAACAAAAGCCCCCAACTACTTTTATCTGTTCTGGTCAGTTGAGGAGGAGAAGATATGACAGAGACGGAGAGAGAATAATGGAGGAAATAAGATGGTGAGGAATAAAAAGTAATTGAAGCGACCTGTAGTCTGGGTATTTGTAAATGTGATATTGATTTTGTGTTTCTCTCCCTCCGATGTTCTTCCTGGTCAACTCTTTTGTCAAGCACATTTCTCTCCCTCCCACCTGCATGTAACCCCCCTTACTCAAAAGGCCAAATGGTACATTAACTTTAATGTTCAAGGTACATTAAAGTTAATGTACTACTTAACGAATCTTAAAAAAAAAAGAAACCGAGCATTGTCATCATGTCCTTGATGGCAGCGGACGGAACTCACCTCACCTTTGACTTGAGGCATGTACATAACCAAATATACCCTTCCCCCCATTATTATAATTTTTTTTCCTTCTAACCGTTTTTTCATGTTTGAGTGTGTTTCATGTTTGTGCACTCTCCTGGGACAATGACAACAGGAAACCTATTATCATAATAGCTCTCCCAGCCTTTCTGTCCTGCTTTTGCTCTTTCAGAAAATGCCATTAAACAAATGACCTGTTATTCCACTAAGGTAAAACTTGTAATGGATGCCTTTCAGGATGCTGAATCAGTTTTCGCAGAAGCTTAATGTATTTGAATAGCTGGGAGCTGAGCGTGGTAAGATACACAGCCACTTAACTGTACACGAAGCCCATAAAACACGCTACTGTATTTAATAAGAAGCAGTACCTGCTTGACTTGAATTTCGTTAAACAGTTCATGCCAGTTTTAAATGTAGTCATACTCGAAGAAACGTTCATGAATTAACTTATCAGAGAAATTTAAGCCTAAGGATTTTAAACTGCACCTTCCCAGATAATAATGCTTTGAGGATATTTTTAGGAGTCCAGCAGATTATCTGCAGCAAATGATGGTTGTGAGAAAAAGAGGGTGTACTTATGAAGCAGAGGAGAAACTTAAGTAATGGTCTGTTTGTTAAAGGGATATGGATGTAATAAAGGTTGAAGTGGGCACAAACGCCTCAGTGGTGTAGTGAGATGTGACGTGAGTGTGACCAGGATTTGCTTTGTAACATGTAATGTGAATGTGAATATAAAGGAATATTTCATAAACATTTTGAAATAAGGTCAAAAGTGCATGTAAATGCAGCTATTTTCTCTCGTTTCCATGGCAAGGCACGCTTACCTTAAAGAAGAAAGTTAACTGTTATAGTACTTTAGTGCTATAACAGTTAACTTTTTGGTTTTTGTTCAGTTTTTTTTTTTTGTGACCTCTGTATCTGCACCAAACACTTTTGACAAAACTGGACCGGCTTCTTTGCACAGGGTCACTTTAACCAGACCTATAAGCTGAACACCTGCAGGACTATCACACACTTTTAAAAACTGTTTCACTGTCCAATACAGTTCATCAATAACAATAATGTCTGTCATCATACTGCCATTTAATTGTTTTTATTGTAATTGTATTGCCCTTAGTTCTTAAATCCAGCATCATTTTATTATTTGCTTCTCTTAGATTTTAGATTTGCGCTTTGTGTTTAGAGAGTAATTTATTTATTGTTTAACCTCGAGGGCTTGACAGTAACGTAATTTCGATTATCTGTATGTACCTAACATGTGGTAGAATTGACAATCAACGTGACTTTGACTGGGCTTTTTTATATTTTTTATTTTCTGTCAGGACCAGTTTGGAGTGAAGGTTTTGATGCAGTCTCTAGTGTTTCAGTACTGTTAACGATGGTTCTTGGTGATTTGGTTTGATGACTGTGTGCTCTGCTGACAAGGGTTGCAATTTTCAAACCTGTCCAGCGGTGTCATGTCAGCAGCCTTGTGGTCAGGCTACATCACCCTGATTCTCTTACATGGCGACCCTTCCCTGTAGTCTAAACATGCACACTTATTAAGAAAGGATGACGCTCCACCTACAGTATATGCAGCAAAACACACACATATATATGTGTTTGTGTGTGTGTGCGTGTGGGTGTGGGTGTGTGGGTGAGTTAGTGAACAGAGAGAAAGCAAAAACGTCCATTGGAATTACATGCATTTTTGATGTAAGTATGTTTGTGTTTGTCGGGATGTTTTGGTTTTCCCTGAAACTTGAAAGAAAAGATGGGTAATAGCCCTAAAACTAAGTAGCCTTTAACCTCCATGCAGACGACAGACCCACTTGTCAGATTCTTCCACGTCCCCCAGGTTCAGCGTTATTGAGAGTGTCACTGTCTCTTTTAGTTTGCGCTCAGGAGTGTATGAATGCATGTGGATGTACCCGTGTGCACACGTGTGGTTTGATGTGTGTGGGTGCTGATTTTTTTTCGTCTCTTTGTTCTTGTGTGAGGGCTGTGTGTAGCTGTCCTGTCCACTTGAGGCTGTTGTGATTTGGGTTACCGTCTAAGTGACAGACAGGTCACTCCTGTCCTTACAGGGACGAGCCATCACCTCAATAATAAAACAAGCTGTCAAATTTAATTGTTCAGTGTGTGAGAGCTACCTCCTCGATGCAGTTCTTGACAACAGTGATGTCATTAAGGTAGCAAGGTTGAAGTGCAGGATATTGCCCGGCTGATGCGTTAGATTTATCTTTTGAGGATGTTGGGAAAGATTCTGAGTGACGTGCTGTGATAGCAGTGAATAGGAGGGTTTGAAACAAGAGAATAAAGTGAGCAAAAAGAGGAGGTATTCAAAGCACAGATGAGGGTTTTTTTTTAAGGTACGACGTCCGTCCGTCCGTCCGTCCGTATATGTATACAAACATACATACAAACACACATTATAATATCTAATATATGTATGTGCGCGCGGGTGTATGTATGTATATATACACGTGTGTGTGTGTGTGTGTGTGTGTGTGTGTGTGTGTGTGTGTGTGTGTATATATATATATATATATATATATACACACACGTTAGTAATAAAGTATATATATGTATTTACAATTTATGGCTTTTAAATTAAACTCAATCAGTTTGAGTAAGGCTGTGATATCACAGCCTTACTCAAACTACTATTTAATGAAATTAAAAGAGTAAGATGTATGCAGCCAATTCCCAGCACTTTACAATGACTGATGGCGTAATGGATTTTGTTTCCCCTTTGGGTTAAAAGCCTTATTTAAAATCTTTATGAGAAGATAAAGCCAATGTCGGGGCTGTGAAACTTTTGTCTTCCTTTTGACAAAGACACAAGTCCAAAATACTTTGAGAGAAGAAGCTATTCTCGCTCTTGAAGGCGACAGAGCTAAAACAAAGGACTGCCACAATGCCACTGCGGGATAGTTTCCTGCATTTTCAATCCTAAGGATGGCTAAGAGGATGAGACGTAAGAAATTTGAGAAACTTAGATTTATTTGCTTGAAGACGAAAATGTACTTTTTCTATCCACATGTATAATTGAGCTTTTCTTTGGTGCTAAGAAAACCAAGTTGATAACAACAACATCAATGGCAGTCTTCTGACATTTTAAGCTTGATAACGAGGTGGATATGTAGTACATTACAGTCAAACAGAGGCTAGTTTTATTAAATAAAGATAAATAAATAAAATGCATAATGTACTTAAAAGATAATTATGAACTATCACAATGACATAATTTTATTTTGATAGTCATTCTGACTGTGTGACTGCTCATAGAATGACCTTGTTCAGTGCTGCCACAGTCACAGTCAGTTAGATTGTTAGATTTTGTATTTATGGCTCAGTATTTTGTTCCTAAAAAGTTATTAATCAAAGCCAACAGAAACAGTTGTTTTACCTGTTGGTGGACATTCTAAGAGCATCTAGATTCTTCATGTGAACAATGTACAGAACGTTTCTCTTTATGTAGTATTGACAGACTGGCCAAAGCCAGGGTTTTATTTGTGTTGTTTCTGCCAACCCATGAGCGCTTGGTGGTCCTACACACTACAAAACCAATAGTGTTCTAGTAATCATTCCAATAACCACTTTTACATTACCGGATACCCTGTGTTTATTACCCGATTTTAGCGCGTTGCCTGTCCTTTTTACATTTTCAAACACAAGGTCTGGTGTCAAGCTTGTCCTGGCAATAACTCCTCTCTAAGGGTACACTTAATCATTGGTCGGGTCTGATGTAAACAGCATGACATGTGACAGCGGGATCTGAGTGGGATTTATTGTAACGAGACGAGGAAGTCTGCGAGCTCCTCATCTTCAGAGCAGAGGACGCCATAAATCAGCATATTATGGGGACTGTAATATGCAATTGGCTTCTAAAATGACAGACAGCGGCTTTGCAGGAAACGTACTCAGGTCAATAATAAACTGAAGATTGCCAGAAAGAAGTTCCATGCAGTCAATGACCACAACAGCAGGAGAGGCAGAGGAAGACTGTGCTGTAGATTTGGGGGAAGCCACTCCACAAATCTCATTGTAATTCTGCATGGATTCAGCACCCACTCCATCTCCTGCACCCAGCGTTGCATCAGCCAGCTCTTCTGATGTGGGTAAAGCCAGCGAGACCAACCAAACAGACAGCAGGGCCATCATGTTACACAGCACCACTCAATAACACCTACTGGCTCCTCTTCCCTCTGCTCAACTTGGCTTCAGGCACTGGGGAGTCAATAACACTCCTTGCATTTCTACTGCCTGGCGTGCGTTTAGTTCTTCATTGGGGAAACTAACGGTTCAGAAGAGGTTGTCTTCACATAGTGAGACTGCATCATCTAACAAGACATCGGACACTGTCATCACCGTGATCTGAAACAGGAACATCGTCATGTCATCATGTGTGAGCTGCGTGTCCGTATTTAGAAGTAGAAAGCTTCAGAAAAACACATCCATGAAAACCATAATACAACCATTATGATGAAACTGCAGTGTTTTGCACTATGGACAAAGGTAGTTGCGTAGTAATTCTGATGTCTGGAGGTCTGGCTGCTTATTCAGTGAATGAAAAGATGGGTCTTTGCTCCCTTTGTACTACATGACAAGGACTGACATGAACTGACATGCCTGCATGGCCAGACTGGTTGCCACAGTGCAGAGAAGAACAACTCAGTATTTGACACCTACAAAGGGATGGAGAATGCACTCTTGGTACGAGAACCATTGCACCACTACATCTTCCTTTTCCCTTAAGCTATTTGCTGCTGTATCAAGCTTTCAAGTACTATATATTGAACCTTTAACAATTGTAATGGTGAATTGTTTGCATTATTCCTTCTATTTAAAGACTTTATATTCTCCCCCGCCCCCGAAATCTTGTTCTCTAGTTGAGTAATGGTGTACAAAGTGTGACATTCTGTCATATTGAAGTCTGGTATGCTGATGGTAAATTTGGTGAAATGCCCAGATTATTCATGTGCAATCTGTCAGACATACTCCGCACATTTTTGAACCCCTCTTCTTTTGATGTCTCTGATCTACGAAGGAATATCTGCATCCTATTCTGAAGTATGAAAAAGAAAAGAAAGAAATCCTGATGGTGGATCCCCTTTTCCAAACCCTCCCCCAGTCTCCTTCAAGCTGTCCCTGGTGAGACACGCTGAATGGAGACCCATAATGAGCCTCTGTCTGTTCCACACAGTGAGCTGTCTGATGCTGTGATGTGTCACTTGTGCCGGGCTACAAAAAAAAAAGGGGGATTTATTTCTAAATATGCCTCCAGTTAGTGGATGGAGGATTTCAGATCTCTTTGAGTTTTGTCCATTAGCCAAGACTTGTCATGCACACCTTTTCATTTCTAAAGCTTAACCTTTCGTTTATAAAGCACAGATAATGACAATCAAATCCCGCCTAACAGTTCCACATCATCAGTGCCGTGGCTGTCCCTCACATCAGGAGTTGCTTTAAAGGCCATGTTTGTAGCAGACACTTCAAGTGATTTAGTTTGTAGTATCTGGACTGCCCCAGATTGCCTAATTCAAACTCATCCGCCCCCCCCCCCCCCTTTATGTAAGAACGCATTTGTTTTTCATTGGCGTGTTTGGCACCTGAAGCAGGAAGGACAGTGTGACAGCGTTTGCCTGGAAGTGCAACGTCTGCCTCTATATCTGACAGAGCAAAACTGACAAACCTGGCTGTTTTTGTCGGAGGCTGTTCAGTCGTATCAGAACGAGGTTTGAGTGGGTTTTTTTGTTCCCGTTTGCAGGGGCTGAACTGAATTGTTAGAACTTTGTGGTCCAGAGAGTCATTCTGGACCACTTAGGACTTTGCAAACCCAAGGCCACGTCCACATTATTGTGGTTATATTTTAAAAATATGAAACAAAAAAAACCTAAAGAATTTAGAAACAATCACATGGTTAAAATATGTTGTTTACTTGCATCAAACATTTGCTTCCTGATTTGGTCTCTCGATCTCCTTGTCTCCTTGGCTTTTGCTGATTCACCAAGCCTCTATCAGACGACCCTTTCTGCAAGATGACATGAACCAAGCAATACTGATAAAAATGGAGACGGAACAAGCACAAATTACTTTGCTGTTCTTAATATCAGCTGTTGTGCACATCAGTATGTGTTTGATAATACGGCACCTGACTACAAACACAGAAAGAAAGTCGTTATAAAGCTTACTTTAAACTAGAGTTACAATGCAGTACTGAAATGAACATTGGAAAAGATCTCAGATCTGGAGTGACGTGGTCCACTTTCTCAGTTCTAGTGAAAACCCGCAGCTGTCCGACCGTTTAGGCAGACCTGTGAGACACCGTTGCAGTAATCAGTTCGACTAAAGATAAACACATGGCTAATTTTATCGAGGTTCTGCTGAGACATTAGTCCTTTGACCCCGGAGACGTTCTTCAGGTGATAGAAGACCAACTTTGTGATTGTTTTAATGTCCCTCTGAAGGTTCAGGTCCAAGTCCATGACCACACCCAGACCCACCGGGCCTCATCAGTGGTTTGTAGCCGACAGAGATCTGATGTCGGTTTAAGTGACTTAGCGACTGATGTTATCTTTAGGGAAAGTTCTGACTGACAAGGATTATTTTGATGCTTGTATTCTGTTTCTAATCGTGTAATCGTTTATTATTTGGTGCCCTATTAGTGATAGAGATTTTACAGCGTTCTCGCATAGGGGGCTCAAGCTTTTCGTGAAAATAATCATCGCTGGTAATCTTACCGCCTGGAGCCAGTACATATCAGTTTGTGTCTGGAGCGTTCTGAACGCAAACAGCCACATCATCCTCGATTTGCTGAGGCGTGGTCATCCGTGGAAAAGGGAGGCATCTTGCGCTGACTTGCTTGTGTTCCCAGAAACGAATGCAACTGCTCCCGACGTCGTCTGGTCCTCTTCTCAGAAGTGATTAAAGAAAAAGAAAAACACTGCTGAAAATCCATGAGTGCTATTGATTTAAAGTAAATAAGTCCAACTTTTCTGTAGATTTTGGCTGATAAGTAAGAAGATATGAGTAAAAGAAGCAACACAAGTAGAGGTTTAGGTGCATATGTACAGTTAAACCATCCAAACCCGTGAATATTGTACAGAATAGCATTTGAATGGGGATTTACCCCGACTTGAAATGACAAGACTCCAAGAAAATTGCAAACACATTCACCTGTAAATGCTTGGTGATGTTGGGATTTTTGCTACTGTTGGGCTTTTCCCTGACTGAGAATATTGACTAGCAAAAGTGTGGTCTTTGTATGCTGAATTTGCTTTATGATGCATTATACAGTGTTTATTGATCACATAGACGCGGTGAATGGCATTCCAGGACCCTAGCCAGCTACGAATGAGTGGAGAATGGATTTTTCTGTTTGAATAGCACTTCCTAATGCATTGGACCTTTTCGATTTCCTGAAACATTTTTCTCAAGTACACTGTGAGGCATTGCAGTGCTCTTTAAGGCTCATTAAGTCCATGTAGTAATTACCGGAGGGATTCTGGTCGACTAAGAGTGGACACCCTGGGAAAGAGCTAATTTAAACGAAGAGCAACATTGAAGTTTTCAAGAGTTTTTTTTCTTTAAATGTGTCTCTTTGATACTGCAGAATATTGGTTAAAGAATAACCATTACCCAGACCCAACACTTTTTACATTTTTAAAATTTTTACTTTTCTTATGTGGTCTCACCCATCTGAGATTGACAGTTCAGATGCGGTGATTCCCTTTACACTTTTTTCGGATAGATATTTTTTTTTTTTTTCTGTTAAACTCAAGGACTCAGAAAAAGACATGTTCATATAAAATTTTCCCTCAGAAATATTGCTACACATCTTTCAGAAGTGAAACCCTCAAATCAAGTGACGTCCCTATCGGGCTCTTTATACACCAGAGTATATATTTGTTTTGCATCCATCGGCGCTTCAGAAGGCCAAAGATTCCCGGAGTTTTCTAACAGTGCTCTGCTTAATTTGATGTGCCCTTTGTTTTACACATCATCACCTCTCCTGCGAGCTCTGCTCCATGGAAAACCAACAGGATCAAATGGTTTGGAGGATACTGACTCATTCATAGACATAAAAATGGCTTGGATTTTGGTTCAGGACAGAAACTCCTTTCAGTCAATTTCATGCAGGAATTTTGAAACACTTTAATTGTAACACATACTTGGCTTTGGCATTGAGGCCCCATTCAAGCATTGTTTATCAGGCTTTACACATAAATACAGGGGTGTAGGAGGTGGAATTGTAAGCGAGCTTAGTAGCTGAGACATCTGAAGGCATCTAAGAACATATTGCTCCTTAAATAGGTCAAAGGACAAATGAATTAATTGGAATGAAACATTCGGGGGGGTAAATAAGCAGGCGCACGCACTGCAGAGATTTCCTGCCTGAAATAACTCCCAGGGCCGTATCATTTTATTACTATCAATTAATTTTGATGACTCACTAACTGGCTGTGAAGGTTTTATTCAAACATCTGAAAAGTTATTATACGCCAGGTATATTTTAAAGTAAGCAATTAATATTATGTTATACACAAAAATATGACACGGTTATGTAAGAGTAATTACCCACCCCCTTGAAAATGTACATTTGAATTGTGCTTTGATAAAGGCCTGTATTAAATAAGATTTAATGGAAATTTTCAGTGTGTCTTTAAAGATAAGGACCTGCATCTGATTTAAGTTTTCCCTTTTGAAAATAGTCACTTTGCAGAGATATGCACCACTCCCGGCATTCCTGCCATACTTGAAACGCTCCCCGTGAGCCCCACTCTGACAATACTGCACATTTGCAACTCACGCTCAATCTCCTCCACTTTGTCAAAGCAACGACCCGTCATCTTGAATTTCACTTTGGGGAAGAGGCGAGATAAATCTACAAAGTGGGAAGGATGGTGAGCAAAAATTGTTTTTGTGTGTCTAAAAAAACTTTCTGTGGGTGTGCAGATGATAAGAAATCCACACACCACAAGTCTGGCCTTTTGTAATGAATGTTCCCCCTCAGATGCCCTACAGGAGTCCAACTCAGTGGCGAGTTCAACTCTGCTACTTTACAGTCTGATCCTGAGGGAGAAAAGCGCAAATGCCAAGAAAAAAATGTGATTCCTTTCTTTTCCCCCTTCCACGATCTCCAGTACCACAACAGCTGTCCATGAGGAATTGCTTTATAAATCAAAACGGAAGCATGAAAATGTTTGCGATCGCTGATAAACAAAGATTGCTTAATTTGTGAAAAGGAAAGTATATCCTTCTCAGGTTTCTAAAGTTTTACTAAATTATTTGGAGGATGAGGAGCAATTAGGTGCTGCTAATAAAACACAGTTGACTAAAACCTAATTTACGCTTCTCCGCCGGTTCAACAGCGTCGCAAGGAAGCGCCTCTCCGTCACCGCAAACCCTCCTCTATAGAGCTTTGTGTCGCTCGGTGCGCACCTCAAAAGTTTTCTGACTTCGCATCACGCGATAAATCAGGCTTAACTGATTGTCAACAGGCATGAATGCCAGTAGAAACATAGGAACATTCAGGTGTGAGCCATCTGAGCTATCCAGGGCTTGTTTAGTTGTGTTTTAACACAGTCTCAGAGTTCTGTGAGAAATACTATTCACACATAGAAAACATTAAGAAAATGTTGCCAGTTTTCCAGGAGTAGACATCCCACACGTTCATCCCAAGGTTGGACCATGCAATGAAAGACCTGCATCCCAGACTCTACAGGCAGGACTCTACAGGAGCAAACCCATATGCAGCATACCACGCGGCACCAACCCTGTCAAAAACAGTGCTGTGTGGGAGAGTATGTGGGCTTGTTTTGCATCTGAAGGACCTGGGAATTGTTCTCTGTCCTCTGTTTATCGAACATTTCTACAGTCATGTGGGGGGCTACCTCTCCAGCTGCTAAAAATAAACGGAACTTGGGTCACAAAATAAGACATTGGTCTAAAATAAAAACTACAACACACTGACTAAAAAAGAAAATAATTATTTGGTGCAACGGCCCAGTTAGTCCTGACCCAAACCCAAAGGGAAGGTCATGGCAGGATTTTTGAGCTGTGTTTCGATGAGTGACTGCAGACATGCAGACTGAAACAAAACATGACCATCGTGCACCTTTTTTTCCCAAAATCCACAAGTAGTTTGTGTAATGTTTAGTTTTTTGGTAGTAAGATAATGACAGTTTGGCATCCCATGTTTTTTGTTGTTTAATTTTAAATATTTTAGAAATGGTAAGGAATGTTATTTTTTTTTCATTTATTTCATTTATTTATTTATCTTACTCTGTTTTAGTACATAAAACATAAGGAATATCAGGATTTCCATTTTTTTTCCACATTATTATGAAAGCACAGCTTTTCTTAAAGGCTTTGAATAAGGTCTACCAAAGAGACGGGAATGAAGGGCTTTTCAAGGTGGGCGTGTGGGCGAAGGTGATGGAGCCAGTTTTAAGTACAAGTTATCAATCTGCAATTCAGTGACCACTTAACAGGGAAAGAAAGCTTTCTCACAGGTGAGAAGACAACCATCAGGCAGGGGTGTAAAAATGTAAAAAAATTACAACACTGTAAATCAGTTACAGTCAAAAATAGTTGTAAGTTATGACTAAGGTCTTAACACGCCTCTTTTATTCTTCAGCTTCGTCATACAAAACTGTGAACAACTCATAAATCAAGACAAGCTTTTAAATGTAAGACTCCATAGTGAGGTGAAGTCTTTGCCCGCTCCATAAGACTTTGAAAGGGAAAATCACTCCTTCATTGCACATTGGTCTTCATCAGCCATCCCTTAATCACCTGCAGGGAACACAAAATACTACAGTCCACTTTCTAATGGGGAAGAAATGCCGTGATCACGTCACTGCCTTCCTTCCTAGGATCCCAATTCATTTAAGAGTGCAGTTTAAAATTGCATTCCTTTATATTAAGAAGCACCACCATGCTTGTCCAAACGCTTTCATCCCCCACACTGCAGCTAGAACCTCCTCAGCAACCGCAAACGGGGCTGACCATCTTCACAGGCCCTTTAGCCCCTTAAGCCGGTGTGTCAGTCTGTTAGGGCTTTTCCACCAAAGCGGTTCCAATGATGGTTTGGTGCTTATGCCAGATGTTGCACCAGTTTTGTTTTTTGCTTTTCAACTGCTGGCTGCGAGGAAAGCACCGACTCAGTGTCAAAGAACATGGAAACTGGCCCTCAAACCTTGCTGGGCCAGATGCAAGAAGTAAACAACAAAAACTATACAGCTGGCATATTTAAACAACCTCTGTGTGTTCAAAACATATATCGTACTGGGAAATTCTGATGTGACAAATGATGTAGGGTTCTGGCTCTCCAGTGACGTCCGGACAGTGGAAAAGCAAGCCAGGGCTTTATAGAACCTGTTTGGAGCTGGCTCTAGGAGCAGTCTAGTACCAGCAACAGCACCAGCACCAATTCTGAATTGGTCAGAAAGCCCAACATTACATCGTAGCGCCACACAAGAACCATTGACCAAACACATAGCGCTCCTTACCACGTGACAGCAGTAATGCACCTTTTTGCTGTTTGCAAATGGCGAACAGCATAAAAGGAGGCAAAAAGAACAAAGCAGCAAAAAAAAAAAAAAAAAAGAAAGTGGTGAGGAAACAAGTGAACATAGAAGGGATGTTTATTGCGTATTTGTTTGCAGTTTAAACACCGAGATGGAGATTAAAAGAAAAAACCCTGCTGGCCTGAATCTTTTAACCGGTCCAGTTGTCATTTTCTTTTCTTTTCTTGTGATAAAAGTGGTATGGAGGGTTAGTTTACCAAGTCAGTTAAAATGACTGGGTCCTACGCTGTAATGGAGACACGTCAAAAGAAAAGACTGAGGAGGAGGTCGACCCAGTCGTAGTTCTGGCCTCGTTGGTTTCGACCTGGACCTTGGCTAATACAAACCTGTCTACAGCCTTTCCAGTGGTGGCTCTTCCTATCTGGAAACAGCATCTGGCATTTAACCCTAGTTTAATTTTGTTTTTATTGTGTGCACATAGTTCATTTATTATGTATTATATTTTATTTAATTTGTTGATGCTTTTTGGTTATTGGGGTTTGTTGTTGATTTTAGTGATTAGTTGAGAATATATTTCTTTTGTTTGTTCAGCTTTTAGATCAAATTAAGTTGTTTTAAATTTGCTACACAAATAATCTTGAATTGACTCAACTTGCTCTGATATATATATATATATATATATATATATATATATATATATATATATATATATATATATATATATATATATATATATATATATATATATATATATATATATAAAGCTACATTTTAGCTTTTAGGTTGATTTCTTTACTTAGTTTTATGAATGAATCTAGAAACAACAGAAAGCACATTGTGTAGCTGTATTTGTGGTGTGATTTTTTTGTGAGTTTTTCAAAAGGTTATGGTTTAATAAAGCTACCATATTTTGTTCTCTGGTGACGTAACAACCCTCAAGTCTTACAGTGTTTCCTATCCATGCATTCATCAATATATGACAATATAGTTTAGTCTTTCTTTAGCCATACCTTTGCTGCTGGAGCTTTTAGATGATTATAAGGAGCCTTTCATTAAATCGTTCAGTTACCACACTGGTCTGAACCTGTGATTGATTGACATTTAAAAACTGCAACTAACTGCAGTTTCTGTTTGTGTAAAAGGACCGAGAGCTGAGCTCAACTGTGCCAACAACAAAATGCCGTGGCGGTCCTGAGCGACACGCTGCCACAGGCAGAGCTGTTAAACAAGTTCATAAGAGGGAATTATTTACCAGTGTGAAGCTGAGCTGCGGTGGCCACCTAACTTTCAAGCCTGAGTCCTGTCCCTCATCAGCATGCATTATTCTTTTTTTTTTTTTTGGTGTCGCTTCACGTTTGCTGACGAGCACAGCTTGGTAAGCGTAGCCTGGAGCGTGTGATGCACACACAACACATGGTTTCTTCACTTTCTCTCTGTCGCACAGGCTGTTAACAGTGTTTTCAGAGTCAAGGAATGTGTAAATATTCAGCGCGAAGTGGTGGGGGCAGAAATGGCATGGGGGTGGGGGAGGACTTGGAAGTGCGACGCCCACACAGACTTGGCTGTATTGGCATCCCTTTAGGCCATCCTTAAAGGTTAACAGGCACCAACCACCCTCGCCGCCATCCAATTTGACATGACAGTCTCAATCGCAGAGTTTGATGTGTTGTTCTTTCACAGCTCATGAGCTCTGGGGCCATGAGAGGAATCTTTCACTTTCTGTTGTGTTGGACATCATACAGAGTGGCGGCACAAAGAGAACCCAATTAATTATTTTCTGGATTTTTGCCTCCTTTTGATCCATCAGAAATAGACACATGAATGCATGACAGAACACACGCACGCCTGGCATGCATGCAGCTGTAGACGCACATTCACAAAACTTGCACTACACGGTCTCCCACACTTGCCATGGCAATGCATTGTCTCCCCTCATAGAGGGCATTAATAAGAAATGAGTCCTTTTGAAGTCTGGCAGTGGGTTGTTAGATCTAAACTGACATAATCTTACACAGGGAGTCCCCTCCCACCTTGTAACAGACTCTCCCCCTCAGTCCACCTCCCTCTGTGCATATGCAGCACTAGAAGAAGAGTCTTTTTCTCTTTTAAATGCGTAATCCGAGTGGCTATCATCCACTTCCTGATAAAATGTTACACCTTTTGCTGTTTTATTTAATGTGCAGTCAGTCATGCGAATTAAATGGAAAGCGTCGTCACTTATATTTTTTCATTCAGACACAGCTCTGCTCATGTTGAACTTCCTGTATGTCATGCTGGAAGTTTCAGGTGTTTATATCCACAGCATAGACTGTATGAGAAGAACTGGACAAAAACCCCCATGTGAGATCGCCGACAGGTTTCCCGTATCCTGTAAATGGGCTGCGGCAGACAAAACTGGGAAGCTGGCTGGAACACGCCCACCTTATTTCAGTCATGCTTAGCTATCATAGCCTGGCTGGCTTCGCCGATACTAACCTATGATCCTAATTAGTATTACTTTACATTCATGGTGTTCAGATCTGTCCAGACATCTTCGTTTCTAGTGTCACTGCTGAAACAGAGCTCTGCTGGGACCTGCCGTCACTCGGCCTGCAGCTTGTGGGGTTAGACTGCCAGCATCATACGGTTATGGTACAATGGCAATAAGACCTCCCTGTTCAATGTCGTCTTGGAGGGATTTTTTTTTTAAATGCAGCGTTAATGAAACTCAGTCTTTGAGTTCAGTATGATACCTTCGGTAAAGAAGATGACTGAGTGCCCTCTCTGTCACCCCTAAAACCCCCTCCCGATTCCACACCCCTGCACATCAAGCCAGGATTTGATTCTGTCTGGCATGCTCTGAATTCCCCCTGGTGTGATTCAGTAGTCGCTGCCGCTCGCACCTCTTTTTTATTTCTCCCGTTTCCACACCTCGACAGTGCAGTTAGAGGGAGACGGTATCCTCTCGGTTCACAAGCTCAGTGCTTTAATTCTGCAAAATCAGAGCGAATCTGATATACTTTATATACTATTTCCTCAAATAAAAACGTGGATTAAATTTAAAGCACCGGCCTGTGGAGGTCTGGTCGATAATGTACAAATAAAGGTGGGCCCCTAACAATCTAGGAAAGGAGGGGAGAGGAAGAAAGCAAGTGCAGGAGTACAGCTAGCAGGAAGACAATTTGCAGACCTGAAAACAGATTATGGATTATTCTTCTTCACTTAACTGTACTCAACTGGCAGGTGGGTCACACTTGCCCTCTGCTCACCGATGACATTACCAAGATGACATATTTTTGTTCTACAAGCGCATTGACAAGATTTTTTTCTTTCTTTCTGATGCAGTGTTTATACTCATTTGTATTGATGCCTGTGACAGGAATGTATGAGGACACTTACAGTTTGTGCACAAGCCCATCTGCAGGCACAGATGGGTTACACAACCCGCCCACACTTACGCACCAGCACACCAGATAAAAGCTCACTTTTAATGTCAGCGTCTTCCTTTCTATGTTTAGTAAACCTAACCATTACCAGCATGTGCATATGTAGTTTGGCAATAACACAATATGTGATTTCTGGGGACGGTAAATGTGAGAAACGTAATCCTGCTCTTCATTGCTGGTTCTAGCTGGCAGCTGAAACATCAAATTGATCCTGTTGGATTCAGCCTTCAGAGGGCTCATTTCAAGGCATTTATTTTTTTCTTAACTGACGATTATTTCAGTTTCATGCAGCCTCAGTCCTCCTCTGTAGTTCTCTTCTTTGCAAAGTCATTTAACTCTTCTGCAAAGTCTGTGGAAGGTTTGTGATTATGATCTGCATTAAGTAATGCAGCATAATTAATGACAATTAAGTTCTCATGAAAGAGTGGCTGATACTTTTGATTTTGCAGAGCTGCTTTTGATTCTGTAAGAAGTATTTCTTCATTTTGAGCAGTTTGGACTGTGTTTATTTTATCTTTTTTTTTTTTTTGTAAAGTTTAGTTTCTAGTTTCATCACAAAATCCTGGCGCTTAGAGGGTAATTTAGCATTTAAATATTCTATTCATGAAAGGCTGATATAACTGCATGGGCAAGACATTACAGGGGAAATTCGTTGCCAGGCATCACAAATACCACTTAAAACTTTCCTGTGCAAAATGAAGCCTTTTCATGTGCTGCCTTCAGGAACACATCTTTTCCGGGGACATCCGTGTATCGTACAACAAAACAATGCACAAATGAAGCAACCCCCTGAAGCTGATTCAGGTAGTCCTTGTCGAGCAGTGCTTTCTCGCTTTCGCCCCTCTGCATGGTTGGTTCCGGTTTCAGCATCTCATTTGCGGGTGTGTATTTAAGGTGCAGGAGGTACTTGTCTCCCACCTGCCAAGCTTGGTGCTGCTCTCACCTCTTCTCGGCTTTCAGTGGTATGCTCCAGGTCCAGCGACTGAAGTTTATTTTAATCACTGTCAATAAATCTCTACACATGTGTTGAAAGTGGGCATTGATTAGGTCAGGGCTTGGATTTCCCGAAACATTAGAAGTTTTTCATTGAGTTGACAGACTGAACTAGATTCTGCAGAGATTACCAAGGTGAAGTAGGAAGAAGAGACTGGTACAGCTCCAGCTCCCACCGTTTAAACTGCTCCCTGTTGCTTTCTGCTCCTCTTCATCTGTCAGGAGCATTAGTTGTCCCACCGACAGGGTCTTAATAGTGGCAGAGCGAAGGGACAGGACAACTAATGGAAGCCCTTTGTTCAGCTGTCACTTTTGCTGCTCCCATGGAAACACCCTGCTGGCCAATCAGATGAGCCCTGTAGACAGCAGCTTCTGCTCTTCTGTCACTATTTGACTAAAGGGATCTATCACACTGAAGTATCTTCAGTTTCTTTTTCACCCTATTTCTGTCTCTCCCTTTTTACTTAACTTGTTGTGCTTCCTGGTTATCCTGGTAGACTTCCCCCCTCAATAGTATAGGGTACAGTAAGATGAGGAGTAAGTAACTTTAATCAAAATGATAAATAAAATATGGGGGCTTACAGTGTTTTGTTTCATTGTTTGCATTAAAAAAATAAAAGCTATATTATTGAAATGTGAGGATATGCTTTGTTAAAATGAGGAGTAAAAGCTTTATGCCTTTGTGCTCAGGGTGGTGGAGTTCACAGTTGATCCCAGCCCTCAAGTGGTTATAAATGCTTCCCACTTGACTTTTTATGAGTCTGATATGTGGTGGGCCCAGCTACATGCAACTCTCCCACTGGCTAAACACTGTGCTGGGTGATAAGGCTTTAAAGAGGAAGGAATACTGGCAGAGTGGAAGGAAGGGCAACAGAGGGATCATGAGCATCTCTGCAGCCAGTTTGAATACAAAGCACTAGTGGTCTGCTGTTGGTTCATCTCCTGTCAGTAGAGATGTCCCCTTGTGCATGACTAAACAGAGAAAGGGTGTTAAAACTCCAGAAAATGGTGGTGCAACCATGAATGAGTACCCGCTGCAGGCTTTGCATACTAGAGTTATGCAGGTTGTCACTGAAATTTCAATGATGGCAATAATATCATTGTTATTACTTTTAAAGCAGGCTATATTCACGATCATCCAGGTCTGTGTGGTAAAGCGTTTGCTTGTATGGACAGTTTGTGGGCCTCTGCATCTTATTTTGTCAGTCTGGTCCATGTAGTCAGGTTTTCTGTGTGTAGACCTGAATATCCCCGCTTTGTTTGTAGGAAGATGTGAAATACAAGTATTCTGTATTAACAAATTTCAGATAAGAAACAGTAATGCAATGATGCTGCTCATTCACCTCAGCAGACCACTGCTCTCATTGGTTGTTACACTTTCAGGCCTTTTCCACCAAAGGAGTTCCAGTGTTATTTCAGAGCACTGCTTCACTGGTACGCTCGCGTGGGATTATTGTGACTAATCAAAAATTGTCACCGCCATTGTTAAACCGCCGTATCTGTGTTGAGCAAGTGGAGAAGAAGCTAAAAGGAGCTGGCAAAGAATCAACACCAAAATTCAACTACAGCCGTCGGTGGTGGAGACTGTTTCCCTATTTCTTTGTGACAGCAGCACGACTGTTGTTGGCCAAGGTGAAAAAAATGTAATTTTTTGGTGCAATGCATCCTTAGATTGACTTGAACAATATGATCTCTATAATTCAAAATAAATATATAAATAATAGCGTGAGTCCCTGTAGCCTGCAGTCTGCTTAATTATGAATAGAAAAAAAACAACAACTATGTTTTAAGAAGGAAGTGCATGTGAAGAAACAGCAGAACACCCTGTAACTGAATTCAAAGGTAGTGCTTGGATCTTCATTAATAACTGTTGGGTGTTTCAGTTTATGGATCCTGCTGAAAACAGTGGGTGTAGATCCGGTTTGTCAGAGCATTCACAAAGCATTTATACGTATAACTGGTAATGCTAGGACACTGATGTTGAGGGAGAACAAGGGAAACACTGTTATCTGCATCCCTAAGGCACCTTTACTCAAATTCTGAGTAAATTAAAGGGAGATGATAAGAATAATGATGTAGCGGTACAAGCTCCTAACCCCTGCATACCCCCCCCCCCCCCACACACACACACACACACACACTTCTGCCTCTTTATCTCATCTTGCAGAGGGGTGTGGGCAGACTTCCACAGGCCAGTTGGAATACACATGTTGGACTTAATCCCACTCATAGTCTCAGGGCTCCTCGTCACGCTGACATGTAGTGGACCATCATGTAGACACAGACGTGCACGTACACACACACAGGCTCGGGTGCCGGCGACAGATAAAGCGCCTCGCGGAGGCATTGACCTCATCGGACCGGCCCCAACACATATCCCGTTTTCCTGCTCTGATCCCAAGTTTGCTCTTATCATCTCAACCTGCTCAAAAGCCCTAAACCCCTGTGTCACCACACGCCCTGAGCAGCTTTGTGTCACGGATCATCTCTGATCTACACATATGGCAGATAAACTGTGACAAAAGTGTTGTCAGGATTATTGTTATTTAATTTTTGAATATTGTGCCTATTCAAACTTAATCATGACATCGTTTATTTTCATAGGACTGTTGAGCAGATGAGCATTTTCTTACTGTGCTGGCCCAACACCAAAGGAGATAATGAGAAGAAGCCGTGCAATAATTGATAGATGAGGGCAACAGCTGTTTGCTGTTGAGACATGAACAAGATGGTGCAGCACAGCGGCCTGGCTGGAACTGCTCTGCAGACGGGGAGCAGACAAAACAGATTATCCGTCAGACAAGCTGAAGCAAAACAAAAGGGTTGCAATGTACCATTGCACCATTTCAAGCATGCACTTATAGAAACATGTGAAATACTAACCCGTAACGTAAAGACACAAAGCAAGTTCCAGCTGTTTTGGTTCTTGGTGTAGAAGATTTGTTGAGATCAATAAAAATATTTCAGCGGTAAAGAAAAGTAGACGTAGTTTGTTTGCGTCAGTGTTTAACAAAATATGAACAACACTGCTTTATGAAAAAAAAAAAGGTTATTCAATGACTTCCGGTATGAGGGCGTAGATGGACGGACGTGTCAGGTGGCCGCTCCTTAAAACTATTGAAGATACCCATCCAAAACTCGCATAAAATAACGGCCTTGGACTTTTGACGCGCTACTGGGTAGCAAAAGGTAAATAAAGGAGGCAAACAAGACGCGAAAATGCCGAAAACGCAAGATAAAAACAGCTCGGCGTCGAGGAGTAGCCACGCGGCTGAGCATGCTAACCCGAACGACGACGCTAAAGTAACGACGAGCGACCTATTGAGAGCCATAGAAACACTCAAGTCCGGACTGAAAGAGGATAACGAAAATATAAGAAAAGAGATACACTCCTCACGCCAAGAGATGAGAAGCAAACTCGACAACATAAGTAAAGAACTGCAAGGACTGACGGAAAGAATAGATGAAGCGGAGACACGCGTGGGGCAAGCTGAGGAAGTAATGGCGGAGCTAACCCGAACACTTGCTCAGTGGATCAAACGTCAAAGGAGCATGCAAACCAAACTGACTGACCTCGAATCAAGATCCAGGAGAAATAACATCAGGTTGTTTGGAGTGGAGGAAGGAGCAGAGGAGAAGTCTATGCTCCAATTCATTACAGACCTCTTCAGACGGGAGCTACCGTTGAGCCCGGACTTGGACCTGAAAATCCAGCGGGCGCACCGAACCCCCACACCCAAACCAGGCCCTAACGCACCTCCGAGACCGATCATCATCAACTTCCAAGAATTCACCACCAAAGAGCAGATATTGAGAGAAGCTTGGAAAAAGGGGCGGATCCAGATAAAAGACAGAAACATCTATTTCGACCATGACTACGCATTTGAGATCGTTCAAAAACGGAAAGAATACCAAACGATCAAGAAAGCCCTAAAGAACAGCGGCATACGGTTCCAAACACCCTATACAAGCATTCGGATTCACTGGAAGGATGGCGTCCGAGTATACAGCAGCGCACACGCAGCCGGGCTCGAGCTGCACAGACGGGGACTCGAGGTGGAGGTACCGGGATCTGCAGCGGAAGACGACGCGGTGGAGCTCCATCTGCAGGAGATGATGGGATGGCTACGAAAAGCTTCCCCATCACCAGAGAGCAGACCCTCCACCAGGCAGCGAGTAAAGGAAAAGCTGAGAGGGTTCGCCAGAGACGACGACATGTGAAACAATCTGAAGCCACGAATAATCAGGCCTCCTCAATTCACAGGATTAATGGGGCGACACCAGAAGTACAGGAGAGGACATTGACGCTGGACAATAAGGATGGGAGGGGCTTTCTCTAGCCCCAAACCCTCCATAGGGCCTTCTCCATATGGGAAAGACAACCCTAGACCTCCCAGCGGGGTCCAGATGGGAGAAACACTCCTCCCAAAGTGTGGAAGTCTCAGGTATCTTGGTATATCTGCAATGTTCAGGTTTGAGTTTTTGTTTGATAGTTCACATTGTTTGTGTTCACTGTTTAGTTTTTATTTTTCTTTTCTTGTGGGGTCTACTGTTACTATTTTCAAGAGAAATGTACATGCAAGGTAGCTATAAAATAGTCTCAATTAATGTGAATGGTCTTGGTAATCCCATTAAAAGAAGCAAAGTGCTAACAAAGCTTAAGAAAGACAAAACGCAGATAATATTTATGCAAGAAACTCATTTGTCCAAAGAAGAACATGGAAAATTTGTTAAATTAGGGTATACAAATTGCTTTTATAGCTCTTACAAAAATAGCAGAAGGAGGGGAGTACTTACATTGATATCAAACAGTGTGAATTTCGAAACAATTGAAGAAAACAAAGACAAAAACGGGAGATACGTAATCGTTAAAGGAAAAATCAACAATACCCCCGTCACATTAGTTAATGTGTACGCCCCCCCAGAGGAGGGCCCAAAATTCTTTAAATTGCTATTTGATAGAATAAATACTCTGAGCGAAGGAATCTTGATCTGTGGAGGGGATTGGAACACAATCTTAAATAAGTCTAAAGACACAACAAGCCTTAAAAACTATAAGAATATGAAATCTAAGAGTCTCAATACTTTAATCAATGAGGCAGGCTTGTGTGATGTGTGGAGAGATCTACACCCCTTAGAGAAAGATTATACTCATTATTCTAGGGCTCACAAGATACACTCAAGAATAGACTTCTTTCTGGTTGATAACCAAGACAGACACAGAGTGCTAAACTCCTCAATAGGGACAGCAGACATATCGGACCATAACACTATATATTTAACTATACATCTGGATAACCAACAAAGAAGAACACTCTGGAAAATGAACACTAGCATTCTCAACAATGAATCTGAAGTGCAAAAAATTAAAAAAGAAATTGCAGATTGCATCACCCTCAATAAGGATGATCAGATAGAACCAATAATAATATGGGACACCGTCAAGGCCGTGATGCGAGGAAACCTGATTTCAAGGATGTCATACCTCAATAAAAAGAAAAGGTCTACACAGAATAAACTAGAACAACAGCTAAGAAGCTTAGAAAAACAACAACACTCGGACAGGAGTGATGATTTGTCAAAAAGTATAAAAGAAATTAAAGAACAGTTGTCCAGTATATCAGAACAAGAGATCCAGAAAAAGTTAAGATTCACAAAACAAACTTTCTATGAAGCAGGCCCCAAAGCAACAAAAATCTTGGCAAAGCGTTTAAGGTCGCTACAAAAGAGAAACTTGATTTATAAAATCAGAGACCCGGCCACTAACAATATAAACTATGAACCAGAAACAATCCAAAAAATATTTCTAGACTACTATAAAACTTTATATGCCAGCGAACCAGTTAATGAAAGAGAAATTGCAGACTTCTTGGCTAATTTAGATTTGCCCTCTATTGGAACCACTCAAAATGAGACTTTAACTTCACCAATCACAAAAACAGAACTGGATAAAGCTATTGGAAGACTGAAAAATAATAAAAGCCCGGGGAGCGACGGCTACCCAAATGAATGGTACAAGGTTTTCAAAGAGGATCTAGCTCCTTTACTACTAGATTCACTCAATTGGACACTTAAATATGCCAGGACCCCTCCCTCATGGAAAGAGGCTGTCATTTCTGTCCTACCAAAAGAATGGAAGAACAAGGAATATTGTGAGTCCTATAGACCAATTTCAATATTAAATGTGGACTATAAAATATTCACATCAATAATAACAAGACGACTGGAGGCTTTCCTCCCTGACCTGATAGAAGAGGACCAAACGGGTTTTATAAAAGGACGCCAGACACAGGACAACATAAGACGCACGTTACATGTTATAAATGAGGTTAATAAACTCAACACTCCTACAACATTAATAAGTTTAGATGCTGAGAAGGCCTTTGATAGAGTCAGCTGGTGCTTCCTGGTCGCGGTCTTGAGGAGAATGGGTTTTAGTCCCTCTTTTATTAAATGTATACAAGCATTGTACCACAGGCCAACAGCCAGAATTAAAATAAACGGATATTTGACAGATACATTTGAGCTGTTCAGAGGAACACGACAAGGATGTTGCTTGAGCCCTGCCCTCTTTGCATTATTCATTGAACCCATAGCCCAGTATATTAGACAATGTGGAGACCTAAAAGGGGTGATGATAGGAAAGGAGGAACAAAAAATAGGGCTCTTTGCAGACGATATTATTATATACCTTCAAAACCCGGACATAGCACTTCCAAAACTCCTGACAATTATGAAACACTTCGGAAGTAAATCTGGATATAAACTAAATATCTCTAAAACACAAATTCTTTGTATAAACTATACACCAGCGAACTCAATAAGACAAAGATACAAATTGCAATGGGATGCAGAAAATATTAAATATTTAGGAGTCTATCTGACGGCAAAACTTAACAACCTTTATGAAATCAATTACAAATTACAAAACGATCTAGCAAAATGGGCCGACCTGGTCATGGACCTCAGCTCTAGAATAGAAGTTATAAAAATGAATGTGCTGCCGAGATTGCTATATCTGTTTTTATCATTACCAGTGCAGATCCCAGAGAATCAGTTCGTAAAATGGGATAGGCAAGTGAGGAGGTTTATTTGGAAAGGGAAAAAACCTAGAGTGAAATTGAAAATCCTCCAGCTAGAAAAAGAAAGAGGAGGATTGGGTCTCCCAAGTTTCCGAGAGTATTATAGAGCAGCCCAGCTAAGAAACATAGTGTATTGGTGCTCAACAGAATATCACTCCAGATGGAAACAAATCGAGCTGACCTACAATAAATGCCCACCACAAGCAAGACTGGGTGAGATTATTCAAGTGGAAGCTACAGAACAAAATCCTATTGTCGAAACAACACTAAAGATTTGGTGGGATACAGTTAACAAATACAAATTAGGTGGGGACCATAAACTACTTATCTGGCCCTCACACTCTCAAAGGTTTAGAATGGGACAGATGGACTCTACCTTTAAGAAATGGAGAGACAGGGGAATGACGGCAGTATGTACAATAATAGATAGAAAATTGTTTAAGTCCTTTGAAACGCTCAAAGAAGAGTTCCAACTGGTTACGGCTGACCTATTCAGGTACTTCCAATTAAGACACTTTTACAATACAGAGGTTAAAAAATATCTCAATCAAGATGGAAGCAAGTTGATAGAAATGCTGACGAGTTCATATAGGAAACTACAACCAAAGGTTGTTTCCAAAATGTATAAATGCTTGTTGAACTGTAATGGATCAAACTCTCTGTATATAAAACAAAAGTGGGAATCAGAACTACAGATTTCATTATCAGAAGATGATTGGCACTCATCCTGCCTAGCACAGCATAGATCCACGAGTTCTAGACAATGGAGAGAATTTGGATGGAAAAACTTGACGAGGTTTTTTATCAGTCCCCTTCTGAAGAGCAAACAGCTGGGAACTCCACAACAGTGCTGGAGGCTGTGCGGGGACACCAATGCCAACCATGCTCACATCTTCTGGACATGCAGGAACATTTCTCCCTTCTGGGACACTATGGTCAAAACTTTTGGGATCATTTTAGGGTGTGAGTTACCCATGGACCCAAAGATTCTCTATCTTGGCTCAACAACAGACGCAATTCCAGCAGAAGACAAATACCTGTTTAAGGTCATGATACTAGCCTGCAAAAAGGCTATAACGAGGAACTGGCTGAAAAGTGAGACCCCGACACGACAACAGTGGAGAGGCATTATGGAGGAAATCTTCTATATGGAGAAAATGACACACTACTTAAGACATGAAGCACAAAAATTTGAAGACCGATGGAAGAAATGGACTCAATCTACTTCTCACTCGCTCTGGTCTTGATACAATACCTTGGTTGTACCCCACAGTTTGTATTTGATTTCTTTTTTGTTTGTACAGAAAATGCTGTACTTTGTTCTGGAATTAATAAATAATCATTTAAAAAAAAAAAAAAAAAAAAAAAAAAAAAAAAAAGGTTATTCAATAATAACTATGTTTACTTAGAATTATTTATGATTGACCTTATTTTTTATTTATTTACCCATCGGTGGTTGATTATTAATCCACAAGTCGCGGTTTCCTCCCGAGCATCACGGCACTAAACCCACATTATACAACCAATTTGGGAATTTCTTACTAAGATCTCTTCGACACCAGTTGGTTCACTGCACAGAGTTGCCTCTTTGCATCTTTCTTGCCACCGTTTGTTTCCATCAGCTGGGTTACACAGTGAACAAAAATGCCTCTTTTATAGCCACGTTGCAACACAGTTTTCATGCACTTGGATTTGTTGAGGTGCATCAGCACAGTTTGACTCAGAACTAATCAGCAGGTGAAAGGTTGCCTTGCATCACTCGCTCACTCCGGTTGTTATTTTGTCGGCTGACGCTTTGTCCCTGAGAGGCTGTTTTGCTAAAACACGCGTACATGGAGGTGCAAAGTTTCCCTGATCCCATGGTGCACAGCATGACACACCTACAGGCAGGTCAGGCATTACTCACCTGCAGAATGGGATTACGGGCTAGACTGAAATGTGACAAGGGATTTGAGGTTTTTTTTGTTGTTTTTTTTCCAACCTCACTTCTTTAATTGAACCCTTTGGGCTCAGAGGGATCTGGGATTTTCTTCAGCCACATTTATCACATCATGTAACAGCCCCCACTATTAACCTTTAACTGAACTCCCGCCTCAGGAATCTTTTGGAATTTATTTTGACATCCACAAGGTGAGGAGCGCATAAATGCTCATCACATTCACGGGCATCCTCAGAGTTTCCCTTTGGGCTGGCTGAGCGGGAGTGTGGGCTCGTTGGTGCCTCAGCCTCCCCAACCACCCCCCCCAACAGAAAGAAAGATAATTCTGAATCTTAATCTAAGCAGTGTTGCTTTCTGCGTCGTTGAAAACAACCCAGCGCTCGTTTTAATTGCTGTATTTTTTATCACCAAGGATGATTATAAAGTATCTTTATTGCAAAATAGAACATAAGTTCTCCAGGGGGCGTAAGAAAAAGGGTTATTATGCTATTTGAATATAAAACTCACCAATAGCTGTAACTCAGGTTGGATTTTCTAAGTGAAAGAATACTTGCCTTTATTTTAGGAAAATAAACAAAAGTAAATCTCCACATACAGTTTCTGCAAACTAAAAAAACCTGCGAGAATCTATTCAAAAAGTGTCCATGAGAGCACGGAGATGTCCTCTGATTGAGATAAGAGGATTTTAACGCTCTTACCAAAAGTTAAATAATAAGTCAAGTGCTTGCTTGCCGGTCAAAGCAAACCAACCAATATTGTTGTTGTCTGCTCAGCAGAGCTCCTGAGTGGAGGGACCTTTGTTCAACACCTGCTGCTGAATCATCAACCCCCCCAAACATGCCCCCAATTTCCAAAACCTCCCCCCTCCTCCATTCCCAGCCTTGAGCAAAGACACTGCCGTGATTCCTCTCCATGCATCCGCTCCTCATGTATTATGAATGGTTTGGCCTTGCAGTGAGTAAGCTGGAGGAATAGCAATCCGGACTGATTAGTTTCTGTTGAACATGACGACATCTTTCTGCACCGTTGTGTTTTTCATGATTTGGGATTATTTGTATTTCTTGGTTCAAAAAATCTTAAATGTGCAATAAGTTTGTGTTAGCCCACGCTGTGGTTCATTCTCTATTTCCTAATCATTTAGCGTGATTTAGAGAGAAAATAAAAAAAATCCTGCACGCAGTGAAAGTCAACTCCACAGCATTGTGTGCCTCATTTTCTGCCTAGTTATTAACTCAGAAATATTAAGCAGTCCTAAAATAATGTGTTTCAGCTTTAGTCCAGCCTGTTTCTGCTCATGTAAGGTGATTCATAGTTTTAAACCAATCAAGATTTGGACCTTATTTTTCTGGGATATCACATCACCTGTTTGTCACAAATGCTTTGCAGCTGGCCAGGTTCAATAACACGAACAGGTGAGCAGGCATTGATATTTGTGTTCTTGTCATGTGTGGCAGCTGTATTCAATCATATCAAAGCACTCCAAGCGCTGAAACACAATCAACAGCAAAGTGGAAATTCCAGCAGTTTCTGCTTTTGTTATACAACCTCCTGTATTATCCAGATGTAAATTTTAAACACTTTAACATCAGTGCTGCTGGGTTCTGACTTCTGACTGGTGCCTGGCCAACCTTTTTCACAAACACATATATATATATATATATATATATATATATATATATATATATATATATATATATATATATATATATATATATATATATATATATATACATATATTTTGTCTGACACTCCCATTCCAGTGTCAGTCTCCTATCTGGAGCTCAGACGGCTCAGCTCCCCCCTAAGCACCATATCTGTCTTGTCCACGCTCTCTATGCTTGCGCTGCATTGATCTAAGTGTGCTGTTATAGAGATGTACGCTCATGCATGTCCCATGTTAATACCCTGAGTGTGTGTACACACATAAATCCTCTGACATGCAGTTATTGTCGACCGTAAGTGAGAAAACTTGTGCCTGGTGATTTAGTGTGAACTGGAGCAGGTTATGGACATAGTTAAACTGCACTGACCAGACTGAAGTGATCTCTAGAGTACATTTTAAGCATGTTGGCCACTTTTTCTACAAGCAGCATGGGTTTAGATCAAATCAATGCTCAAGGTCCAAAGCTCTGAAATTGATCTATTTTGGTACACATTCATCAATACTTATAGATGGTTGTAAGAAATGCATTATTTAAATGTTTGAAAATCCTCAATATCATCTGCATTATGTCCAGTTAAGAGATGTTTTTGATCATCCATCTGAGCAGGAATTCTTTATATTTCATGTGTGGGCTAAATGTCCTACCTAAGCTCACGGCTTTTGGTTTGACACCAATGGCGCTTGAGATTTCTTTGGGTCTGCAGCAGTGCTTTTTCAGCCCCTCAGGCCATCCTCCAGGCTTTTCTTGCCCACACATTTGCAGTGAAATCCCCTGTAATCAAGCAGCTGGACTGTCCGCTTTGAAAGAGCTTTAGTGCAGTGTGGCAGGTGCCAATCTGAAGGCAGTCAGGATTTATGCAAGCCCCGATCCTAATAGCGTTTAGGAAGTCGCTAAGCGTGCTCATTCATGAGGTTTCTCTGCACTGTGGTCATTGTTCAAAGATCTACTGCTGTGTCTGCGCTCAAACAAAATCTGTGAGATTCGGATTCGTGTTGTATCTTTATCTTCTGCTTTTATCTGAGATGATCAAAGTGGACCTTTGGCTTTGCTTTCATGTACTTTGCACACTTTATCAAGCATTTCATTAGGAACACTAAAAACGGCCTCATTTATCTTTTGATTTTATTTCACCAGATGATGAAAACATGTTTCTCATGTGCGTAAAAGTGATTTACTTGTCTTCTGAACTGGAGCAACTACTAAAATCTCCTGAACCCTGAGTGAAGGCAGTTTGCCACAACCTTTGCTTTGTGATGTGGTGCATTACAGGTTGTTGACATAAATACAAAGTTACATAAATATTACAAGCAAAATGATCATTATCCCCCAACCGCAGCCATCGGCGAGACTTTTATGCCAATACACTTAATGAGTAATATTTGACGATCATTTTAAGTTTGTTTTGTTTTGCCATCTTCTTAGAGTATGAATTTATTATCCTATTGTATCAGTTTAAAGTAGATCGCATGAAATAACAGATTTAACAGCAGGTAGAAGACAAACACAAGTAAAAATATTGTACTAAATGTAAGAAATGTGAACATAGCAGCAAAACAAGACCCAAAGTGCTCAATGCACTTTCCTGTTTGCCATCTGCTCTCAGCTCCCCCACTCAGGGCCACATTGCTCTATGCCCACTACTCTGGTTCGCTGGTGAGTGAAGAACACAGAAAGGGATATGAGAAAATTTAGAAGTAATAGGATGAATTTTCCTTTTTGTTTTGCTTTTGTTGGATGACTTCCAACAACAGCATTGATTGATTTCAGGTGCAAGATATAGTCATGTCACGCATGCATCAGATTTAAGCTAAATTGGCAGTAGGGTGTGCTTTATGATGGATTGTCCTTCGGTGCATGTTTTCAGATCTTAATCAGATCACAGCCACACCCTCCTACTGTTAATAGGATGTGGCTGCACTGTTGTCTTGATCTGAGTAATTTATGACGATGCAAATTCAGTCAGTCCCCGCTTGCCAGGGGGAAAACCAGTTCCTTATGGTCTTTTTATTGGTTGCAGGGTGGTCACATGTGGCGTGGTGTGATGTAGTGCATCCAGCTGGGACAGGGGCCACATGTGGCGAGTCAGGAGACATGCAAGGTTGGCATACGTTTGCAAACATTTGACAGTTAATCCGTAGACATAATGCCCCATTCCAGTTAATGGTTTGCAAATGTTGCATGTTAGTGTCATGCTGAAACTGGGCTCGTCAGTGATGCTTTGTGATTAACATGCGTCCTTGTGACTGACAAAAAAGGGTCCGTTGTTGGTAAGGGTAAGGAATTGTAGGGCGGTGATTAATATAAGACAGTGGTTTGGGGCCTTAACTAAGTTATCACCAAATCATGTGACTTGTCGTTTCCATATTCCTAATGGTGTTAGAGAGGGTTTTTTTTTTTTTTTTTTTTTTTTTGCTTGCCCCTGAGTTAAGACTCCCTGGGGAGTACAAGATGAGAGGGAAATTAATAAAGTGTAGAGATCCGAAGGCTCCGACTGCATCAAAGGGATTAGAAGAGCGAAAGGAGAGTTGGTTGGAGACTGAAAGAAAAACAAGAAACATTGGGGGGTAAAAGAAGGAAGCACACTCAGCCAGACAGGCCATCGTTCAGTACATGCTGAAAGGTAAGAACAGTGAAATTATGAATTAAATAGAAGAAAAGCTCTCAAAAATGACATGTAATGCCTTTTTTTTCCACATTTTCCTGAGGTTTTATTAGGATCCACCCACTTGACTCCAATCTCTTCCTGAAATCAGTGTTGGAGCTTTATGCAAACTTCATGTGAAGTGAAGCAAATGCAGCTAGATAGGAATGCATCTGGGTAGGCTGGGGATAAAAATCTGTGTCTGCGACGTCGGTGCCCTTCAACGCACCCTGCAGATATGAATTGTTCACTAAATAAGATATATTTAGTCCAAAACTAAGTGGCGGGGTTATGTTATCTCACTGTCTTTAGTAGGGTTTTACAAAAGAGCGGAAACGTTCTGGCAAATTTCTGAAAAATCTTGGGGGGCTATGTTGGGAAGTTTTAGGACAATTGTTTCATACTGAAGCCATGCACAATCAACACAGCCAGTATCAACTCACATGCTTCACATCACGTCACGTGAGCCTAACATGAACTAAAAACCAAGAACAGTCTACCAATCTTGAGGAAACTTGGGAATTACTATTAATAGTCTTTATCCTGTAATGTGTGAAAGTCACTCTAACATGCACGGTGCTGGCACAGCGGCACAGCAGGTCCACGTGTGACCTATCTGGCCTTGAACCCAGCAGCTCTGCTCCCCTTTGAACCTGGATCATCCTGGGCTGAAGGCAGCTGTGTTTCGCCAGATCCGACTGCAGCTCACCAGGCAGCATAAAATATTAATTGCTCTTAAATGCAATATTTTAGCCGTCCAACATTTTAATTCACTTTTTGTATTTCAGTGCTTGCCATGTCTACGAATGATATAGTCTGCCTCGTTTCCATGAAGCAAATGTAGGGCAATAAAAGCAAAGAAAGAGGGGGGGGGGGGGGGGGGGGGGGGGATTTGACTGGGTAATGCTGATGGGGCAGGCTGCCATATGTGTCCCCTGCCTGCAGCATGACTGGGTGGGCAGATTGCCACCAAGCAGCACAATGGCTTTATCCACTGTGATCTCTTAAAACCCTTGACCACTGGGTTAACAGACCTCTCCCTTCCCTGCCTCTCTGCCCATCTTCGTCTCTCGTTTTGGCTGCTATCTACACAGTGCAGTCAGGAGGCATAATCGTAGACTTTGGCCCATAATGGAGCCCATAAAGCATAAACGGGCTGGCCTCCTGCACAAGAGGTAACCCATCACCCGGCTGAGTGTAAGTCCCGTTGAGGTTTCCCTCCATAGAGCGATTAGGTGCAGCTATTGAGACATATAGGCACTCTGTAACGGTGCTCCGTGTAGTTCATTCATTTTCCATGATTACATTAAACACTTGAACACCTTGAATAAGGGAAGTTAAAGGACAACAACATTTAAACACAAGTGCTTCACAATGTTAAAGTGCTGGCGTTCCTTTTCATGACAGCCATTAGGACGGACTCGACTCAAATGGTGAATACCATTGGCACAGAGCTGTCATTTGGTGTGCTTAGTGAGGAGAGAGAGCTTGATGAGAGGCTGTGGGTAACACACCTGCCTAGAAAGAGGGCTTGTGATAACAATTTTCTCCTCCCTGTCGAGGAGACATCTGGCACTGCCGTGGTGTTGCAACCCGAAATACACCAAGGAGTGGGTAATGAGGCGTAGGAGACACGGTTTGTGTTCTGTAAAGTGTGTGTCTGTGTGTGTATTTGTGGGCTTGGTGATTCCCTTGTCTTCCTGAATTAGCCTGCGAGCACGCCATCTGTAGTACTAAACCATAAAGCCCCTCGTGTGTGACTTGATACAACATTAAATCTGTACAGGGCCACATTTGAGCTTTTTGTGCCAAAGAGTAAAAAGAAATGATGGCAAACTGGTTAAACAAAAACCCTAAAAAACATCTAAAACGGCACTTAGAGAGGCGAGTGCACTCTTTTGCAGTTTTAAATAAAGTCTCTCGTATCTCTATTAAAAATTAATAGTTTCTTTCTTTGGCCAGCCTCACCTTTAATTTTCATAAATATTTCGTTGCGTAGTTTCTGCGTAATCTTCCTGAAAAAGAGACGGTGACGCCACGGACATCCTTTTACCTCGGCAGGCTAACAGAGAAGATTACCAACCTCCTGAAACAGAACATGTAACCAGCGGAAGAGTATTTATATGATTAAATTAAATTTCCCGCACCTGACAGGGAAACATGTAAGAAACATTATTTTAAAAAAAAAAACCTTATTATGTTCATCCAACTGATGTTGTTTATAAAATACATGTAAATATCTTCATCCGACTGAAATCAAACTAAATCAAACTTCTCATAGTTGAACAAACTCAAAGTAAAGCAGTTGAAGTTACTTTTCTCTGGTGGATATTGTTTTAGTTTATGTCATTGCGCTGCAACAGTCATTGCTTTTATGTCTTTGCAGCTTTTGTTTTGCTTCATCGCCCACTAAATGTTAATGGAGACTTATTTTGCAGTCTTTTCAATAGTTGACACAGTTTCTTGAGGGGGTTAAGGAAATATACTTTTGTCAAAATGCCACAGACTTCTCTCTCTGTTCCGGTGTGTGTGCTTGTGAAGTCAGTTTACACTTCCAGAGTACAGCAGGTTCAACCCGCAGCTGCGTAATTCACTCTGATCTGCATCTGTAACCCTGTAAATCTGATCAGCTCGCTGATCGTGTTTTCAGACTTAGTTTCAGGATTTTATTACGTAAGAGTTTTATTTATTTGGCACTTACTTCAGACTCACAATTACATGCTCTCAAGCACAAGTCTTTCTTTTTTTTTTTTAATAATCTTTTCTATAACCCGTCTCCATTAAGTAATCCAAAATTGTCTTTATGGAGCAGCTTGTTAGTGCACACTCCTTTTCAGGTAGAACTACGTTGTAGACCTGAACAAATCTATAGTTGACTCTTCATTGAATATTTGCCTTTGTGTCTGTTTCAGGTCATCTCTGCTCTGTCGAGGATCTCCCAGCACAGCATTGCACAAATCAAGGGCATCAGGTATGTGCCGTATACGTAACTCATTTGTCATTTGTGAAAGAAGACACTTGAATGAAAGTGCTCCACGTTTTATTTGCAGGTCTGCATTAAAATGGATGAAGCTATTAGCATCTGCTGCACATTTAAAAGTCAATTTACATTTTAAACAATTAACTGCAGCAGTTTGTCAACATTATCACTGGAAAATAATCCACAACACATTTCCATCTGTCACTCAAAACGGAGTGAGGATACTTGACTGGATGCAGAAGTGGTGATTTGTCATACATAAAGGTGGGAATGAAAAATCGCTCGCACTTCTTTATCGGGGCTGGGATGTGCTTATGATCTCTCTTCATTTGCTTAATTTGCCTGCAGTTTGGTGGCTCACAGATGTTTCATAAAAAGCCATTTTATCCTCTGAACAATAAGTCAACAGTCTGCGCCCCATTAGGAGCCATGCCAGGAAATGAAAGGAGAAAAAGAGCAAGGGAGCTGGTCCCCTTGTCATTAATAAGAACAGAACAGCACAGTTTGCTGACCGCCTGTTTATTGCTGGCCGTCCGTGCTGACCACTTTGCTGTAAGTTGTCAAAAATCAATGCTCATTTTTCAGGATACTTGAAATTAAGCCCAACCTTTTGACTGGCACTGCATTTATGCTTTTTTTGATAAAAGTTCCCAAAAAATTATGTGCTGCTTCGATTTTGATCTTTGCTTTGGATAATTGGCAGTAATATGATCAAACCGCATATTTACGTATATTCACCTGTTTACATTCAAAGAGCTTTCAAGTGGGTAGAAGTTTAACTGATTTGCCTGTTGGTGTCTTTCAGTAAAACACTAAATCCCTCCCAACATTAAGGGAGACAGAAATAGTCAATAAGAGATGACTTCATTCATTGCCTATAATATACGAATAGCAAATACTGTTGTCATTCTTCCTGCAACACACGAATCAATACGCGGATACTTGTGATTACATTCATACTGTCGTGCCGGTTGATCCTGTTAAAGGTTCTGTTTCCAGACAGGTTAAAAAAGAACCTTGGCATGTTTCGACTGCGCCTGTAGTCTCCCTCAGAAGATGTCACTTCATCTTGCTGTGACAGGGTCTCGCTCCTGTTTTATGGGAAATGGTCAAGACAAGAGAGGATGATTGTGCCCCCTGCTGTCTGAGCCGAAAGCAATAAACCCCATCGCTGGAGCAAGGAAGCCATCCAAATCAGAAAACGGGCCCCGAGGGACCATCAACGAGGGACGAGGGAACCTGCATCCCGACTCATACCTGGGATGCGGTTCTTAGCAGAGCCTCAGACGCCAGGGGGGTCAATCGTCCTCTGCCGTCTGGCCTTTTTCTATAAAACAGCGAGAAAGACCCTGTCACAACAACAACACGGCTCTCATCACGGCTCTTTGTGATGGTGCTGAACTGAAGTGTTCAGAGCTCCTTGTTTCTTTAATTAAAATATCAGTGTCTCAGTTGTCAGATTGCATGAAGAACGAGGATATTTTTGCTTTATCAGAATTTTGTCCCGCTCTTTATCCGTGACTCGCCATCATTTTCTGAGCATCTGTGGGTCCAGCAGCTTTCCCGTTTTACACTTACTTTCACTGTTGTTCAACATTTATAAGCTTCAACAGAGCTACCCACACCCTCATTTTAATATCTATTCCAGCCTTAAGTCATTTTTCTGTCTCTTACTGCTCTCACTACAGGCTTTGAGATTTGCAGAGGTGCATATGATGAATACAAATGTAAGGCCACAAATTGCATTATTGAGCACTAAGAAGCAGGGCGCTTACATAATGTAGATGTTCGCTGACCCAAGTTAGCCCTTTTAAAAACAGCCTAATAACTATTATCAACACAAAATCAGCAGCATTCAAGGATGCAATGACCTGCCAGAAGATCTGACTCACTTTAAAGCCCCTTTGTCTGTGTGGAGTTGAATTATTTTTAGGGATATAATTATGCAAAACACTGAAACTGTGTATAATATGTGCAGCTCTGTAGCCTCATAATGAACTTGCTGTTTTTTTCAGACAAAAGCAAGATAATACCATCAAAATCTTCAAATAAGTAAAGAAAAAAGACCAAAGCATTAAAAAAAAGTTAGTCCTCTCCTTTGTCTTGTAATCGTACGTTCATGCTCGACCGTACGAAAGTTCACACTGAACTACCGTGAGAAAAAAACAAGCAAATTAATGAGCAATTAAAAAAATCTAAGAAAGTAAAGTTTGAATACAAAGAGTAATGCCCTTCACGTTACTCCTCAAGCCCACCTCAGATTTCCAGCCATGCATCAAACGTTGGTGAATGGTTTTGTCTTTCATTGACAGGTGAGTCTTTGAGTTAATTCACTCAATGTCTTTTCTAAAATCCTACACTTCTTCTGACTCTACGGTGAAACAGCTGGTTTAAAACTCTTTGGAAACAAGTGTTCCTGACAGACAATAATTAAAGGTCTTATTCTTCAGTTATTTAATTTCAACAGTTGACAAATTCCCACCATGTAGACGCAGTTAACTCTTTGTTATAATTTGATTTATTTCATTTCACTTTTATGTGTCTTTCAGCGATCAGACACTGCGGCTTCTCCTCTTTTTTTAACTCAATAATGAGTCCTTCTTTAAATGGCTAAATGAGAAGCACATATTGGATGATTGATTTTCTTTAAAAAGTGATTTCAAAGATCTTCTGTAACTCTTCTGGGTGGCGTTTCAGACGGTGACCTCATGATCTTGAATCTGTGAGCGCCAGCACACACTCGCTCCATCCGTTGAGCTTTAAAATGATCTGAAAGTTCCTCAGTGCATTAAAGCTGTGAGTAAAAGTGCCTCAGGCAAGACCATCGATCTTCTCTGTTCCCTGTGATCAGACCTCGTCGGTTCACAGCTCATCCGGGCTGTGTTTAAGCACGTGCACAGTACAAGACTCCTTTTGTTTGTTTAATTGCTCTGATTTATGGCGATCCATAGAAAAGCCCGCATTGGTGAACATCTGAATTAACAAAAAAACGTTGCATATAAGCATTTGTTGTCAAGAATGTATTTATGTTCTTCGTTACTTCTACTGTTAGTTCTTTTATTTTACCGTACATGATGGCAATTTATTACTCGCATTAAAAAAAAAATCTAATTTAAGCTTTTTTGAGTGATTGATTGATTAATTGAACTTGATCAACTAATTATCAGCCACACGACTGTAGCAGCTGTAACTGGTGTGGTTTTGGACAGTCTTTCCTTACGTGCCTCCTGGCCTGACCTTGTGTTTCACATTGCTCATCCCCAGTATAATCGCGTGCCATTCTCCTCCCCGCCATTCAGGACCCCCTCTTTCCTTTTGCTTATCCTTGCTGTCCTCAGCAAACCCCTCTTTAACCCTCAGCCTCTCTCATGTCCTCTGTGATCGCTGATCGCTGCTGTTTTGTCATATGTCATGCGCTCTGACCTCAGCTCAACTTTACAGAAGAGGCTGCATATTGAGCTATACAGTAATGCTAGAGGGGTGTATTAATGCTCCTGACACTGGTGACAGCTGACACCGTTCTAGTGGACAATTAATGAGTAACTTCTCTTTTATGTCAAGTAAAGTTTAAATTTAATGAGTATTTTCTGTCCAAACTAAAAAAAAACGAGTTTCCACTTGAGGTGTATAGCAAGTTTGGGATGATTTGAAGTTGTGGATGACAATAAAGCGAGGGAAACTGGATTATTCTGGTACTGTGACATCATTGCATTGTGAACGTGGATTTATCACACTGCATGCCCCATCTTCATTTTTCACCCATGCCAAGTGAATACCTGTCATGTGATAATTGCACACATAAACACTGTTAATATGATTCAAACCTGCAAGAAAAAAAAAAAGAAACACTCATATATTACCCGCCTGCACTCAACCCTCCCCAAGCAGCGCGGCTTTATAGACGGGCACAGTACAATAAGTGGCAAAAGTGCACTCGTTTGCTGGAGCTCCAGCGATTTATCGACCCCTTGCAGAGAGGAAGCCGTGTCCTGGGACATGAAACTGCTTCCTTCTGCTCACCATTTGAGCCACTTTCATGCATAACGGCTACAGTGTTGTTCCTCTGTTCGACAGTAGTTGATCAATGGGACCAGCTCACTGCAGCTTTGAACGTCACGCACAATTCCCTTCACACCTACAAACAGAGTTGTTACGGTTACTTAGAAAAAGCAAACGGAAGAGAGGTGGGATTGAATGCTGCAATAAAAAAGATGAGCACATTGTAATTTATGAAAGAATTTATGAAGTCTAAAACTTCTAAATACTGTTTTACCTGTGTCTCTATAATATCAAATATCTGTAGATTGATAGCGTGCAGCAGCATGCACCTTTGTCAGTTAAATATCTATAAACAGCATCTGTTTATGTTATGTAAAGCATTTCTTAACCATATACAATATAACATGTCATATCTCATATCCTCCTGACTGTATCCTGTTCATGTGGGCACACAAGCTGCTGGGCTGCAGTTTGACATTTGTGTCATTGTGCTATCTACATACACAAACTGGCATCACAGCCGGACTTGAGCTCGGTTTAGAGGACATAAAGGTTGCAGTTTGTTCTGAAGCTCCTGAGAGCCAGTAACAGCAGTCTTTGACCACATGAGGTGCACTGCACCTGCTTCAAGATGCTCACAGCTGCTTAAATGGAGTTTAAATGGTTTTGAGAGTAGGAAGAAAGAAAAGAGTGACACATTTTCCTCACATTGAGCTTTCCTCATGACCACGCAGACACCAAGTTCATAATAACTGCGTTACAATGACTAATATATTTAATCGCGTGTACAGTCAGTTGTGTTTTTGTCGACTGCTTCTGTGACTGGAGGCTTTTTTTTAACATTTACACAACGTCTGCTGCAAATATTAAAAAGCAAAATTAAGTTGACCGTAGATGTGATGTGCTTCGTTTTTCACCATTATGTCACTTGTTTCCAAATGTGATTTAATCGCTTCCTCACGGGCAGCCCTGTTTCTTGGGGCAGACGACACAGAACACATTTAAGTCATATTTAATCATATAAAGTATGATGAGCTGGCATCAACACACTAAATGAACTGGGAAAACAATTAAGCATTAGGCCTATAACGATCGTTTCCACCTAAACGAAAACGCAGTGAACCCATCATAAAAAGACAAGGAATCACCGTACCACAGTTATATTCCACCAACAAAACGGGGAGATGGAAATAATATTGGTACATTAGATAGTTAAATGTTGTGTAGTGGATCTCGACAGTGTTTAGGTTGTTACTAAGATTTATGTCCTCCAAAAGTGCAATATCTTGTCAGATAGTTCATAAAGTAGAATTTCCTTCGAGGGTTCATTTTTGAGATTTTACAAGTGTACGTCAAATATAAGGGGCAAATTAGCCTTTATATTAATGACTTTTGGATTTTTAAATCTCTAAAAAGAAAATTTGTCATCTCATATGATAGAAAACTTTAGGGGAGCAAACAAAATCAGAGTTGGGGAGTTAAAGTTGTAAAGAAATACAGAGTTCTTGATATAAGAGGCGGAATCACCGTGTACCACACCAGCTCCGGTTTACTGCACAGACACGGGCAACGCACACGCAGGAAAGACCGCGGAGCAGCAATAAATTGCCGATAAGACGACTCATCAGAGGTGTTCTGATGAAATTTCTAACATAGTTCAATTATGCCTTGTTGCACCATTTCAGGGAAATGAAAACCACAGCGTCGGGCTCTGCTTGGCTCTGCAAAACACAGGGACAATAGACATGTGCGCACTGCTCCACAAACTACTGTGTAATTAGATTTTGACCTGCGGGACTTCATTAATAACTTAAAATGAACGCACACTTCATTGGAGGGGGCCTTCAAATGTGGGTGTTTATTAAGCTCTGGGTAATGCACCCTCTGTGCTTCATAACTGTGAATGAGCAGTTTACATAATTCAGCTCAGGCTTTTATTTTTTTGTAGTATTACTTCTAATTAGCTTTTGAAAAAAAAAAGGCAAGTTTAAATGAAATTACAGCTGTTGAAAAAGATGAAAAAGAGCCCTAGAAACTTAACTTTGACCTCTTGGCTTGGCGCCCGTTAACCGGACGACTGACACGCCTGTTCAGTGTAACTGCTCCTTTAATCGCAGACACACACACACACACACACACATAGAGACACAAAACAACAAATACACGACCAAAATGATGAAAAAAGCTGCTGCCACCGCTGCTTTCTCCCCCTGCTGCATCTTCCATGTAACAGGTGACAGCTGGCCTCTTCAGTTGGCTCTTTACTAGGATGCAGATCACAGGAAGAAGTCACCTGATCGTATCTTGGGATTAAATACAGTCAAAGGCTTTCAAAGTCGAGTGCTAACAGAGGCTTCAGAGCTTTCCTGAGAGCTTTGACGGTCTCGTCTGTGACACTTAACTGTCCCCGTCGGCTCCCAGCTCACTGTACCGTCTAGACAGCTGCATCACACATACACATGTAAATTTTTATTCTCTTCGTTTTGGCTTTCCTCTTAGACTTTCCCACATGGCAGCTCCTCTGGATATTACTGAGAAACAAGCATTTGCTACTCAACTCAATTTGTAACAATAACACACACCCAGAAAATAAAAACCGCCCCGCAGACAGTTTAATTCCACATGTCGTATTAGTGGCTCACGCTGCGTACTCACTGCAACTTTTAACAGTTTTAAGTTAGAAAAGAGGAGACCACTGGACTCATCAGAGACACTTGTATAACATAGCAGGAATTTGAACATTTTTTTTTGCAGTTTTCAAGTGGTTGAGGCTTAATTTTTGTTGACAGAAAAAGTTATTTTAGTTTTTTTGTTTGTAATTGTAGTGACTGCAGGTTAATGTTTTCTTGCCTGAACAATGATTGATTGTCTCCATGCAGCTTTGCACAGTTGCAATTAAATTCAGACAAGTCAAGTTGATTTCTTTGCCGTTTGTGCCATAAAGCCACCGTTATCTGTAGCCGCTGCGAGTATTCACCCGTGTTTCACCGAACACAAGCTTGGGAGACAGTTTTCTTTTTGTTTTCGTTCCAAACAGAGCTGTTGAGTGTGGTGTGGGCCATTTTACACATGGGAAGGGTAGTTGGCTGAACAAATTGGTTTATTGTGAATTCCAGATGTATTGCGTATTCCTACAATGGGATTGTTTTGGCTGTCATGGTGACCTTTTATAGAGAACAAGTGTCAATGCTGTTTTGTTTTGGTCTGTACATGTTTTCCCTTTTGTGTTGTGCATTTTTTGGGACAAAATGAAATTGAAAACTCAAGTATAACAAAATTCTCTCCATTACCCATTTCAGATAGTGGGCTGAATGCACTAATCGTGCACTAATTTGGTCTGACTGGCTGTGTCCCAAACACTGACATTGTGATGGCTCATGACCTTCATGACCCTCTGGTGTGGTTCGCAGTGGTGAGAACTGAAAACTGGTTCCACCACAGAACCACACACCTCCAAATAAATGCCAATAGGTGATGAAAATGAACATAGCAAATAGACAAAGAAGCAAAAAACAAAAGATGAGATATAGATGTTGAGATTCAGTGTAGCAGTGATAGATTCACAGTTGTGTGTAAAGCTGCAGCCTAGAACAGCATCGCAACTGAGATACTGCTCATACCTGCAAAGGTGTTAGATTAATGTGAGTGTTGTTTTGTCTAAAAACCTGCGTACACGTACTTGTTTCCTCATGGATACATGATAAGGAACTGATGTTAATTAAATGATTGAATCCACAAGCAGAATCGATAACATCAGTAACGATAAAATCTCATCAACTACCATCTCTATTTCTTAAATATGTCTTGAGTCGGGATCACAGCAGAGTGTTTAGTTTTTTTGACTGGATGGTGTGTTGACTTAAATACACTATGGCCCATAAAGTTGGAATAGTTTTGTTTTCAGAAGCATTCCTCTTTTTATTTACACTCATTTCATGAGAAGAGGTAAAAGTGTTTTATTCCAACTTTACGGGGAACAGTGTAGTAAACGAGACTATGCAACGTATCACACATAAATAATCATCACGATCCATCAGAGCACTCATTTAGGAATGTAAAAAATCTGAAACTGGAATGACAACGAAATCGAGGAACTGCTGCTTGTGTCGAGGAAGAATTTTTCTCTTGAGACCGTCACTACTGGTGTGGGTCAGTCAACAAAGGGAGCCTGTCTCAGCCTCGCTTGATTCATGGGTGGGTAGCAGTGGGTGAATGAGCGGGGCATGCTTTTTTTTATGTGCAATTAGGGCTTACTGACTCCTGATCCAAACTGCAAACAGTCCTGCAGCCCTTTGAGCAGTTTGAATATGGACTCAGGAGTGAAGAGGCCGATGACGGGAGCTGCCGTTCAGCTTCTGAATGAAGAAGAGCCTAGATGTTCTTACGTTCTTTATTTGTTCTTATATTTCTTCTCATTTCTACCTTGCTGGCGCATCCCAATCAAATTCTCTAGCGTCAGCATATTCTCTTACATGGTGTTTTTTAAACGCTGTATCAAGTTTGTGGTGTTGAATCTTGCTGTGCTGCTGCCACCCCTTTCAAGACTTTCACGTCTTTCAAAACATTAGAGATGAATCCATCCATTTTAATGAGTCATTTGGGTAATTTTCATTTCAACAAAAAGCTGACTTGAAAATATTTATTTCTGCTGTTGTTTTCCGTTTGTCTTCCACATGTACCGTTTGTTTCATGCAAACAGTGAAGGTCACAATCCTCTTGAAAAATTACAGCTGTAAGCTGTAAGTCATTTTCTGTTTCTTTTTATTGCACAATGCTGTCCCTGAGGATTGTTGGGAGCTGCCCAAACTCCCACAAGTATCTACATGACACCTGCCCATCCATCTGAAAACAAAAGGATGTTTTCCCTCCTGAATTTCAAGAAAAGTTGGTTGTAGGAAGATGACAAGCTCCTTGTCTGTCAGTAGCAGTATTTTGATGTGTTTTGACAATGTTCTTTTGACTGATGGAGCCCTTCTGTTCAGATCCTGCTGTTTTGCCGCCAAAGTGACAACCTGACAGATGGAACAAGTTTCCATTCGACTGTTTTTCTACCTGGGACAATGTGGTTTCTCGCGCGATAAAACGTTCTGCAACCCTCTCTGACTCTGTGTTTGTTTTGTGTGTACCAGGCCTTTCCCGTCTGAAGACACAGCTCTCAACGAGGATGACGTGTACCGGAGCCTGGAGGAGCTGGCAGAGTAAGTGTGCAACCTAGCAGAAAAATGCCCAAACAGACTGGCTTTTATCAGCATTGGGGTGTCTGGAGGCTTCCTCACCCATGACCACATAACGTACACATATTCTTTAACCAAATGCATAAGGACATGGTTAAAAGTGAATCTGAACCCTGAGATTATATGGTTTGGCTTTTTTTAGTTTCCACAACCTCGATAAAAGTGCAAATACACATAAAACGCAGGATAAAATATAAACTATAAAAGATAAAAGGGATATGAGTTACTTAAAAATGTATGTACATTTGTAAAAGAATGTGTTCACTTACACCAAGACGATACAACTTATTTTGCTTGAGATTTATTACTAAAAATACGCACAGATGAACTTTATTTTTATGTAAAGAGGGTGTGGTTCTGGAAGAGTTTCTTTGCACATATTTGACGTGTCTTTTGATACTGAGAAGTGAACCGGGGATGCCACCTCTTCAAAATATCTGCTGATTGCTTAATTAATTAAGCATGACGCCCTCTGTCACTCTGCCTGTTGCCATGGTGACACCAGGAGTGCTCTGGATTTAGGCTTGGCAGCCTCGCCTCCTGCCTCTGTGGCTGGCTGCCTGGTTTGGTGACTGCTGTGCGTGAAACAGAGTTGTAGGCTCTCAGGGTGGCGACAGCGATGACAGCAGCTGCTTGACTCAGAATAATGGAAAATAATTAGTGAGCTGCTCTGAGATGGGTGCCATACATCACAGACAGATATAAAGGATAAAAGCGATGAATAGAAAGTAGAGCATCCATGCTGTAGGTATATGGCCCCTGAATACATGATGATGATGATGATGATGCTGGCGTGGTAGGAGATAGGAGTTGCTGCCAAGCAGGCTAATGCTGGATTAGAGTCCAGATATGCAGCCTGGCTAGTGTGCAACATGGGTCTATACCTTCTGATATTTATGAAAATAAAATAATTTAGCTTAAGATGGAGCTCAGACAGGGCTTTTTTTTTCTGAAGTCGTAACTCAACGAGATCTGAACACACACCAGGTACGCATAGTCTTTATGCATCACAGGTCACGCTTACAAATCAGGGAAAATGAGATGCTTCTCATCTCTTCTTCAGGTATAAGATGACACAATTCTGACATAGTAAAGAAGATTACTTTTTTATTCCAATCGTTATTGTCTCAAGAGAAAAGAAAGGGCTTCTCTCTTTCTTTTCTTAAATGCTTTTTGGAGCCAAGAAACAGTATGGTCTTGGCAGTTCTTTAGTCATCTTATACGTTTTGTGTGTGTTTTTTTTGTTGTTGTTGTTTTGTACATCTGTCCACAGATTTTCAATTATCAGGACTGTGAAAGCCACAAGAAAACTTAAGGGTGTCCATGCTGATGGTGTACTGCAGATCCTTGAGATTCTGTTTCCTGACTCTTAATCAAAATCATCAAACTGTCCTCCCAAAAGCTTCCTGAACATGCATCACTATCTGCTCATGAGTAAATTGTGCCTTGTGCCTCATCATTTTCAGGCAGGACTTTAGTAAAAGGAAATGTATAAAGCCAAAGAGTTATAATCACTGTAACCTATGAAAAGTCTATAGCCATAAAAAGTTCAAAAAAAGTGAGTGCAGGAACATTGCATGATGCTCCTTTTCATTTCCTTCATTATAAAAACAAAAATATTTATAACTAGTCCTACTTAAAATTCTTGACAAAAATGCCTTTACATTTTGGGTATTGTTAAACTTTGACATGCAATGAAATTAAAAAATAGGGGGTCTATAACATACAGGAAAAGTCCAGCTAATGTGTGTATCCATGGCAACAGGTGCCACTGAGTCCAACAGCTGCACAGGTATAAGTGAGCCAGCGAGGTTAAGAGGCTTGCTATTTTCTGTGCTATTGTTATAGCAACCTTTGACATCCAAAATCTTATCTTTCCACTAGTTGAAATTGACCTTTGTAACCTTGGCAGCAGCTTCACTTTGCCAGCGGGTTGAACTAATCTGTTTTCTCTAAAATGGTCTATGGCGCACCGTGCTACATGTGACCTATAGGTGCAGAGGGAAGGGTCTTATTAAATTAATCATGCTGTTCTGCAGTATGGCTGCTCTTGACCTTTTTACAAGGAGCGTTTTGTGTCACCAATAGACAGATGCATAATTGGTTCATCAGCAGGTCCCACGCTTAATACAGTTGGACACACTTAGCACATCGGTCACGCTTGCAATAACACTGCTCTCAAAGACTTATTAATTAGCCTGAGATATGATGCATGTGTGATTTATGATGAGCACATGACTGAAATACAAGATTGAGGATCAAGACAATTATTATGTCGACACAATGATAGTAGTGCTGTTTTACAGCTGGAAAACCATCCTGTTTCCCCGAGGAAGGGAATGGTGTAATCTCGCGACATGAGGTCTCATAAAAACAACAGCATGAGAGATAAAACAGCAATATTATCCCTTCAAATATTGAGTGAAAAATAAATGCACAAATAAATAAATAAAGCTGTTTGGTGTATAACAGCAGTTTTATAGCAAACAATAGAAATCAATTGAATGTGGATCATTAAGTTCAGTAGCGTGAAAACAGAGACTACCAGAGACGGAAATCTATAAAAATAGATTTTAACTTGAGGGTTTAAGATTATGCCACAAACCAAATTTTAAAGGTCTGGTCCAGCAGCCAATGCAGTTTGGCAATATTTGATTTATTTTGGGACTTGACCTGGTGCACCTGAGCATACCTTGTGTAACTCTTGTGTACTCCATTGATGGATATTGACAAGACTAGTAAAACGAAGTCCAGAGATAAACCTGCAGGTTATATATTCAGACTCCCTGACTCAGGTGGGTAAGAGTGCATTTGCCCCAAACTAGTCAAATAGCCTCTTTAGCTGTAGGACAACTGAAAATTACCATATTAACAATTCCACCTTCTCTGGGGGAAATTTATTGTGCCCCAGTGCCAGAATATGTGGAATAACTTTTGTTGCTTCCTCAGGTTTCTCTGATTATAAAAGTGAATTCATTTTTTGAATAGGGAAGTGTAAACCCATAACTGCACAATTTAAAGGATTACACACCCACACACCCAGACAACAGGAGTTAGTGCTCTGTGGACTGGACTTTCATCCTGCCCCTTCATCTGATCCCTCAATTTGTTTTCTCTTACTCTCATTATTTCTTTTTGCATTTTGAAGCTCTGCTTAGAACGCTGTTAAGATCCAGCAGTGAAAAAAGGAACTTACTTAAATGATCATAAGATTTTGATCAGGATTGTATCTATATAGATATAGATATATAGATAGATTTTCTCTTTAAGTTTGGATCCTCTACCTGGGACCTTGAGGGTTCTGTGCAGTAATTCTCTCGCCTGGACCCAGATCTCCGCTGTTGTTCCCTTGATCTGCTGGTGCCGCTCTCCTAGCTTGAAGGAGGCCCAAGTGCTCCAACTACTATCCACCGGTGTCTTCAACTTCCAGATCTTCTCCATCTCCTCCTTCCAGTTTCTCGTGTTTCTTTTTCTTGATATTGCTTGTCAACTTGGATTGCCACGTCAGTCACCACTGCTCTCGTCTGGAGTTTGTTGACCACCATTCACTTAGCCATCTGCAGTTTATTAGTCTGGATCTGGAAGTCCTATTGGACCTGCTAATTCTCCTCCACCTGTGGAGGTATCTCCCACCTTGACTTGGGGACTTCCAACCCATATTCAGTGCAGATGTTTTTGTAAACTATAACCGCCAACTGGTTATGTGCTTATGTTTAACCTGCTGGAACCTCTATGTGGTCTGCAGCTAGGGTGTGTGTATGTGTGTGTATATGTATATCTATATGTAGTATTTGCTGATATCAGCAGTCAGTTTTGTCTGATATGGTCAGGATTGATCAGACAAGTTTTCCGACTCTGATTTCGAGCCAATACATTGGTGCATCTCAAGCTTACAGTTGCAGGGCTGCCAAAGGCGCATAGCAAAACAGTGCAGGAGGTTGTACGCATTAATCACTTAGAACTGAGAAGTGTGTGATTTAACTCAGTGGTAATCCTACCGATTAACAGTGGAACTGAATTAAGTCTCTGTAATTACGTCTTAATTCATTGCCCTAAATCATACAGGCTTTTCATCCTGTTTTGGTTTGGTGTGCTTTCCAGGAGGACCCCGCTATATTTGCCATTTTTTTGAGGGTCTTGGTCCAGTTATTTTGATCTACGTCCATGTGCAATTACTGCATTCACACGGGATGAACTGAACCACGCCAAGTAGGAAAACTAATTTGAGTTTGTTTTAATTAGCCTAAAACTTGTGAAAGCACAATTAATTAGACTGTAGCTCGAAATTCACTGAAACATTAAATATCAGCAGTGTGGACTTGTTGGTTCAGTTAAAATGATATCAGCGCTGCTTTACTCAGTTGGTCTGAGAGCTGACAGTCAGTCCACGCAGTTGAAATGTGCACAGCATCACAGATGAGAGAACAGCTGTAATTGTTCATGTTTGACTGGTTGGCTCATGACACATCCCCCCCGTGGTGTGGCAAACTCAGAATGTATAATTATTCCTGCTTTACCTAGGCTTTAATAATAATTTTAGTTTTCTTTACAGCATACTTTGCATATTCATTTCGTAGGTAATAGGTAATGTATGACTGTTATGCATTCAGCAGCCCCTGCAGATGCACTATGTATGTGGGAGATTGTGTCTTGCCTCCGTGAGTGTCATTTTAAAGGTCAAGTGGAAGTCACTTCAAATTTTGGAGGATTTCCATATTTACAAAATTATGTCTGAAGAAATCATATCAAGTGAGGTGGATTAAGACCCAAAGCTGTCATTATGAACTCACCTGGAAGTGGTTGCAATAAGCAGATGCCATGGATACCCTGTGGTGGGACCTAATATGAATTTGTGGAGCACACTTTGGTTTCCATTCTTCTAGACTATATCTTTTGCTTTATCTAATTGAGGTCTCGCAGGTTAATGTGGCAGAGTTGGTTCATACTTCCTCTCTCTGACTTTCCGATGTCAAGTTTTCACCTCACTTAGCATTAAGGCCTCCCCATCTGGAATGACTCCATCCTGGAGTTGACAAAGCATGAAATGGGGTGGATCGGGCACAGTTGCCGTGGGACTTTTTTCCTTTGCGAAAGGCACACATATATTTCCATCTCGAAGTATGCACTGTCACAAGCTCTTTATGTCTCTCTTTTGCAGTTTATTTTGCTACATTAATCCCTGGGGCAGGTTGACGAGAAAAGTCAATAGCTTGTAAATTGAAGGAAGTCACTTATGGTGTTGTTTTTCCCTGCAAGGTATTAAGTCTCATATTTTTGAAAATTGGATTTCACTCCCTCATGCCCACGTTTATGAGTACTTTGTTTTGCAGATGTTAGATCATTTAGATATCCTGTAACTGTAAGCAGGACAGAGTATAACAGTAATTAAAGCCAAATAAGAGTAAAAAACCTTTATGATTGGGATGTATACATGTTATCTACCAAGTAATGGCAACACAGTCAGAAAGAATAAGTTATTAGTTGTAGCCAGGCTTGGTCAGATGGTCAGATGGTTCTGGTTGATGGATAAATCTGGATTCTCAGATCACAGCTAGTTGGCTGTACTGTGAGAAAGTTGTTAAGTTAATGTGACTTGATGCAGTCAAAGACGAATCTCCAAGATCCCGACTGTCCCTTCTGCTCTTGCTCCTGCTGGCTCAGTCGCCATGCCAACGTCTTTGAATGAGCTAGCTAGCTTTCTTGATCTAAATTTAAAGCTAACGTCGCAAACGTCTGCAGGCTAATGGAGTCAAGGATGTGAATCTTCTCATCAAAACATTTCAGCTCATTATTTTGAGAGGTATTAGTTCAATTTAGAAGAACTTCTACGTTACTTCGTTTTGCATTAAACGTAATCTTTATATAATTAGCCTCCAGAATAACAGTAAAATATGAACAATTTCCTTTTAAGATCTTTTTTTTTTTTTTTTTTTAACGAACCATATAATATGTTGCCAGTTACAACATATTTATCAAAGCCTATTTTGGGTTTGGTTTCTGTTAGTCAACCAGGTGTGATAAAGATATGAAACAGATGTTTACATTTACTGAATTTCTTGATGTTTTGCTAAAAGATTGTTTAATAATCTGTGAAAACAGCAATAAAACAACTTAACCCCTTGATGCCTGATGCATCCTGCGCTGCCTGTTAAAAGAAAAAGGTCAGACACTAATATTTTGTTGGACAGCCTTTAGCTTTGATTACGGGATAGATTCACTGTGGCATCGGTCCAATAAGCTTCAGACATGTATTTCTGTCCAGAGTTATATTAATCGTTTGCCAAGCGCTTGTATTTATGACGGGAACGTTGTGCAGTCTCCACCAGGACGTCCCAAAGATTCTGATTGGTGTTAAGGTCTGGACTCTGTGGTGGCCGATCCATGTGTGAAAATGATGCCTCATGCTTCCTCACACAGTCTTTCACAATTTGAGCCAAATTGAACCCTGGCATTGTCATCTTGGAATGTATCCTTGCTATCAGGGAATAAAAAAGAAATCAATCGATGGAATAACCTGGTCATTCAGTATGTTCAGGAGGTCAGTTACCCTCATTCTTTGGACTCATGACATTGCTGAACCAGGACCTGACCAACTGCAGAAACCCCAGATTGTAGCACCGCCCCCACAGTAGACACCAGGCATGATGGGAGCATCACTTCAACTGTCTCTCTCCTAGCTCTGATACACCCATCACTCTGGAACTCTGTGTAAAGCCAGACTCGTCTGAACATTAGAAAATTAGATCACATGACCGTCTTCCATTGATCCAGAGTGCAATCTTTATCCTTTCTAGCAAACCTTAGCCTCACTAATAAGTGGTTTTCTTAATACTGCACAGCTGTTTAGTACCAATCTTCTGAGTTCCCTTTGCAACATGCATGTGGAAATGCTCTTCTTTTCACTATTAAACATAGCCGTGAGTTCTGTTATAGTTTTTTTAAGATTTGATTTCCCCAAAAATTTAAGTGATCACCAGTCACGATCATTGAAGATTTTTTTCTGCCACGCCTCTTCTTCATAGATGATGGTTCCTCACTATCAATTATGCCTTGACAGGTCACCCAACTTTACTAGTTTAAGCCTAGTTTTCTGCACCACCTCATAATCAATAAATTATCAAATACCTTCGTACAAATAAAGAAAATCTGAAAAAAAAATTGATTAAAAATAGAGAAACACAAAATTCATGGAATGGGTTTCCATGGCTGAGCAGCTGCATCCCAGCCATACATCACCATGTATGGCTGGGATGCAGTGGTGTAAAGCACGTCACCACTCTAGTGGAGACTCTCTGGAGTGAAGAATTGTGCTTCTCCATCTGGCAATCTGATGTCTGGGTTTGGCGGTTGCCAGGAGAACGGTACTTGTCTGACTGTTTTGTGCCAAGTGTAAAGTTTGGTGGAGGGGGGATTACGGTGTGGGCTTGTTTTTCAGGAGCTGGACTTGGCCCCTTAGTTCCAGTAAAGGAACTCTGAATGCTTCAGCACACCAAAACAATTTGGACAATTCCATGCACCACGTGCATGCACGACTGTGCGCCAGTGCACTAAACTGGTTCATGAAGACATGGTTGACAGAGTCTGGTGTGGATGAACTTGACTGGTCGGCACAGAGTCCTGACCTCAACCCGATAGAATGGTCAAAAAGTCCCATTAACACACTCCTAATCCTTGTGGATAGCCTTCCCAGAAGAGTTGAAGCTGATATAGCTACAAAGGATGGACCAACGTCATATTGAACCCTATGGATTAGGAATGAGATGTCACTTAAGTTCATATGTGAGTCAAGACAGGTGACCGAATACTTTTGGTCCTATAGTATAGTAAAAAAAGAAGTGGCTGTTGTGATGCATGCCGTATGTGCATTTGCTTTCTTTAAAAGCAAATGACAAACCAGAATCACCGTGCTTCTATTTTACTTGACAGAGCATTATACAACTATGATGTAGTTCACTTTGTGACGCTCACCATAGCTGCATAAAATGTCCGATTTCACTTCATTAACAAAGAACCATTTCAAATTCCTTAGGATTATTGTATAGGTAAGCTGCCTCGAACATATGTTCTGCAGCTCCGTTATGGTGAGTCATTCTTCACTCGTCCTCTTCACTGCAGCTCTTTGTCATCGTCGGCCGGGAGCGCTGACTCGCACGGTTGCGTGCAACCACACTACACACCCTCCACACCCTCTGGCTTGACATTGTTATATCAGACAGAAAATTAGACCCAGTTCACAAGTCCTCGGATCCTCCTCTCCCACTCTCTGTCTCGCTGATACATTTTGATGCTTCCTCAAGCTACAGCAAACACCTCCACACATATACAAGCCTGCATAAATTCATTTCAATAATGTATTAATGTCCACTAAATACAGAGACAGTAGAAAAAGCCGTGCTGTGACAGTATTGCGCCACTGGCTAGTAATATGACCATCTGCGTCCTTCCTCAGCCCATCATTTCAGTCATCAGAGCATTTAGAAAAGTAATGTTTCTGTTTACACCTGGTGGTTTACATCCTTGGTGATCTAATCAAATGTGCAACTTTAAGCACAGCTCTGACCACGTCACACTGACATCTGATTGCTCAAATCAAATTATAAAGTTGTAATTGCCGCATGTGGCCACGTTTGTTTCACAGTTTGAAGGCAAGTGTGTCCTCAGCAACATTGAAGGACCACCCACTCACCCTATGTGCCTCCAGTTTTGTATTTTTTCACATATCCTTTGCTTCTTTTACAGCTCTCTCATTTTGCTTCCAATATGGCATGCAACTTATTGAAATATCAATATCAGGTCTGAATCTATAGTGATATCATTAATTTCACACTATACTTTGGGAATTTGCATAAATGTTAGTGGACCCACTGATGTACTTTCACTGCTCACGTCTAGCTCTGTGCAACACAGGTCATGTTTTCCTTTTTTTTTCTACAGTGTGAAGTGAGATATGGGAGATACATGTGACATTTTAATAAAATTGAAATAAGTGTTTGAAGCTGTGTGTAGAAAAAAGGTGCAAGCAAAGGCAGTAATGCGTTTATTGCAAAACAGACATTAAAAAACTGTCAAACTGAGTTGCTGGTTGATAATACTCACTAAAGATGAGTACAACCATAGCAGGAAGGTCTTTAATGAAAGGTGAAACAAACTTGGTCATTTCATTCAAACAAACATACATCTTGGTGGAACTGACTGAATAACTAATGAAAAATGAGTAGACAAGTACAAAATAATAGACTGTTAGAGATGAAAGGGGTTTGGTGGCATCGCGAATTAATAAGACCGCTCTGTGGAGTCAGACAAGTCATCGCTCCTCAGCATGAATAGATGAAAACACATCCAGCCAAATGATATGAAGCGAGAGGATGTTGATTTCATTCTCTATTTTGTTTTTATTCCTCAATTTTAATCTAATGATATAGCCTGCTGAAGAAAGAGGGACCTGCTCTGACACCTCCATCACAGTCTCCCTGGAGAAGCTGCTCCTCTCAGATCTCTTCCCATTATGCACACATCATATTTTACTGTCTCTGAGGAATTACTGCAAAATGAAGTTCAGCATCTGCTTCCTTATAACCTCTGTTCCACTCATCTCCGAGGGAGGTGCACCGCTGTCCCACAGTTCAGAGAGGAGATCCTTAAGGGACAGCATCAGCAGGCTTCTCAGTATTCAGTGAGCCATTGTTCTTTAATGAAGAAAGAAGCAGCGCAGGTACTGACAGTGAACCAAGACATCTTAATAAAAACTTCAAACAAGCTTTGACTGAGATTATTGTAAAGCTGAATATTTGATTGATGGAATTTCTGCCTTTTTTTTCACGGACAGTGGAAGGAGGATAAATTACGCTCTGGTAGCAGATGTGGAAGGTCACATGTAGCCAGTTCACAGTAGTTATGGAGACAACTTATTACCAACATTTGTTTAGGTTTCTTCTCTTACATCTTACTTTACAATACTCATGAATTAACAATGTATCTGAAACAACCCGCAAAATAACCCATTCCAGGCGACTTTCAGTGAAATTTGAATTTCGTGACCTGAACGAGCAGATTTGGTGGCAGAGCAGTCAGGTCATGACCTCTGTTTGACAGGAAGGGGCGACTTATCCGCCTCAAGAATCCTCAAAGAGCCAGGTTTATGTGCTGGGGACATGTGTGGACACATTAGTTCTCTCGAGAAGAGAAATCTCCTTTTGCTCAGGACATTTGGAGTGCAAAACAGCATTCCTTGAGCTCTTGGGCATTAAACGCCCAGCTCAAGGACATTAAAACAAGGCTGAGGCTTGCTGAGCTCAAACCTTGGTCCTTCGCTTGTGAATACATGACAGCAGCAGTTTGAAATGTAAAAGTTGATGTTGGAGGTGTTGCATGTCTGTGTCTGCTCGTCCACTTCTAAACTGGTGTGATTATAAAACGAGAGTTTCAGTTCAATCAAACCCGAAACTCATTTTCCATCTCTGATGTTCATCCATGAATAAATGTCTATATGTTGAGGAATCAGGAAGTATCCGTGGGTAGTACAACAATTTAATTTGGCAATGTGTCAGTTACCAAGCATGATCTTTATTTATTTTCAGAATTCAATCATTTATTTCCTCTTTTTTTAACTAAAAGATGCCTTCTCTAATTAAGTGCATCGACATGGACCCAAGGTGCCCAAGCGTTTTCTTGCTGCAGCTTCTCCTTTGCCAAAATGAAGTTTTCCAAAGGATGATGGATTTTGCAGTGCAGGGTGAGATGTGGGCTCCTGGGGCACGAGGAGCAGTGGAAGCTCGTCTCCTCAGTAGCTGTCTGTGCTCTGCTGGCTGCTTGCCTAATTAAAGGTCAGGCTGTTAGCTGGGTGCCAAAACGACATAAACAGATTATAGGGAAATGCAATTTCATAGCGCAACACATTTGAGGTTTGTGAACACTGGATGCTGCATCCTCTTGCACAGGAACACCAGAAAACAACAAAAACGCATCATTTTTATGGCAACACTTGTTGAAGATAATAATCATACACAGAGGCTTTCAGCTATCAAACATTTTAACATTTTTGAGGATTTTCCTTTTTTTTTTTTGTTAGTTACACTTTGTGGTCTAATGTGTTCTTCTCCAGTGAGCATGACTTGGGAGAAGATGACATCTACGACTGTGTGCCATGTGAGGACGATGGTGATGACATCTATGAAGACATCATCAAGGTGGAAGTACGACAACCCATGGTGAGAACTTTGTGCTTCAGCGCTGGATACTCATGTGACTGGCCCAGGTTTTTGTCACGTTACAAGTTTCATGCATGGGCTTGTGACAAGAGCATTGAATTTTCTATAAGCCATTTCTTTTGACGCCTTTTTGATTTCTGCTCACTTTTAATATAGCTTGCTGTGCTTTATGTCCGTGATCATTATTGTCATGGTCATACGGTATCTGCAGGGCAGTAGATCTCTAAATACACTAGACATGAGTTGACTATGTCATACGCTGTGATAAACTTGACTTTTCCCTTGCTTTGCCCTCGTCATGCTGCAGATAAGATACATGCAGGTGAGTGCTGCTTTGCTTGTGACTCACTACGCCCCGTCAGCTAACTCTCCCCACCACGACATTATAAACTAATTTAAGTCATCCTAAGAGAGTGTTTGCCAGATAGGTTAGTGACCCTTGCATGGTGGCAGAGGAGATCGAGATGTTCACCGTACGACTCGGGGTTCGTGACCTCAGCAGCATTAACTGATGTCAGCGAGCACCACGCGCTGCCACTCACAAACACATAAACTTCTGTCTCATTGGCTTTCCACCACTCTTTACTGACATCTTCCTTTCTGTTAATTAAATGCTGGAGTAAAGCCTGGACTGGATTTCCATTTTATTGTTGTCAGCTTCAGTTTTGGGAATTTCCAGACGTTTGTTGTTATCAACAGCCAAATCTGCTCCATATGGCTCAATCACTTATTCCTTAGTGAGTCGCTCTTAATTACAACGTACCATCAAAAAACGTGGGTTAAAACTAAACTACATTATATGTCTCAATGTACTTTATCTATTTTCAAATACCATTGCATGCACTGTGCATGGGAAGGTTTCAGACCTGTACCAAGACATTCTGGACATTCTGGACATTCACCTGGTCTCCGTAAGTCTTAAAACTAGGGAAATACAACTTCAGATGGTGGTGGTGCAGGTGGTCCTCCACCTGGAGATACAGCACTGGTGCTGGAGAGAGCGAACTTTACTTTTTAAGGAAGCTTAGGTTCTTCAGCATTTGCAGCAAGTTGTTGTATATCTTCTATAAATCAGTTATGGAGAGTTCAATCACATCTGCAGTCGTCTGTTGGGGGAGCAGCATCAGAACCAGTGACTTAAAGAAACTGGACAAGTTGGTAAATATGGCTGGATCGGTTCTGTGGACTGTTCTGGAGCTGATTGTGCGAAGGAGGATACTTCGTGAAATAAAGAAGTTCATGGACAACCCTGATCATGCACTTCACAACACAATGATTCAGCAACGTAGTGTCTTCAGTCAGAGGCGTCTTCAGATCTGCTACGAGACAAATCTGTGCAGGAGATCCTTCCTGCACACAGCAATAGACCTCTACAGGGAATCTCTGAACAGACTGAAATCATGAAAACTACTGCAACAGTTAGTTCCCCTTCAGGGATTAATAAAGTATTTTTGAATTGAAACTCAGCTTGAAAGTTTCTGTAAACAAACAGGAGAAATTTCAACAGAAAATGTGTGCTAAGGTTGTGTGATAATGAGAAAAATAATCTGGTCGATTCGGATTCGGAAAATATTAGATAAAGTGTTTTTCATCCACCCAGTACTTAACATTTTTATTATTAATGTTATCATGATTATTATGAAACATTTACATATTGCATAAACACAAATATTACATAAACGACACATTAAACATATTATTAAACCCCTGTTTTTGCTTTGTCATTGAGAATTATTGTCTATATATCCACTATAATCACTCATTCCTGCTTGGAGATTTGCTTATAAATCCAAACTCATAAGAAATGTTGTGTGTAAAAGTTGATATATTTTATGCCTCTACTTCACACCCGCTATGCATGCCTGTTCCTATCATTCTCATTTACTTTACATTCTTTGACATAAACAAAGTCATTGTCCTGTTCAACGTGCTGACTTACACCCTGAAACTCATCACATACGTAACTTTTTATTTTCTTTCTGCAAATGAAATATCCCATTCATTACCCAACAGGATGAAAATGTATAAAGTGATCCAACATACCAGAGAGTGAGCAGAGACAATATTATATTGTTAACTAAATTGATACGCCTGCATGTCAGTGTTCAGTTCTGGTTGCCAGGTAATTCACTTAAAGTGCAAATTAACTGGAAGTGACTGGATTGGAAAGCTGAAGTAAATTATCGCGTCATCATAGTGTAACGTGATGACGCTGATTAATTGGAAAACCAAATCAATTTTAACAGGTTTTCCTAAAAGATGTTGATTGTGGATGGAAGTATACCTTTATAATGGTATAAATATTTTTTTTTACCATTTATACCTTTAAATATTATGTCCTTAAAGTCAGTTTAAGAGAGTCTTTTAAGTGATCAACTTTTAACGTGAAAATTATCCTAATAAATCCAAGTCCGATAACTTGGTTTTCAGATGGACTTTTAAAAATTAAAGAAAACTGTTCTTAAGAAAAAATATTTACCGGATCCTTCTAAAAAGTTATTATAATAATATAATTAATCAGTATTTTAATAATAATTAACTTATTCTTTCCTATATCCTTTATGGATTTATAAAGTGTTATGAATTTATTAAAGAAAAAAATAAGATAAAAACAACAATATATGTCCAGGTAGGACTAATGATTTAAAGGTTCTCAAATTTAATATTTGTAATTAAAGTGCATAAACTGTAGAAACATAAATATCTACATTGTTATTATCAAAAAATATGAAAAATCTGTGATATCAGTCTGATGTCCAGTCAGTGAGTTACTTCAGTATCAGTTTGTGATACCAGCGTTAAGTTGGACCAGTTCCACCTCTATATTTTTTTTCCTTTTAAAAAAACTGTAATTATACAGTATTTTATTGTGTTTTTGTTCCCACTGCAGAAAATGGGAATGACAGAAGAAGACAAGAGAAACTGCTGCTTAGTTGAGATCCAGGAAACTGAAGCCAAGTACTACAAGACTCTGGAGGACATCGAGAAGGTGAGCTGCGCTGGTAATCTCATTAAAGTTTGACGTTATCAAGAGCGTTTAAAACCCTGTGACAACCATTTAAAGATATCGGTTCCTTTTGCCAACTTTTGGCTGGCAGCGTCTGAAGTTGTGTCGCAACACGAAAATGTCAGGTATCGGCAGGTTCGTTTGGAAGCACAAATGTCACAGGAGCTGATCGATGTGATTATTATTGGCTGAGCCCCCACGGGACTCACTGATCCTTGGAGCTTTGTGTGAAATTTAGAGGTGGCAGAGGTTGTTAACCAAAAATAAAAAAGGTTGCCCTTATTAGTTCTCCTAATATTGAAATGAGAAGAGAATCGTGCAAGATGCCCGTGTTGTGGCCTAAAAGGCTGGTGGACTTCCAAAAACCGTCCATGTAAAACAGCAAATCTGCCGCCTTAAACGGACACAGAGGCTCCCGCACGCACACACAGCTCACCGTATAATAATGAACCATTGTCGAGACCTGTGCTGCCAACGCATCAGTTTCAGTGTTAGCAGATTTCATCAGCGATTTGATGGAGCGCCACAAATCAGCAGCTCCACTAATTTCATTAAACTAAATGTGCATCCTGTGTTTCCCACAAGGCGAGAGTAAATGAGAATGAATATGCCTCTTAAGATCAGAAGACTCGTAAAGTTTAATTGAGTTGGGGTTAATAAAGCCTGTCATATTTTCGTAGCTTCTTAGTTGATCTATTTGTTATCATTAAGATGATGAAATGTGATGGCCATAAAGCAGAGTTGGAGAAATAACAGGCAGGTTTCTCCTGTCGACTGCGACTGACACAACAGCTGGATGCAGGACAATAAAACCCACAGCCCAAAAACAAATGACTTGATCCAAGTTGTCATTATTTATATATTTATCTTTATGGGCTTGTTTTTTTTTTTTTTGCTTGAGATAAAAACAGTCAGTTCCTGTATTTAACATTTTAAATGAAATGTATTGGCTTCTACTGCTTTAAAAAAAAAAAAAAAACATTTAATTTGTCTCTTGCTTCCCCTCAAGAACTACATGATCCCATTAAAGCAAGTCTTGAGTCAACAAGAAATGGAGGCTATTTTTGTCAACCTTGAGGTGAGTGAGCGGTCAAGGGAGGAAAATCGCGTCTCTACAGCATGCCTGGAAGAGTGTCACACCAAGTAAATAATTTGATCATGTTTATGGATAGCTGCTTGAATTTGTGTCTACCAAACAACATATTACATGATTGGTTTTATACTGCAGGTAGTAAACTGTTTGGTCGGTGAGGTTTTTTTTAGCCGTATTACAAGTCAAATGCAAGTCACAAAACTAACAATAACTGGCCTCTTTTTGACCCGCTTTACTGCTTAATATTCAGACAGATTTGTTATTTCTTGCCATGTTTATTCAGGATGTGATCAGAGTCCACTTTGCACTGCTGCGAGCCATCGACCTGAGCATGGTCAGTGGAGGAAGTGGCCTTGGGAAGATCTTCCTCGACTTCAAGGAAAGGTTGGTGGAGTTAATACATGCCATGCTTTAATGCCTTCCCTTTCTTATGTTCAGGACAAATATCATTAAATCCAGTTATATTTAAAAGTTAGAGGCATTTTTTTTTCTCCAAGACGCTGCACTGAGTTTAGTTTCCACAGAAGATTGATAGGATTTGTACTAAAATAAAAAGAAAAAAGCTGGGCGAGCGTGCAACCCATTCAAGCAAAACCGTCAGAATATCGAACTCCATTATCTTGTCAGTCATGTTCCTGAAGTCTGTCTCTTTACTCCAGTGTTTAAGTTCTGCACTAAATAGCTTTTATTTGTTGTTCATTAAGCCTAAAACTCCAACTTATTGGGTCTCCTTTAGTTTTTAAAATTATCTCTTTCTTTTTTTTTTTTTTTTCTCCATTTAGACTAAGGTTTAATTGTGTAAAATTCGATCAAGTTACAAAAGAGCAATCCAAAAGTAGAATTGTTGGGCTCATTCCACAAATGCCATCAGGCATTGTTTCCCTGTCTGACTCAGCCTGCTGGATATTTATTTTATGTCTCTATTCTGATTTCTGTCCCATTTGCTGTCTAGCTTCTCTCTAAATAAAGGCAACAGGAATCGTATTAAACAAGATATCTTGTTGTGCCTGAGAGCATGTGTTAAAGTGTCTAAAACAGCTACCAACTCGAAAACTTTATTACTGCAGCGACCATCATCTCATTCTGAAAATACATTCAGTGAACAGTTCAGGTGTGCAGGGTAGTTGTGACATCACAGACCCAGATCAGAGTAGAACTATCCAGCTCCTCTGTATTTTTTCCACCTACGTTCACATGTAAAATCATCTCCTACCTGAAGTACGTAGTGAAACACCGGTTTCAGAAAAAACTCCATTAACAAGGGGAAGGGAAGTGAGTCGAGTGGCTGACTCCGCCCCCTGAAACCGGCAGTCTTCAACAGTGATGTACAGATACAGTTACACTACAAAAGCTTTTTTCTTTTTATCTCCACAGTATCATGAAAGTATGTCACAGACAGTGTATTAATACCTCAGGAAAGTGTGTCTGCTTTTTTTTTTTTTTTTTTTTTTTAAAAAAAACAAGCCTTAATATATCTCCTGTAAGAAATGAGTTAAGTTCAATGAGAATAAAATCCCACATTTCTGTTGATTTCTGTTTCCAGCATAAAAAACACATTAAAACAAGCACAATGTATTAGAATACTTTTAAATATTCTCAGTGGACACATACCATGTTTCATTTGTTGGGCGATTTTAGCAGAGTTCGGATTGGAAACCACACTAAAAAGAAGTGAAGCCAATCTCCATTTTGCCCAGCTGCAGAGCAATGTGTGGATCATTTGCATCCCTGACGGGAGCCGTGATTTGCCTCCCTGCCGCGCTAAGTGCGACCGTTTTATAGCTAATGGCAATGATGGCAATGATAGGTCCTGGCCTTGGTCATGATTCTATGTATAACTATGGCAACGCTATTCTCCTCAAATAATACAGCCATCACTGCAAGATTGAGTTACACGCTTCACTGCAAGTGTGCATATGTGTGCTCACCGTGATCCTGAAAAATTACATACTTCTTTCTTTTTTCTTTTTTCTTTTTTTTTTTTTATAATCAGCATTTCCATGGGCGCTGTAGGTTTGCATAATAGGGTCATTGTAGTCCTCTTCCTGAAGCCTGGAGGCGCATTTTAACTCAAAGGTGACATAAGGGTTTCTACTCCTGCAAATAGGCAGAGATGGGCACATGTTCTCTCTCTGTATCTCACACATGGATACACACAATCCTACATGTATCTCCTTCCTTGTTAAGCTCATCTGACTCTCAAATCTTATTGAGCGCCGGTCGTAAATTGTCCTTTGCACGCAACCTTAGATGAAGCCCAGATAGCCAAAGATCCTTGCAAAGGACAGGGAGGTTGGTTGAGTAGGCTCTGGAAAAGTCCGAAGGTCCTGGAGCAGATGGAGCTGCAGTAGCCTGAGCCTCTGCAGAAAATCTGTAGAAATCTCAGGCCTGCAGCACATGTGTGAAAATCAGCTTAACATTTACCCTCTTTTCATAAACAAATTTTGACTGTTCACTGTTGCTATTTACCTTTTGCTGACATTCTCTGAAAAGTGACATAGGGCTATTTTAAGAAGACGGATCATTAGATTTGCAGATGTCGTTCATCACAGCCCTGCACTCTGCGTGTGTGATTGATGGGAGTATTTTCTTCATTATGAACCACTACAGCGTCTTGTCTGTGTGGCGATAAACAGGCATGAGCAGGGGATTTGGATGCGTGCAAAAAAGCTCTCCTCAGGCTTCTGGGCAGTTTTTCTAAAGATCTAACTTGGCATAATTAATTTAGTTATCTGTGAATGTATAAGTCACCGTGACCTTTTACAACAATGTGCTTGTATCTTTTTCTTTCTCACATTTCAGCAAAAGATGAAAACCCTTTTTTTTTTTTTTTTTTTTTTTTGCATTTGTCATTGAACTGAAAGCCATGCTGAAAATGTCACTGGTTTATCTCCCCGGCTCTTAAGCAGCCGGGCCCAGGCTGAGTGGAAAAGTGCACGAGTTGAAGCTCAATGAGTTAAATGGGTATCAAAGTGGCCTCTTGTTGATATACTCATTTGCAACATTTCCCAACTGATTTCCGGAGTAATCTGGCTCCCAGATATCCAGGCGGCGCCTCATCATAGTCGCGCGATGTGTTTCTTTAGAGATTGTCTTTTGCTCTACGTACTCCTCTATTTGTTGTGTGCCGGATATGTTGAGTGGAGGTGAGCGGGTCCCAATGCCATGTGTCAGAGAACATTAGCAGGCTCCACAGCCTGTCACTTCTGGTTTTCTTTAAAGCTCCTCAGTAGCCTGACTCAGCTTGCTGGGCTCCACGAGAGACGGGGAAGTGGTTGCCCAGGGCTCAGCTACCAAAGATTGTATTTTCTGTAAAATGACATGCACGGCAGTTCTTATTATGGAAAAGGCCTGCACTGCTGGGCAGTATCGCAGCCCTGAAAAGACAGACATTTGTACTGCACCAGTGACTTCTCCAACCCAAAGGAAAATCGTCTCACTCCTTTTTAGAGATTTTCTACTTTCCCTCTCCTTTTTTCTTGTTGTGCAGACTATTTTCGACAGCTGGAAAGCTGGGATTTCTAATGACACTTGAACACCTGCCAACTGGCCGTAATAGGGACGTTTTATCTATCTAGTCTCCACAATAATGTAATCCCCTCTCATCAGCTTCCTATTTTTCATATATCTAATCCACAATTAGTGGCTCCTTTTCATTGTTATGATGAAGACATTAAACCAAAAAGGACATCCTTTTGAGCTGGAAAAGTTTGTGACCGGAAACCGAAAATGTGGAGTTGTTAATTAGTGTTTCCATACTTAAAAGTGCAGGTCTGTGGCTGTATTAGAGGGTAATTACTGCTTATTTAGCTGAAAAAGTGGAGACATGCAGTAATATTCCTGTTTGCCGTTGGCTCATGTATATGATTTGTTTCCACTACCTGTTTTAGACATAGACTAAACAAATATGGTTTTAAATCAGAGGACAAAGCTCACAAGGAAAGGCTGTTATCAAACGAATTCAATCATTTTCATACATTTGCTGCTCTCATTACTGTATGACAATACATGTATGCAGTATTTGACGTCTAGCTGTTTTAGCCAGCAGGTACACATTTACATATGTATCTATAATAGAGCGAGATTAGCTTTCATTTGAGTATTTGGCCACCCACTGAATGCCAGCCAAGATACATGAGTTGGAGACAAAGAGTTTATCGGAGCTTGTAAACAGCTGCACGTTGCTGGTAAAAAAAAAAAAAAGGCAAAATGAAAACAATAAACTAATTAAATGGGCTGCAAACCCAAAGCCATGGGGATGAGTTCCTTTTTAACCCAGACAGATGTATAAACAAATGAAACGTAATCATTTTTTATTGAGTTTTTTTGTGTTGCTGCCGTGAAAGCAGCGTCATTTTTGTCCCCGTGGGTGAGTTTTTGTATGTGAGGGTCACACTCGTACAAATGAAAACCAAGCACACAAATCATATGCTGCATGTGCTTCAACAACAGTGCTGCAAATGTTTTTGCTTCGTCGTGATGCTTTACGAGTTTTATTTTATTTTTTGTTCCCCCTCAGTTATGCCACACATCTCCTCAGCTCAGAAACCCCTATTGCAATTCGCTTTTTAACAACCATAACTCTTGTACTTTCTGGTCTTGGTCAGCTCCTTAAAATAAATTCTTCCCGCTGTATTCTGTTCCCGTTGCTCATTTTTTTCAAATCCTGTCTGGTTTGTGCTGCTATGTCTTTGCTATACTCCATGATCTGTCTGTTGTCTTATAACTGCTCAAGGTCCCTATTAATATCAGTCATTTTGTCATAATGGAGGAGCAGGAGCTCAGGGAGCTGTCTCCCCAAGTGTGGATCAAGACCTAATGAGGGACTTGTTTTTAGCTCGGGGGTTTAAGCAAAGCAGGGGACTCCCAGCTGAGGGGGTGGGGTTACTCAAACCTCTGCTCCAGTGACGTTCATGTTATCATCACTGTAGGTCTTATTTATTTATTTTCACTGTAGGTCTTACATCTGTAGCTCAACAGATGAGCAGCTTTTTTTCAAAGAGACAGATATTTAGGTGGGCTTTTCAGTTCAGAGAGCCAGTGAATGACCTTATTCCAGCCTTGGCATTTTAGGATATGGGAATATGATTAACCATTTGAGTGTGCTCACACTGTAAAAACTAATTTCTAATAATGTAAATAAGCCTTCTTTAAATAAAATTAGAAGACTATTTTAGACTGTTTTGCTAGTTTTGAGGATTTTAGTCAAAAATTGAGAGGGAAACCCAGTTGCTTAAAATAAGAACATTTTAACTAGAATTGTGAGTATTAGGGTTATTTTTAGAGGGGCTGGTTTTGCAGTGTAGGGTCACAAACTCGAATAAGTGGATGTAGATGATGGACAGTGCAGACAGTGGCTTATAAAGATAGGATTTGAGCATGTGTATTGAAATTATTAGAAAATAAATAACAAACGTAATTATATATTTTGTGGAACTTAACATTAAGCACATTATTTGCAGAACCTGGCAGCTTTGTTTTAATTTTTCACCACTGCTCTACCATACTGACTCATGGCTGATCTTCTTGCAGTGCTGATCGCCTGCTCTGAGATCCGTCAGGGTCTTAATTTGACTACAGGGCTCCAGCTCTCCTCACCACCTCGCTCCGCTCAAGATTCAGATTAAGAGACATGCCAACTCTCACTATGCCAGCCGTGCCAATGTCCTACTTAGACTCAGAGAGTGAGAGACGGGAATGTGTGCCACGTGCAGTGGCAGCCTCCAGGCAAGACGACTTTGAACTGTTTCCCAGCCAAAGTCACAGATCTGTGTCAGTGTCCCATTGTAATATCTAATGAGCGCAGCCCTCATATGAACACTGCTCAGCAGTAAGATTTTTCTTTTCTCCTTTCAGAATGATAAGAGGACCTCTGCAAAGCCACTGATACCAAGCGCTGTCTTTCATTAGTGGTCTGTGATTACAGCTTATTGGCAAGAAGAAGCCTCCCTGACAAATATTTCCTTGGGAACAGGCTTCTGTGCCTTCCTAATCATGAGACATTTATTCACATTTTCATTTATCACCCCCCTGTGGTGCCAAATGACTCAAACACTGACCTCTCAAATTGTGTTATTAATCTTAAAATTAATGTGTAGGCCTAAAGGCAACTAACCACTAAGAGGTTCACAGCTAAATGTGAAATCATGCAGTTATCTTTTTTTTAATCAGTGTTTTTACATAGATAATTCACATCTTTGACATTTCATATGTTTAGAAAAACCTTATTTGTTCTTAATAAGCCCTGGTTTTAGATTAATCATGCAAGGGGGCTCATCATGTTTTGTGAGCCCACAGTCACTCAAAAATAAAATAAGCACACATATCCATCACAGTTTCATTTCCTTTAAGTGACATTTAAACATGATTGTTATTCAAGGGACTAATTGGGTGTTTCATAGGTTTCTTGAATTTAATGGAAAAATTGGACCAAGTTCATTAGAGCTTTCACCAAAGGTTTTAAATTCGAGCAATTTATTGTTCAAATGAAGATGGATATTTATGGATATATGCTGTTGGAATATCATTAACATTGCCCGTGGGAGTATCTATTTCTACATATGAGGTCCTGATATAACGTTTATTGGCAAGGTAAAACCAGCTTGTTTGAACAAAGCGTAAATTAGTGTAGAGCTGCAAACAGTAGGGCCTCTTAATAATCAGGAGCCGGTTATTTCTCTATAAGATGGATACAAATGCTTTTCTGTTGCAACAACATAAATAAGGCCAAACAAGTTTAGTTATATAGCACAACTCAACAAAAAGGTGATTCAAAGTGCTTTACAGATGCATTTAAACATTATCGGGGTCGGGAGGTCACTGAGGTATTTTGATCCTGAACGATTCAGAGCTTCATAGACCAGCATCAGAACTTTAAAGTTTATCCTCTGACAGACAGGCAGCCAGTGCCAGACCTCAATGCTGGACTGATGTGGTCCACTTTTTTGTAAAGATGTTCTTTCAATAGTCAACCCTAGTAAAGATGAATGCATGGACTAATTTTTCCAGGTCCAGCTGAGACATCAGATCTTTTATTCTTGATGTATTCTTAAGGTGATAGTAGGCTGACTTTATTGCCTTCATTATTTATTTTTCACTTCACCCAGATTTCTGGCCTTGTTGCTTTAACATGCTTTGGGTACCCCGTGCCTGAAGGTGAGTTAAGGGGAAGGAAGGCGAGTCGGGAGGTATAATCTGTGCAACATAATGTAAGATTTGTGGCCGTGTAGAAAGATGTATTATCCCTACATCGCAAGATGAATTACACCATTTTAATTTTCAAAACTATAATGGATGAGTGTTTTTTGGCTTGGTTTTACTTCTTGCAAACCCCCAGTTTGTCATGTTTGTGGCCAGTTGTTCAAACATTGGATCATCCTTTATGGTTGCACGTTAGTTATGTTTACATTAGACCAGTTCCACGATTAAGTGTACCCTCGAAGGCGAGCTATTCACGGGGATAGCTAGACACGTCACCATGCATCACTCAATGTAAAAAGGACAAGTGATGCGATAGATTCCTGCGTTAAACACAGGGTATCCGCCTATGTAACAGGGGCTATTGTTATATATATATATATATATATATATATATATATATATATATATATATATATATATATATATATAACAATAGCATGTCATCTGCATAAGTAACTTATTTTGTTGTTCTTTATAATCTGTTCCAGTGGGAGCATGTAGATGTTAAACACAACAGGTCCCTGGATGGAACCGTGGAGAACTTCACTTGTAATATCTTGTCTGTTTAGATGTAAAGATACAGTAAAATGACACAAAGTACTTCCTGTTTTCTAAATACGTTTTGAACCAGTTTAGTACAGTTACAGAAAGACGCACCCAATTCTCCAGTTGTTTAAGTAATATATTGTGGTCAAATGCAGCACTGAGATCCAATTAAACTAAAACTGACATTTTTCCACTGTCTGTTATTAAGCATACGCCATTAAAACCTTTGATCAGAGCAGTGTCAGTGCTGTGGTGCTGTCTATAACCTGACCGGAAGTCATCACAGTAATTATGAAAAAAGACATTTCGCTCTTGAATAAAAACACTTGTTTAACTATTTTACTTAAGAATGGAAGTTATGAGATTGACCTGTAGTTGTTTATTTGTGTCTTGTCAAGCTTATCAAGTAATTTAGTTTATTACTTTTTTTTAAATAAAGGCAAAAAAACATAAACCTGCTGGTGAGTCACATCTTTCTCACCATTTGGTAATATTTTACCTCTCTGTACTGAGGAACATGATGAAAATGTGGATATTCCAGCAGTACTGGTGTTTCCATTCAAAAACAGAATTAAAAATAGTAAATATTGAAGAAAAAAGATTCTGTTGTTAGCTTCCAGGTCCTCTTAGACTTCCTCCATTCACTTGAAACAGTGTGACTTCCCCGTTATTTTTCAATGGAATTCCACATGAATTTGTTTGAACGGAGAATACCGTCCTTCAAACACTCAACACTCTCCCTTTATTTTTTTTACCAGTGCAAACAGCAGGGACCTGCAATGCAAAGCTGAACTGTTCATTTGAATAATCTAATTCTCAAATTTTGCATTCAAAAAGGGAAATTCTTTTTTGTAGAATACATCAGTGTTAGGCACAACGGTCACTGTGTTCAAGGCTTTCAAAACTGATTTGTTCAATTATTTTTTATGCCAAATCAGTGTTTGGATTAGGTAAAGAGTTAAAGGTTTGTAGTGGATGTATCAAACATCAGCATAACAACTAACTTTAACTTTATTTTCATCAATTGTTTGATGAGTTCTTAAATATGACAATTCGTGCCTGTGTGTTTCTACTAATGTTTGAATTTTTACTCTTCCCAGGCTGTTGATCTATGGTCAGTACTGCAGCCACATGGAGAATGCCCAGAAGACACTGGATGAGCTAATAGCAACAAGAGAGGATGTCAGGATTAAAGTAGAGGTAGGGTCTCCACTGAACATCTGCAATAACAATGCAATCATTGAGTGTTTAGGTTTTTTATTAATGTGGGGGTTTGTTTCTGAGGAAAACTATGTAATGGTTCAGGTTCAAGTCCCGGCCTGTGACCCTTTACTGGGTTTCTTCCTCCACTCTCTCTGTCCTGCATTTACTGTCCACATACTGTTAATATAGCCCACTAGAGCCACAAAAAGAAAAAAAAAAGTTAAAAACTGTACTTTTTGTTGTTCTCCGAAGTGAATAACTTGGACTGTTTGTAAAGCCCTGAACATCTCTGGGATTAAATAACTATCAAACATGTCATTTATTTCCAGAATTCTTATTTAGCATCTAAGTTAATGCAAATATGTTCCAAAACAGTTTTGTAGAGAATATACTACATGCCCAATCTGTCCAAATCTATGAAAGTGCACTGATAAAACATCTTTGGAAAATGAATTTATAATTGGAACTCATCTACTGTTTGTAATGAAATTATCACTTCGTCTTTGCTGCTGTTTTCCATTCTTTATCCAGCATCCTTTTCAGGACACTTCATTGTAATCTAATACTAGGATTTAGGTGCAACAGCAGTTAACATGCACAAAGAAATGGCTTTGAGTCATAATGACAACATAATGGGGTGATCACAGGCTCATCGGTTGATGCTAAAATACTCTTTTCTTTTCTATCAGTCTCTTGTAAGAGATGCGTAAGCTCCTCCCGTTACTGCAGAATTATGATAACCGACTAAAGAAACTCCAGCTAAAGCCTTAGTGAGGGAACTTTATAGGACAATACCAACAAAAGGCCCATTCTTATGGAGCAAATGCAGAGTTTATAGAAATGTAGTCATTACTCAGAGGAATTTCTCATTCAGCAGTTGTGTGGACTGACATGGGCAGAGTCATAGTGCCCTGAAAGAATTAACTGGCTTCGTGGAGTGCCTAGTGAAAGTGTGGACGCGTCTGCAGAAACGCAACAATGAATTATTAAACGAACACTCATTAAATGAACACTTGTTGTGGGAAATTTTACAACTCAATATTGAGCATTATGTAATGACTGCCTTGCTCCTTGTATCGCGTCTCCACAGGAATGTACCATGAAAGTGCAAGAAGGCAAGTTCAAGCTGCAAGATCTTTTGGTTGTTCCCATGCAGAGGGTGCTGAAGTATCACCTGCTACTGAAGGTACGAGGTTTCTCATATGTGAATAACTAACAGTCCAGTCCTTTTTATATTGTTAATCCCAAACATCTGAGGAGTAATTTTGAATGTCCCGCAGTGTTTTGTTGATCTTTTTTAATGATATATATTGGACATGTTCCAATATAAAATCTTCAGAGTATTTTCCACCCTTTAACTATGAAACTGTCATTTCCAGTTGGCTTTAAGCATGGCTCAGAATACTTTACAGCTGCTTTGTGGAAAAACTGCAGCGGTAGTCAGATTGGATTTAAAGTGGTTTGTGTTTGAGTTCCTCTGTGAAAAAAAAAAAAATTACAATTCTGAATTCACTGCTGCAACACATGTTGCCACTTTAAATATAACTTGTACCTTTGTGCTGTGCTTTGTTTCAGCACAAATATATCTTCCACTGACCGTCTCCGTTTTTTTTCTCCTCCTTTTGCCAACTTATTCATATAGATTTTTTTATAAAGGTTTAGACATGTACAGTTTGCTTAACTGTCAGCAGCAAAGCCAGTAGAAAATGATTTCATCTTCAAAAAGCATCAGGTTTAGGAGAAAATATCCTTATGAAATTGATAGTACTTTGTAGATGTGTTGTGGTTTATGTGGGTAAAACAAAAGACAAGAAGGTAAGAGTGTCATTCAAAAGTTTAGGCCCGTAACTATATTTCACTTCTTGTAGCCTTTTTATTTTTTACCGTTAACACATATTTCAGGTTACAAATTAGAGTTACACCTGAGCAATGAGATTTTATCAGTGACCGTAACAAAAGACTAATTGTTAGTGGCTTCTTTTGTCGACTAAGATTGTCCCAACATAAGCAGCCATGGTTTCCTCTCAGCTGCTTCCCAGCTCTCTGAAAATTAAAATAAATGATGTTAATAAAGCTGGAGAAGTCCCCAAGAAGATAAATATGTGTTTTTAATTAGCTGTTTCCACCGTTAATTGAAAATGCATTGTTGACTGCGTATTGGAAATGGCAGCTATAACAGGAAGGGTAGTAATAAGATGACTAAAAGTACTTAGAGACAGTTTGTCTCAGAATCGCAAGAATCAGCCTCTGATGACCTTCAGATAAACGTGTCTGTTCTGTGCAGCTACACCTGCACAAAAATGACCTTCATGGAGGAGTCATCGAAGAAAACCTTATCTGCTTTTAATGAATGACCAGGTGAAATTAAAATATGACTAATCCATTTGAGAAAAAAAAAAGTTCTACCGACTGATGAGGTTTAAATAAAATATTATTGATTGAATTGAACAAATTTCTGTTCAGAGGACAAACGTGTGTTTTTAACGAGTTGCTGAAGCCAGCGACGAGGAGGGCATTTGAGTCGTGGAGCAAAGGAAAGATTTAATCTAATTATTTCTGGAAGCAAACAACAATCTATCAGTAAATATGGAAAATGAATAAATAGGTTAAAAATAGGAGTATGAAGAGGTGAAAATTTAAAATTTTTTTCCCCAAACTGAAGATGATTAGAGATCTGTAAACATGCAAAATAGTCTTTGCTTGCAGGACAGCCCCAAAGTCTGACAGCACTACAAACGTGAAGCTGGAGGTCTATGTTCCTCCATACTGTTTCACAAAACAAGCTGCCTACTGTAATATTGATTAGCTTTGCAAATGTGGATGATCATTCAAGTTTATGGTCTGTGGTGCGGTGAGTAATGGATGCCGGTCGAGGTAAGTGTTTGCGCCAGGTGATTGCGAGTCCTCGCGCCACGCTGAGACTTCTCTATTAGTTCTAATCGAACCCCCGCAGGAGCCGCGGCAAGCCTCTCGGGTCAAATCAGCCATGCACTAATCAGATTAAACATACCCCATTTCACTGCCTCCCACAACTTTGCAGGAGAACAGTGGTTGTGCGCTGTAGCCACAGGGCATGTCAAACTGACAAGTGCTGTGTGTGTGTGTGTGTGTGTGTGTGTGTGTGTGTGTGTGTGTGTGTGTGTGTGTGTGTGTGTGTGTGTGTGTGTGTGTGTGTGTGTGTGTGTGTGTGTGTGTGTGTGTGTGTGTGTTTGTTTATGTGAGTCCAGTCATGCCCGAGGGTACATCTACACTTGATGTTGCATAGATATCATCACAGTAGTGCTCCCTATTTGGTGGTGGTGTGAAAAGCTCTACTCATCTTTTATGTACGGTTGCCGCGGTTTGGATAAAGCGAATTCAGCACATTACCTCAGATGTCAAGCAGCAGTTTTTGAATATTTGATGAATGTGCTTTATTTTTGTAAAGACGTGTTATCATACCATGTCTTTCATCTAAACTCAAGTCTTTAGATGAAAGGAGTCTCCACTTTGTGGCAATGAGCATAGCTGGCGTAAAAGTATGTATCAAAAAGGTTTGCTCATTCAGAGTTAGCGGTGTCCGGAGTATCTTAAAATTGTGATATTTACGAGCTCCTGGCTGATAATGTGCTTGTTTGCGACATTAAGCTTGTTTGGCTGGCGCCGGTACACTGCTTTGGGAGTGCATGGTTAAGACCTCACCTGCAGACGAAGATACTGGCTCTTTCTCATTCGTGAACACATCCTAACTTTACGGGTTTAGTAAATCTGACCTTTGGTCTTTCTAACTGTGTTGTGACAGTAGTGTATATTGCTACTCCTAAATGCAGGAAATTTGAAGGTACGAGGTTTACCTCTGGGGATAGGTAAACCCTAACCACTGAGCATGACATAAACCTAGGGAGTCAGACTAAGGAAACATCTTTCCAGTAACAGAAATCTGATTTGTTGTGTTGTTGAACACAACGTGAGTCGTTAATGAGGTTGATTGTGTCTTTTTGTTTGCCTTTTTGTGTTTTATTCTTTTCATCTAATCACACATTGAGAAAACCCAGCTGAACACGGTTTGAGCCCGAGAAGTAAAGAGAGTATCTGCTGATAAGATGTGATTGTGAAGGGAAAGGCAGACAGGCCGGGATCAGTTACAGCTTACATGATTTTCCTTTCAGCAAAAAGGCTGTAACAGCATTGTTGTGTTTCCAAAATAGTTTATGTAACCTAATTATCATTTAGAGAGTTTGTTCAGTTTCAAGTTAAAAGACAGATTAAATTGAAGGCGTGTTGAAATATAAAGAAACTTCTGAAATAGCTTAGAAAGTTCAATTAGTGGTTCGTTTTGCAAGATTTCATGTTTTGATAGGACATCCTTAGTTCTTCCTCAGTAGAGATGATAGATACTAGCAGACTCAAGTAAAGCTGCTCATTGAATCCAGAGGATAACATCATTTTTCTCTTTGTGCATATTTTCTTTTCTTTGTTTTAAAGTAAGAATATGTATCATCTAAAGTAAATTTACCTATAAGTGGTTAGACTTTGAAATCTTCAAGGCTGCCGATGAAGGAAACGGATATCCTCCTCACTTCTCCTTGTCCAGCCAATCAAAAAGTCTTTATAACATACCAAATGAATATAAGAGCAGCGCTGAGCTCATTGCTCAATATTATTTGACTTTTTTGTCACGCAGTTTGACTGCAAGTGTTATTCATTTGTGCTCAGAAGTATGTTGTTTTTCAGCAGTTGATAACTGCTTTCTTTGAAACTGAAAATGAGCATTTGAGTTTCAGACTCATTAGCATGTGTGCATTCCCGTGGTCTTTCCAGGCCAGCTGTGGCACTGGAATCAACAAATGTACAGTAACATCTCTCTCACTTTGTTAAACATGATTTCAGATAGTGTAGAAAACAGTCTTGTTTTATAAAAAATATATAGTTTCCACTATCAGAAAAAGATTCAACACCACTGTTGGGTTTTGGTGGTTTTGGTGCCTTGAAGCATGAGGTTGTCAGTCATGACTGCACTCCGGCATTTTATAAATCACTCTAATAGGTCGAAGGAGGATGCTTGAGAAAAAAACACAACCATGTAACATATTTATTATTGACTGGCTGTAAGGGGGGGGGGGGGTGATTCGCAAGAGAAAAAAAAAACATTAACATTTATCTTGTAACTATAACAGCCAGACGTGGAGGCTGGTTACCAGTCTCTCCAGTTTCAGCCTGTTGTTCGTACTGATGTGCATTAGGGTTGATGGTCCTGAGCAGCAGTGTGTTCTTCCCGCATCACAGTAAGAACATCATCACCAGTGTGTTACAGACGTGTTATACAACTCAAAAAGTTAAAAACATGCAGAAGATTTCAAGCAGGTGATTGTAATGAGGAGTTGGTGCAAAAGCAGTCATGAGTATTTGATAAGCAACCTGTCAGCACATCTGTGTGAAAATCGTTGAAATATTTAACAACAATCTCCCTTGCGTAAATTTGGGAAGGGAATTGCATGTTTCTCCCTTTACAGTGTTCAATATATGCTTCAGATAGCACCGTGTCAGTAACCATCATTCATCAATAGATATTTAACCACATGGTCAAGGGATTACTATGGGAAGCCAGCAATATGGAGGTATATTTGCAAATACCACATCAAAGTTTGGTTTTCTAAAAAAACAAAAAAAAGCCTTAACAAGAGGTCCAACAAAAAGAACCTTTTCAAGAGCAAATGTGGGAATCTCTGGGCACGGAGACATCTAGGATGGGCCGTCATACGTTGGAAATGTGCACTGTGGTTAGTTTACATTAGTATCTTATGGGTGAGGGTTGTGTCCGCATCCTTTGCAAAGAAAATGTACACTTCTTTGCTTTGGAGCAGGAATGCAGAAAAGTACATTTGAATTTTTTTGTTTGTTTTGTTTTTTGAGAATGTTCTGCATGCCTGAAATGTACTTATTTGCATTTGAAATGTAAAACGCAAAGAAAAATTTACTGCAATTTAACTACAGCTTTTTTGTTTCACACAACTATGAATAATATCAATAAAATCCCTCCACAGGAACTTCTGAGTCACTCAACTGACCGACCAGAGAAGCAACAACTTAAGGAGGCTCTGGAGGCTATGCAGGTTTGTGTGCTCACAAGTGGCCATAATGAAATATTGTATAATCAGAGAGGATATCATAGAAGTTTCTCTCTAAAGCTGGAAAAAAAACCCGCAAAAAGCTGCCTTATTCTTTCAGGACCTGGCCATGTACATCAATGAAGTCAAGAGGGACAACGAGACGCTGAAAAAAATCAGTGAATTCCAAAGTTCAATAGAAAACCTTGTAAGTATTTTAACCTGCTCGGTCATTTTCTTCTTTGTTAGTGTTGAAAAAAAGTCCTGCGAAGATTCTAATTCATGTTTAAAGACCTTGAAAAGTGTTTTTAAAATGCACATGGATAATAATCGTCTTATATTAGATGGGAACATAAACCAATAGACTGAGGCTATTTCATATAAGTCCCTGTGAGCTCTTCATCTCTTCTCCAGCTGGTGTGAATGAGAAGGTGCTCTGATGAAGCTGCTGTCAGTGTTTCCAGACAGATCGTCTGTCAATCAAATGTCATCAAACCACACCCCCTCTGTCACGAGAAAGCACTTTTAGTGTTGGAATGATAAAGATGTAGAAGGCAGCAGATTAACAACCCGTGTGCTTTGCAACCCAAGCAGCAGGTGAAACTGGAGGAGTATGGCCGGCCAAAGATAGACGGGGAGTTGAAGGTGTGCTCCATCATCAACAGGACAAAACAAGACAGGTGAGCGCAAATTCAACAGGAAAAAATCAAACCATCCACCTGGAATTGTTACCTTTTTACAGAGCCAGATATTAGATTTATATATGCATTTGTCTGCAGGTATATCTTCCTGTTTGACAAAGTGGTCATTGTCTGCAAGAGGAAAGGTTATAGCTACGAGCTGAAAGAAATTATTGAGCTGCAGCCATACAAAATGTCAGATGACCCAATGAACAACAGAGACATGAAAAAGGTAAGAACAGAATTCGCCTTGCGAATGAAACGGATCAGGAATGCTTCTTACATAGTGAGATCTCCGTGAAACGTATTCTTGCTCCTGCACATGATCAATCAGCCTGTTTAATCATTACAAATGTCCTTGAGCTCAAGGAGCTCAGTAATGGTAATTTCAAAAACAAAACGTATCCGTAATCCATTGAAGTGCCAACTGTGCATCGTGCCTGTCCATGCTTGAAAGACCATGTAAATGCAAGGAAGGTCATTTAGGATTCATGGAAGTCGTGCATTCTCCGCCACCGGTCTTAACATGGCTTTTTTTTGTTTTGAAACTGCATGTGTCTGGCCATGTTTGCATGTGTAACTGGGTCTTTCTCTGGTGTCTTTCTTTTTGCATGCTTACCAGTCAAGTGGAAAAATGGTAAGCTCATCTTCTCATGGAGGCCTATTTTTGGAGGTGGTGTTCTTTGGGTGTCATGCCTTGATTCCACTTATACTTTCCTGTTCTGTGACTGGCTGACTGGCTTATGCTCAGACGCATTGCTAAAGCATGTAAAGGATCTTGTAGTTCTGAATTAAATTGAAACGTATTTACAGTCCTGGAAATACTTGGCTGAAAGTGCTGTAATCACAAGCTTCTTTCCGCCATCCACACGTCTCTTTGCCATCTGTTGTCCACTCATTTTTTCTCCCTAGTGGTCTTACGGTTTCTACCTGATCCACCTGCAAGGGAAGCAGGGCTTCCAGTTCTTTTGTAAAACCGAGGAAACGAAGAGGAAGTGGATGGAACAGTTTGAAATGGCCATGTAAGTATTATCACATAGATTTTGTCTATTTCGTGTGCTGCAATGAGATTTGAATCGCAGTGCAGTGAATACCTAATAGCTTCGATCGGAAAGTTTAGATGAATGTTTTTGAACTCGTAATTGATATCATCCTGATTCAGTTACATGTAAATGAAAGTAGCACTAGCTGTCTTGTGATATCAGTTGTTTTCATGCTTTTTTTCTTTTCTTTACTCATCCAGGTCCAACATCAAGCCAGAGAGAGCCACAGCCAATCAGCACAACTTCCAGATGCACACATTTGATAAGAACACCAACTGTCGAGCCTGCAAGATGTTGTTGAGGTAAACAACCTTTAAAAGCTCCCATGCTTATGTGCTCATACAGTGCAGTCGATAATGTGCAAGAAGTGCAATCTCTTCCAGCCTTTCCAAAGGCTGCCATGTACCAGTACCCAGCTGCGATACAGATATTTATCTATGCGGTTGTTTTGCAGTTTGTGGGTAAACATCAGGTCATACAGACAATCAACCCCCACCGGCCGCTTTATTAGGTACACCGAGTATATCTAAGATCAACAGTTTTTAAAGAGTTTGAAACTTGAAAAGGTGTAGCCGTTTTTTGAGTAACAAACATATTTAAAGCAGTAACTCATTAGGCTGCAACAGCCCTTCATTAGTGTCAAATCCCTGTTTGGCATGACCGCAGACGGATATTTTAAAACACCCCTTTTCCCAACTGTACGCCTGAACGCGCTTCCTCCCATGTGAGAGCGCTGCTCGACTGCAGCAGGCGCTACCCACCCGTGTCGTGGATCAGCATTTTCACCTCTATTACAGTAAGCCGGCTAAACTCCGCTCTGTGTGTTGACCCACAAATTTCACGGCATTGCTGACCTAAATTCAGAGAGCCGGTGGAGGCAGGGACCGGCGTCCTATACATGCTGCTAATTAGTGCTGCAGCATCAGTAGATCCTGTTGTGATTTATGGCGCTTTCTATTCCGTATGGCAGCGTGCAATGTGTGTGCTGTTACTCTGCCGCGAACAAATACACTTTAGGAGTGTGTGGGCTTCAAGGGAGCGAGTTCACGCCGGGATTTTTGCACAGAAAATAATAAAGGGCCCATGATTGGAGATTGGAGGAACAAGCAGCAGGTCCCCTGTGTGCGTGCGTGCGTGCGTGCGTGCGTGCGTGCGTGCGTGCGTGCGTGCGTGCGTGCGTGTGTGCTGTTTCACAGGAGGTTAATGTCTGTCTGAGACACTTCCTGTTTGCATCAGTGATGTGTATGTCCATGTTTTTGTGTGTATCCTCCAGGGGCATCTTCTACCAGGGCTACTACTGCTCTCGCTGTGGAACGGGAGCTCACAAAGAGTGTCTGGAAGTGATCACTATTTGTAAAATTAGTAGGTGTTCCCTTTTTTATGTGTTGGAAAAATATACATATACAATGTTAGTTTGAAATTTTGAGCAGGGAAACATTTAATGGAAGTGTGTGCAACATGCTGCTCATCATTGGTGTGTTTGACCTTTATAATGACTGCTCTAATTTACACAAGTTTAACCTGCCGCCTCAGCGCACCGAACTGTTCACAGGCGACGCTATCCAGCAGGGAAACAGGGGCCGGGGGGGCAGGTGGGACTAATTCATTGTGTCATGGCTTTGGTACCAAAGAGAGAAACAGAAACTGGGAGTCAGGAGGAATCATGTGACTGTCATTTCATACCCTGCAGTACTATTTTTTTTTTTTATAGCGAATATAGTCAGAATCATCCGCTCCAGTGATTTTTAACCTTTTCAGGTTGGAGCCCTTGAAAAATAGACAGTATGTATTTTGTAACCTCCCGTGACAGATTTCATATAAATCAAAAAACGCTATTGTACCATACCTGAAAAAATGAATTATCTATGTATTTATTCTCAGTTACAAAAAGCAGAGTCGACCACTTAGACATGCCCACCCATTTAATGCATCGTGGCATGCGTTGAGGGAGTCACAACCCCAAGTGTTAACCACAGGGTTGGTTTTTTTTTTTTTTTTTAGGATAAGTTCAGAGAATAAGTGGACTGCTTTCTCAGATTGAATGTAGATCAGTACAGCTGAGTGAGCTTAAACTTTGAATCTTTAATGTTCGAAAGCCTTTAACCATATCCCCTGCGTCTGTACCCTTACACACTGTTGTTTGCTGAGCTAAATATAATTACTGTTGATAAGAAGGGGCTAAAAGCACAAAAAACTAGGGTCTCAATTGGAGAAAATATTGTGACGACCAGGGAGGAAAGTAACCATGTAATGTTCTGCCTTCATCCGCAGCTACTCCAGAAAAACGTGCATGTGAAACTGCATAATACAATCAACAGTGCGCTTCACATAAAGCCCCGTCTCCGACATTTTACTGTCTGATTTTAAGCGTATATATGATGACAGCAGGTGTGTTGTGACTCTAACAGTCTCCGTGTTTTATTTGTTTTTATTTTAGATCCTCATGACTTGGTGAGTACAGCTTCTGTTACTCAATACCCAGCAACATGTTCTCCTTGTTATCGTCTCTCCTTGTAAAACAGCTGCACAAGTTTTAAACCATTTGAATAGTCAAGCATTCTCTTTTCTTTTTTGTTTTTGTTTTACAGGAACCCGGAGTGTCATCAGGTAGGCGCTCACTTCCATTCCTCAGTGTTGATCTGATGTCAGCTGTCAACGCTGTTTTTGCTGCTGCAGACCAGCACGGCTCTGTATTGCCATCTAGTGGATAACTTTATTTCACCATTACAAACCTACCAGAGTTCATGGCAGTGCAGTTTTTGCCAGTGGTTATTATAGTTTGGATACATTATTTTAAACAGGATTTTTTTTTTCATAACTTCAGGTCATACCAATTCGACAGAGAAAAGGAAAAACCTGTAAAAACAAGTTCAGAACTGATCCTGGGCTCAGGATGCTGTAGTTTGAGGATATCGCAGCATCACCGAGTCCTTTCAATTATGTATACAGAAAACAGTTGTGCTTTATATGCAAATACAATCCACAGTGAACTTAACACTTAACTGTGTTTCCAGGTCCAAAGATGGTGGCAGTGAGGAACTACCACGGCACACCAACACCTCCAGGGAAAACGCCTCTCTGTTTCCAGACAGGGGATTTTATTGAACTGCTGAAGGGGGATCCGGACACCACATGGTGGGAGGTACTGAAGTCAGTCAATTAAAACTGAATTCATCAGATGTTTGTACAGGAAATGGAAAAAAAAAATGCTTCAAAAGAAGAAAAAGAGTAACCTCGGTTGAAAATGGGTTTCAGCTCCTGCACGCTCGTCTGTTCAAAGATGCAACAGTACAACTGGCAGCATTTCCAGTGCCAGCTAATTAACACGTTGCATCTCATTTGATTAATCTCTGCTAGTGTTTTCTTGCTCCGACTTCCTGGAGTCTTGTCATCTGTGAGGATGCCAAGAAACAAGCAGACACCCCTGGAAATCAGTAGCATGGCCAGGAAGCAGCCGCTCACAGAAGCCCCTCATAAGAAAACCTCCGACTGGTTGCCTGTATGCTTGTATTTTATGCACATATATGAGTATGCCAGTCTCACTATTGAGAAGAAGTCAAATAAGATGATATCCCAGCGCGTTGAAGCCAGATTGCTTTAGTTTGTGATGTTAGACCACCGCTCTGACATATTATTCATATATATTGTTAGAGCCGGCAGAGCATCATTGCCGTTGGTATTATTTGTCCTCTCATTCAACATTAGCGGTGCTTTACCTGCAGATGTGGAGGCTCCGCGACAGTAAATCCTTGTGGATGACGGGGGTTGTGACTCTACTTGCTGAAGGGTCCATTGCTGAATCACTGAAATTATATGCGAATATCACGATCGCTTTTCTCGTAGTGACTCAGGGCAACATTTTGATGCTTTGAATTTATCTTGGCTATTACACTCAACAGCATGGCAGTTTAATCTTTCTGTGCGATGTGAGAGGGCGTGCTGCGCTCAAAATCGATTCCTCCAGGCTGCAGACAGTGAAGCCGCTTCGGCTTCTGTCTGACACTGATGGGTAACGCTGACAGATGTGTTCTCATTGAGCACATCATAGAGCATCAATATGTAACGTAATGCACAGCATGTCATGTGTTTTCAGTGTCAAATTAATATGGTACCTTTCAAACTATTTTCTTCCTTTAGAAAAAAAAAATCCTTTACTTTAATTTCTATATAAAAGGATTCAGTTCTATTTAACATTGGTGCAATACCACCACTAGGGGGCACCAAAGCTTCACATTCTTAGATCATAAGCATTGAGTTATAAGCTGACAGTTTCAGAAATTAGTGTTTTACACTGATCAAAAGTTTGATTGTTTTTGTATTTCTTTTGGCCTGCACGCACAGGTATGCATTGATTTATTCACTAATAAACTTGCCTTTATCTTGCAGGGAAAGCTGATTCAAACTCAGAAGAGTGGCTTCTTCCCCAGTTCGTGTGTGAAACCTTGCTTGGATCCAAAGGTAAGTTTGCCATACAGACTAAGAACCGAATCATTATTATGCACGCTTCATCTGAGGAGGTCACAGAGGCCTCTGTCTTTGCGTTTCTGACCATTTCACAGCAGATGTGCCATATACAGCATGTATAAATTAGTTAGTAAGCTTTGATTTTTTTTCTCTGCCCTTTTATGCATGTTGTCTGTTATTTGCGACAGCCCTTCCAGTCATTATCCAGCCGACAGCCCTCCAGGGAATCAGACTACTATGGATATCCTTGGTAAGGCCCTTAACCCCCCAGCGTAGTGAATTTAATGGCCCAGTAGACTGTATGCTGTAGTGCCATTACCCCAAGGTTGCTATCCTATAATTAGTTCACAACTAATGGTAAAGAATTACACAGTTAACTTAATGCACTCATTTAAAGCAGGCTGGCTCCAAGTAAAAGATTAATTACTACACGGTTGTTTCGTGTTCAGTACTTTCAAAGCCGTCACTGTGACGGTCAACTATATGAACATGGAGGTCACATCTTTAATTCTGCTTCTCCGTAGGTTTGCGGGGAACATGGAGCGCCAGCAGGCAGATAACCTTTTAAAATCCCACAGCAGCGGAACCTACCTTATCAGAGAGAGGACAGCTGAGGCGGAGAGGTTTGCCATCAGCATCAAGTGAGCATTTTAACTTCTTACAGGACAGAAAAATGCCAGGGAGAGTTTTTATCCGTATGTCAGGGGAAACAAAAATTGCCACAGGAAGTCCAAGTCAGTTGGTTTTATTTTGTTGTTGTTTTTTTTCTGAGCTGTTTTGTCTGCAGCTAATTACCATTCAGTAATTGCTTTTTTTTTTTTTTTTTCTATCAATATGAGTTTGTTTGTTCTTCTTCTGAGCGAATGCATCCTGAAGATAAATCACGTTTGAGATCATACTGGATTTGTCATGTACTGACGCATTACGAGAGGGTTTCAGACAGGCAATAACGGCAGGGACCGACGTTTAAAGTGGTAAACAAATAGGCCTTAACGTTAGAAAATTATTTAAATATATTCAGTACTGTATACACAAATATTTGAGCAGCTGGACGAATTACCCTGAAGACAAGCAAGAGTAAGAGCTCAACGATATGTGTTCGTAATTCTGTATAAGTTTTTAGATAAAATAACAACCTCAAACTGATTCTGTGACCAGTTACTACTCAAGGGCAGCCTTGGCAGAGTCCAGCCTTAAAAAACGAGTCTGACTTATAACCCACAATGGAGACCGAGCTCTGACATCGGATGTACAGGGACCGCGCAAAACCACATCAAGGATTCTGACACCCCATACTTCCAGAGAACCCCCTCTACAGGGGTCAGAGAGGGACACGTCCGAATGCCTTCTCCAAGTCCACAAAGCACACGTAGACTGTCTGTTCATTACATTAATGGACAACATTCCTAGGTGCAGCCAAGGGGCTGGAGGGGGTCCGGTTTGGTGGCATCAGGATTGAGTCTCTGCATTTTGCAGATGATGTGGTTTCGTTGGCTTCATCGGGGCATGACCTTCAACTCTCACTGGGGAAGTTAAATCAGAACCTCTAAATCTGAGACCATAGTTGTCAGTTGGAAAAAGGTCTAGGATCTGTGGAGGAGTTTCTAGCATCTCGGGGTCATGTTCATGAGTGAGGGAAGAATGGAGTTGGGAGATTGATAGGTGGATCAGCATGGCGTTTACACTGAAGGTGGACTCTGCATGGGTTTGGCGTGGTAAAGAAGGAGCTGAGACAAAAGGCGACGCTGTCGATTTGTTTTGCGCTTTCTCTTTACAGATTCAACGATGAAGTAAAACACATCAAAGTCATCGAGAAAGACAACTGGATTCACATCACTGAGGCGAAGAAGTTTGAGAGCCTCCTGGTAAGACGTGTACCTCAGTGCAAAAATAAAAGCAAACTTCGTGGCAGTTTCTGAACAGATAGATGCCATTTCTGTGTTTCCTCTCATGCAACAGGAGCTGGTGGAGTACTATCAAACCCATTCGCTGAAAGAAAGCTTCAAGTTGTTAGATACCACATTGCGATACCCGTACAAGTCGAGAGAGCGCTCACTAACACGCGCGAGCACCCGCTCACCAGGTAACTAACTCAAAGGCTTCTTTTTTTTTCAGCAGAGGAACACTGCAAACACTTCCTGCCTCTTTATTTCTTCACTGATGCAGTTTTGTCTTTCTTGGCCAAAAATATGCTCCACTAACCATAAACACGTTCTTGAACTGAATTCAGAATAAAAGCATTAGCGGTTATTTCTTCACTCATGGGTTCTGACGAAAGTTCTCCTGTTTGAGCCATTAAATGTAGCTGAATGGATCAGCAAGTGCTTGTATCATCAGCGTCTGTGGAAGTCCGAATTATGCGATTCCTGGTATCGCCCTGAAAGAAGTCGTTGATCTTCACGGTTATGTTCATCAGCTTTGGGTAATGATATTGTGGACTGAGTTTCCTCTGCAGGGATCACCTCTAGAGAGCAGCGATTTGCAAATCTGGACCAAATCCAACCACATACATATTCAGTCCGGAATATATTGAGCCCCTCAGAATCCCCCACACAGCGCCGGAAGACAAATACTACGATGGAGAAGATCCAATGGGCTTCCTTGACGGGATCGCCGCTGCCATTATGAATTGGACTCGGATAAGTGGAGGGGAAATGCTGCTTCCGATGTTTTGGCTCAGGGATGAACTGCACACCATCCTAATTCATCCACCTGCCTCTATGACTAATTATGACTATGCTAATTTGTCTCAGAGGAGATGCTATAAAATGCCGGTGCAGCTCACAAATCCAGTCCCCCTGCCACCTCGGCTATGTAATAGTTGTTAGTGAGGGTAAAATAACAGACAGACTACCTCCTACTCTCTTTGTCTTCCCACTCATCTGTTCCTGCCGGGGCCAGAGATTCTCTTGATTCATACCGAAATCAATCGAGGGAGGCCAGAGGTGAAAAAAAGAGAAAAGGAGTGCAGCAGTCTTAAACGATATAGAGTGACAAAGGGGAAGTCGGCTAACTCGGATGTTTGTGGAGCCTGAGTTGGCTCCCTTCTCTGTTCATTAGACGGTATGAATGCTGGCTGGGGTCCTGAACTGGCCCCAGATGCTCTACCACAGCTCGCTCTGCACAAAGGAGTAACTGGTCTTTTGGCTAAATTTGGAAATGGATGGAGACAGCTTTTAACGGTGACTGTGTCTGAAAGAGCACGACGTGGCATTTTTGTGACTGCAGTCTTGTTGCATGCACAGTTTTACATCCAAACACTACGTTGTTTAGGGATCGTCTTCTTTCCTTCCTTTAGAAACCAGGGCTAGGTCGACACAAATGTTATGTGGTCCAGCGGGTAGTGTAAACACAGTGACAATATCCTAAAAGAGGAGCTCGTGCGTTGGACAGTGGTCTTGTTCATAAATGCGCAGAGACAGTTGTACATTGATGAAACGACGTTAGTCCTTTTCAGGAGGATTTGAGTGAATCAGGGAGTTCCTGTTCCACTGCAGACAAAATAACATTATTTACAAGCGTTTACGTAACATAAAGTGAAACATAAATGGAGAGTGTATAAATACCAGATTAAAACAATCAAAGCAATGGAAAAGTGACACCTTTAAATGAAATATAGAAAGGACAGCTCTTCAGTGTTTTCTTGCTCCATCTCTGCCTGCATGCACCTCAAATATTTTGCAGCTTCATTTCTTCTTCTCTCTATCTCTCCCTCCTCCTCCTAGCAGCCACCTGCGCCTCCTACAACTTCTCCTTCCTCAGTCCACAAGGCCTCAACTTCTCCTCTTCTCAGAGCTCTGCTCCCTTCTGGTCAGGTACTTTCTACCTCTCCCTTCCTTCCTCGCTCGTGTTGTCTCTTGCACCTCATCTCCTGTAATTGCTTAATAAGCTTGTGTGCTCTAAACCTCATTACTCCTTCTCCATGGCACTCTTTTTATTAACAACATTTCAGTGTCTAAGAAGCCTGGGATGACATTTCCAATTTCCTCTGCAGTAATGCAAACTATTATTTCTTTCATGTGCTCTAATGTCCTATTTTGAGAAGAGCGTGTCTTTTTGAACACTGACCTGACCAACCTCCCCCTCTTCACTCATCACTGCTAATCATTACCAAAATGTCAAGTGTAGATAGGTTTATTCATCTCTATTACCTGAGCACTTCTTGTGACGATACTGCATATACAACTGAAAGGGCTGAGCTGTCACTGTTCCCACTTCCAGTGTTTACTCCTCGGGTGGTCAGTACTGCAGTGGCCAGGTATAATTTTGCAGCACGCGACATGAGAGAGCTGTCCCTGCGAGAGGGAGACATTGTCAAAATCTACAGCAAGATCGGCGGAGACCAGGGCTGGTGGAAAGGGGAGGCCAACGGACGAGTAAGTGTTCACTGAAGAACACTGCCATGTGACGGTGAAATTATGTATTTTGGGTGCTTTCAAAAGAGTTTTCCAAATGGTGTTTGATGGGAAAAAAAAAAAACAAACAAACACTGATACCAACTAAAATAAACCATTAACTTCAAAAGTTTAGAAACACGCACAAGTCAATATCAAGTCATTTACAAGCTGAAGGCTCAACAAAGGCTTTCTGAGATCGGGCAAGATTCAATTTAATAGTTTGAACCATTAAACTAAAAAAAAAAAAGAAATAAACATGTCAAGGCAGGTGCTTCGGAGACAAAAATAAAAACGTGGCTGCTGGGAGATATGCCAGTTCAACAGGGTGGCTATAAAAGTGGGTGTGAACTCAGATTTTTATTTTAAGATTTTATTTTGTCCCATTAAGCTTTGAATCTGAACATTTTAGCTGCTGCAGTCACTTATGCGTAACGTTCCTGCACTCTGCTGTTGAAAAATGGTCTGATTTCGATTTTTATCACAGAGCACATCCGCCTTGCCTTCTAATTTATCACACACTTCAGTGGAAAATAATAAATAAATTAAAAAAAAGGCTGTTGTCAAGTTAAAACATCTCGGTGCTCTGCTGTCTAGCTGCTATTTTAAGAGATGCACAATTGATTAAGCATTAAGCAAAATACATTAACTTAAGGCATTAATCGCATCTGCAGATTGGCCCTGAGAGTGGCACATGCCTGGCAGTAACGTGTCCGATTGGTTTAGTAGGGTAACCAGTTACAGCAGAGTAAGCGAGGAGGAGAGGGAGGACAGACGGCTCACTTTCCACCAGTGATGTATAATATCAGCTTCTTTTTCATTCTGAGGCCCAAGGACCACTTTGTCCTGAGGGGCAAGCTGTAGACAGGTTTGAAGCAGCAGGAGTGAGAATTAACACTTCCGGTTGTAAAGCCATTGTTCTTAGTTGGAAAGGGATGGATGCACCCGCCCTGGTTGAGGAATCAGTTGCAGTAGCATTTTGAGATGTTCAAGACTGAGGAAAGATCGACGGGCAGATTGAGGACGTGTCTGCAGCCGTGCAGAAGGAGTGTCAGTGTTGTATTAAAGGGACAGCTGGTCCAAAAGGTGAAGTTATTAATTTACCTAACAATCTAAATTCAAAGCATCACCTTTGGTCGTGAGCTGTAGGATAGTGACTGCAAGAATGAGGATGTAAGTAAGTTGTCAAAAATGAGCATTCTCCAAAGCACGGGCGGGCGCAGGGATGGAGTGATGACTCCAGACTTCCTGGTGGGGCTCAAAGTAAAGCTGATGCTCGTTTGAGCTGATTTAAGCATCCGGTCAGAGCCTCCTAGAAACTGGCACTTGAACTTTGAGTTGTAGTATTGCACTTGAAGATGTTGTAGCAGTGTCATAGAGTATTTTTATTGTGGCAATGAAAAGATTGGGTTCTATTTATTTATTATTTAATGGAGCAACTTTCAGCTTCTCGGTCAGACTCATACCTATTTTTTAATGAAATGTTCCCAATAACACACCTAAAGTAGCCTTATTTTAGTTTATTTTGTACTCATTTTATATATATATATATATATATATATATATATATATATATATATATATATATATATATATATATATATATATATATATATATATATATATATATATATATATATATATAATTAAAATGTGTGATGATGAAAGAAATGCAGAAAGCTTCACATCATGCAGAGTGGCATCGAATCAGCCAGTCACATGTTTTGGTGGTATGTAGTACAAGTGCACTCTGTAAAGGAAACTCATTTTGTAAAAGCTGAATCCATCTAACACTTTGACAGATCAGCTACATCTCACTCTTCACACCATCTAAGCAAGTGCATGAGAAAGCTACTAAGGAGCTCCTGCTCAGCAGGAATGTGAGATCAAATCCAAGAAAGAAAAAAAAAAAAACAACAAAAAAACCTGAGACTAACGATCAAATCCTGCTGTGTGCATAACATACTCACAGATCCAGCCAACTGTAAATTAAAGTGTTGGTGTGGCCACGAATACCACCCGTTTCACCTCTGCCGGTTCAGAACTTCGCTGTTTCAAAAAGTTGGAGATATTGTTACCTAGCAACAGCTGAAGTAACTTTATGAAGTAGCCTTTAAGTGTTTTTTTTTTTTTGTTTTTTTTTTTCATTTTGAACTGAGGTGAGGCAGTTACAGCAGGACTGTAATAATAATGCATGCTGTTATCACAAAGGTTACGGGGGTCCACATAATGTGAACAAATGCATCCTGAGAGCCAAATGCTTACCGTAGTGCATCCATTATTTACTCTAGTTAATCTCACAATGCAGCGCTGAGAGCGCGCGTCTGATTACTGCTGTTTCATGTTGTAGATTGGATGGTTCCCCTCAACCTACGTGGATGAAGAAGGAGTGCAGTAAGGCTTGGAAGCTGGTGGCCCCGCTGCTTTTAAACCGGGAATCCTGCTCTGTCCTCAGATGAATTGACTCTCTCTCCCCATGGACAAGATCACAAGGGAAAGAAGGCCGTTTTGTTCTTTTTTTATGTTGCTGGATAATCATTTTTCAGCAAAATTTTTTACTGTTTCTCTATCTTCAATTATGCATCAGCTTTTGTTTTTGCAGGATGCCCTGTTCAATTTCTGTACAGAAAAGAAGAGTAAGAACTGGCGTGTTGTCGGCAGGCCTCTCCGGGCTCTGCAGAGACTTTGCTGAATCGAGGACACAGCAGAAATTAAATGTTGGTAGCTTTACTTTAAAAAAAGAAAAAAAAAAAGAGGCTCCCCTATAGTGCAGGTTTGTGCGAGGTGAATTAATTGTACAGTATAGATAATTTATTGAATAGAGATTATTATCATTCCTAATGATTATTGTGGGGGAAGTTGGTTGAAGCAAAGAATCGGATCAGACAAACTAAAATAAGAAAAGAAAAAAAACAAAGATGCTGTGTTTTCATGTCGAGAGATTTTTGCCTTAGTTGTCATGGTGATGCCTTGTGGGCTGACACCACTGGAGGAATTTGAATTTGTGGACTGGTTTAACTTCTCCATGTATGCATGTGCCCATGCGCAGCCCACACAGGCAGATGCCTACACACACACACACACACACACACACACACACACATAGATAGACACACATACAACAATGTACAGTATGGTGCCTTTGAAGACTGGTCGTTGCTCACAGAACCTCAGCATCAGCCAGTAAAAACATCGCCATCCCAAAAAAGACAGTCCGTTAACATGCAGGGGACTTTACCGAAGGAGGGGAGAGGCACTGATATAGCATATTGGGGGATGCTCGCCTTTTTGAGCCCTCAAAAAAAAAAAAAAAAAAAAAAGGCATTCCTCCTAACTGGAGACTGGATGGACTCACAGAGACAGCTGGAGGAGTTTTTTTGTTGTTTTTTTCCCTCAAGCCAACAGTGTCACATCCTGGTGTCACAAGCCTGCGGGTGCAATCGGCTGGATGCGAAAGGGAAACATCAATTCATTCAAGTCCAAAGGCGATGTCACACTTATAACTCAAAGTTCAATCTTCATTGCATCCTGCACAGACTCACAATTTCATTTTAAGTCTGAGAGCTGAAACGGCAGCTTTCTTTTTAATTATTTGAAGCCAAATTCATTAATGTTTCAGTGTCTGCATGAGGTTTTCAATCATTATGAGTTTTGCACCTTGCCTTACGTCTTTTTTTTTTTTTTTTTTTTTTAATTTCGTTAAAATTTCAAACAGATGTTCAGGTGACCCTTAACGTCAGTCGATTGCTATGTGTGAAATTCATTCTGGCGCTGTGTCATTGTCCACCTGGAGGGAAGCTTTGTGTGCAAAACATTCATTCCCGGAAGGAGAACTAAATCATGTTTGTGATTTTTCCTGGAGTTGCAGTGCTCATTGTTTCCTTTTAATCCCAGTCATGTCCTGGTGCTGAGAATACCGCTAAGATGTGCAGCCATTTAAACCGCTGTGTGCTGGCAAACGGCTTTAAGTTTTTCAGTCCACAAAACCTACGATTTTTCTTGGCTTTGTCAACTCAGTTTTCTTCATAATGTGAATTCAATTTGTCATGACATCGCGTCTTCTTGAATATATGGCCTTACCTCTCACATCAAGATCCTCCTCAAATACATAACTGTATTTCACTGTAAGACTTCAATCTTGCTGCAAGACGTTCAGGA